>VZSZ01000677.1:11264-148218 GCA_013398815.1 Ibidorhyncha struthersii
GCATCCCCTCCAGGAGCCCGCGCGTGGCTAAAGCCGACCTCCGCCGGCGAACTGCAGCGGAAGGCGATCCTTCAGCGTGACTGCCCCCGGGGCAGCCTCCCCGCCCCCCCCCCCCCCNCTGGTGTCGTGGGGTGCCGCGGGGGCCATGGTGTTCGGCGGCGTGGTGCCCTACATTCCCCAGTACAGAGACATCCGGCGGACACAGAACGCAGAGGGCTTCTCCACCTACGTCTGCCTGGTGTTACTGGTCGCAAACATTTTGCGGATACTTTTTTGGTAAGTCGGTTTTGTGTGTTTGTGTCTGACCAGTTCTAAAGGTTCTTACTTGCTGCTAGTTGTAAAGCTTTGATTTGGAATACTTGAGGAAATAACGTGCTTTATGTACTTTTCCCCCTCTCTTGACGACCAAAATACTGTCTTTCTGTAAGTTGGTGAATGTTCATTGAGTAAAATGAACTGGACTCAGGAGGGCTGTCAGTTACCCTTGCCAGATCTGGTTATCAGTGCTTTGGTGTTCCATGATGCAACTTTTTAACTTGTTGGTCAAGAAAAAAGGTTTATTCTAAGTCAGATCTCTTTTTCTGGCTGACTGTATTTTACATTTCCCCTCACCCCTCCAACTCTGTTCTCAGAGTGAAGGCCCTGGTCCTGCATGCTTTTTCTAGCGTCTGGTTGGTATTAACGTCATTCGGATACTTGCCATGTCTTCTTGCAATTTCCCGGGATGCCAGCTGGCTTCAGAGGGGGTCCACTTCTAGAGCTCCGTGCAGAACTACAGATGAGAATGTTCGTTCTTTGATAAGTAGGCAAAAGGTGGGCTGTCTTTCAAAGCAAACTCTTTTTGTTTTCAACACCACTTTCAGTATTTAAAAGCAAGTTTGTTTCCGTATTTAGATCTTCTGCACAAAGAAAATGTTATTAGGGTGTGATTTCTGTGAATGAATTTTATTAACTTCCGTTCCCTGTTACTTCTTGTAATATGGATGCTAACAACACTGGGGTTGTACTTGAGAAACCAAAGATGAAATAGTCTGGGAAATTACTGCAACTAAGAACAGTTATTCTAACAATATTTTGACTACAAAATACTGCTTTGTAATCCACAAAGAACTGATAGGTGACAGGCTATGCCTTTTGTTGGTTCCAAGTTTCTTTTTAAAGCTCCTCTGACTCTTTTAAGTATAAGGAGCTTCCTGAATTCTTCTACAGCAGAATGCAACATGTAGGTGCTGTGCTGGAGTGGGGAAAACAGGGGACCCTCTCTTGGGACCACAGCTGGGAATCACACCAAAGAGTTGTCACCAGATCAGAGCTACTTGTTGCATTGGACCTGTGTTTTCTTGGGGAGAAGTGTATGGAGCAACTGTTGCAGAAAGCAGAGAGCAGAAGGGAAATAGAGGAACTGGCAGGGGGAGGAGGAGTGAAAAAGTCTGAGTTGGCAGTTTGAGAAATAGAAATTGGCTAATTTTTTTGTTTCACTGGAGGTACTTGAAATATACAAATGATTTGCACCTGAGTTGAGATGCTGGGAGTTTCTAGGTAACCCAGGCCAGTGCATCTGTTAAATGAGACTTGGGCTATAGAACTGAAAGATCTTTAATTTGAGTTGATTTTAAGTATATCTAATTAAGAGATGTGCAAAAGAATAATTACTATGAGCAATGAAAAGTTATAATTTATGTCAATGTTAAAAGATTTGTCAACACTTCAAAGGGAAGAGAATGCAGTTATATTGATAAGATTATGTAATTTTTTACTGTGACTATTTAAACTACATCATAGTATCACTCCCTGACGTAGGCTTTGGACATCTTGGAGCTAAGTGGTGGCGTGGTGACTTCACACAGCACGTGCATAGGTGTGTCCGGCAACAGGGGGAGCATAAGGCACGCTGCTGGAGTGTGGTACAGCCACTTCTATGGGGAAATATTGCAGGCGTGGGCCTGCAGAAACCTTTCTGTCTGTACTTACATAGTTTCTTTCTAGTTCTATTGAACTAAAAGACAGAAAAGATTTGCATAATAGTAATTCAGTGTTTACTGGCAGAATATTTTGCTTCTCTACTTACAAAGATTAGGCATCCCTGGTAGTTCATTATAAAGCCTAGTAAGTCATGAAAGCCGCAGTTGAGGGTGGATATTATCCTTGGTTATATGGATGATTAGAGGAAGATAGCAGAGCAGAGCCTCTGATTTCTGTGAACGTGTTTAAAATCCACCCATAGAGCAGCTTGGCAATTCAATTTTTGCGTTAGTTGTTTAATGTCACCTATGGCTGATGTGCTGTCTGGGACATGGCACTCTAGCTAATTTGACATAAACAGCAGTTATTTTAATTGTGTATGTAATATTCATTGGAGGGAATTAGAAGGTTTTTGTTTTAAATTTATTAGATAATTTGATCCATTCTTGTGCCGGAACAGAACTGTTCCTACAAGTAATTTTGTTCTGTGTATAATTTTTCCCCAATCTGACTTTCAAAGGACCATTTGATGTCTCCTCCTTCCCTTTAGTAAACCAGTCCAGACCTTGATCCAAGTCTCTCTTCTGAGAACTTTACTGATGTACAGCTGCTGTGTTCAATTGTTTTCGGTTTCTCTTCATTACCCCTGGTTATTAAGCATATGATTTGTGCCAGATTCATCTCTCCTGACTTCCCCTCCACCCTAATCTGAAAATAAATGCTTAAAGTGGTAGGCCTTAAAAAGTTCGAAGTTCTAATAGTGTTGCTTCCCGGGCCTTAATTATTTCTTAGGATGGTTCATTTTTTTGTTTGTTTTGTTTGGGTTTTTTTTGTTGTTTTTTTTTTTTTAACTTCAACGACTTCTCTGTAATTTGTTTCTTTTGTTATTTCCAGATTTTCCTTGAATTTCATATATTCTTGAATTTGAGGCTCTCAGGGTGGAATGTTATGTATTTCAGATGCATAGGCAACAGGAACCGACGGTTCCTGCCTTTTATGCTGTGTTTCCTCTATTTTCACTCCTGAGTAGTGCTGGTCTTTCCGTATCTCTGTCACTCATTACAGACCCGGACCCACCTTTCCTCTATGGCTCTACTATACTTTGTTCGTAACAGCTGTGGGGGCAATTCCCTCATTTCCTATTTGTGAATTGGCAGATTCCATGTGCTCCTAGAGCTGTACTTCATTATCGCAGAGGTTTTTTTTTTGTTGTTTTTTTTAATGTCTGGTTTTGCAGTGGGTGAAGTTCGACCTTTCGTATCCCATCCAAATAGAGTGTTTACTTCCTAATCTTCCTGGCGCATTTTGTGTGTCAATAGAGTTGCAGCTGGTGTATTACCCTGTGACAGTAGCCGATGCACAAAGTACTGCTGAGATCAAGGATAACAAACCTGTTTCCAGTTACCTGTTTTCACAATTTCTCTTCCTCCAATTAGACTGTCCCCAGTGGGAAGCCATCTTTTAAAGTCAGGAGGACTCAGTGCAATGCTTCTCCTCCGTGTCTTCCTCCCACCTGATCCCTTAGTTTCAGAGTGTGCTCAAAGAACTTCTGTTCGCTCCTTACGACAGTAACACATTATCCATTAAGTCATTTTTCATGCTTTTCCGTTTCACAGTGTCTCAAAATGTCATCTTTAAAGAGACATTTCTGCTTTCACTTATCTGTGTTTGGCCTTGCTCTGTTCCAATGAGTTACATGCCAGAACTTTGTGGAAAAGCAGTGGGAGAGGACTCGTCTGCAAGAATGAAAACTGCATATGGGTAGCAGTGGGCACGATTCCACTTTGCTTTGTCCGTGCACACATGGCTTTTGTTTAGGAAAAGGAAAGCAGAAGTTTGACTATGAAACTTGTGGTTCAGTATGTTAACTGTATGTGAAGTCTTTGGCCCTTTTGAAGAGGATTCTGAAAAAAAAATATTTAAAAGTAGACAGTCTGTGCTCACAGCATCATACAATGGGGTCTCCATTTACCAGTGTGAAAAGTAGATTCTGTGCTGTGACTAGACTTGATACAAAGTTAGCTTTATTTTTAGTAATATTCGATTGTTATAATTTTATGTAACACTTGAAAGCAGTGCTTATTTTGAGGTGCTGTTGCAGCTGCAGGTTGTGATTTATGATTGGTATCAACTGTTCCTTTGTTCTTGTCCTCTGCTACTGTCAGTGCTGCTTCTCCAGACCCCAATAGGGCATTGTTTCTCACTCTCTACTCAGTTCAACTTCTGGACGGGACAGCCTGGAGTAGGTCTGTGCTGTGGGTGAAGAGGAAGAGGCGGTGCAAAACTCGATGCCTTTGTAATTCTGGTACATATGAAGATGTATGGCGTGCTCCAAAAAATCTGATAGCAATTTTTTTTCCCCTCAGCATTTTTATTAAAACACTTCATTACCATTTTTGTTAGCTAATGTCTTATTGTACTTGCTAGAGTTAGCTCTGATTTCTTGTTCAAGACTGGTTATTAAAATATCCAAGGGATACCTTGAGTCTTACTGATGCTTGAGCTTAGAGGTGGTTAGCCATCTGGTTAAGCTGTGCTAGGCTGTTTTGAAGTTGTGGGCCAGCTTCAGAGTGCACCGTGGCACTTGATCTTAGTTGTGACCAACTTGGTTGGTCTTGGTTTGTGTGGCCTGCAGTCTGCCAGCTTTGCATTGCCATGATCAAGAACAGGAACAAGAAGGTGGGCGAGAGTTGTGTAATCAGCTGGGGGTGGAGGATGCAGAAAAACTTACAAGTAAGTTCTCCCTCTCTTCCCCCTCTCCTCCCCCCTTTTTTTAGAACAGAGCTTATGATGAGATAAACTGTGGTTTCTTTTAATATTTAATATCAGAATAGATAGAGGAGAGGGAACTGCAGATTTCTTAGATGTCAGCAGTAGGCATTTTTATTTGTCCCTTGAGTAAGTTCAGCCAAAAGTACTTACGCTCCCTGCTATTCCCAGAGGTTTTTGGACTTTTTTTGGTTTTGCAGCCCACAAAATGTTTTATGTAGTAGTATAGTATGGTTTGTATATTTTCCAGGAAGACAATATTATTTCCAAAATTGTTGATATGTAATTCTGTGGGCCACTGGCCTAAACCTCATACAGCAACACCACAGAAATCCAAACAATGGAAGATAAAACTGTCCAATTTTGGAGTTGTTCTCACAAAATAGTTGCCTTAAGACAAACTGTGGAAACAAGTTCTGACAGTCAGGGAAAAGGTGAAACTGTGGAGTGTTATTTTTGAGCAAAGGTAACCCTCTACCCATTTCACATCAGTTCACCTTCTGAAAACTGTAATGTCAGTAGGACCAGGAGCTCTCTGTGCAGGAGTCAGTGCAATAAGCTCTTTGTAGAGGTAGTAGAGGTTTACTGAGACAAGTATGCAGCTGGAGGTAATCTACAGGAAAATGTTGGACTTGCTGCTGGCTGGGGTAGATGCCTACGTATTTATTTATTTTGCTGTAACACCTACAGTGCTACTTGTGGATCAGGTCCCTGCTGTCAGGTGCTGCTTTGGCTTCAGGTGGTGTCTGTTTGTAGGACTTCCTGTGGGAAGGAGAAACTTTTGCTTTTAAGACTTCTGCTACAGAAAGGAATCTTGCCAGCTTTTACCATGTGGGGAAGGTGGGATGATGGTATAAACCAAGCTGACAAAGTGACAACAACTTTGAAAGATTGCATTACATATGGTCTGCTAGTGGAATCTTGCTCAGATATTGAGAGCAAAAGTGTTATGCAATTCCTCCTCCTTTTTATACATGCCAGAGAGCAATGATAAAATGCACTGCTCTTTTGTACAAACAGTAAAGGTAAACAGGATTTTGTATGCCCAAGTGAGACGCTTGTTTGGGGTGTTCCATAAAGTCCTGGAAGTTTACGTGTCAAGGAGAAACTCGTATCAAGAGATACTGCTGTAAAACTAGTTTGTTTCTTGTTCTTTCTGCTGATTAAATTCTGTTATTGTATGGGCTGTCTTTCAGGACAGCTGCCATGCTGCTGCACTGGGCTATCTGTCATGGCCCTGGTGGTGTGTGCGGTATCTCGCGTGCTTTCCATATTGCCTAGTATCTGTAGCTTCCCAAAGAGCTGCAGAAGTCGACCCAGAGTGGCAAGGCCTGTTGTAACTTTGGTGGTTTCCACTCTCGCCGTGAGTGGAAGCGCCTCTGTGAGCTGAGGCGGCGCAGCGTTAGGCCTACGGGGGTAGGGGCAGAGGACGGGTGAGCGGCTCTGCCCCAGACGGGGCACCGCGCCTGGGAGAGCAGCCGGCGGGTGGAAGCCGAAACGGCCTCCAGGGGTGTAGGAGGAAACAGTGTGGTCGCTGTGACGGTCAGCAGGTTGCACCAACAGCAGGCATTTTCTTTTCGGAGACCTTCTAGGAAAGGAGATAAGCAAGCCTTTTGTGTTTGGTCCTGTTTGGGCTTCATTTTGCACAGTTGGCGTTTGCTGTTTTGAGTAGGCCTGGGACTGCAGTAGCGGGATTATTGCGACAGGATTGAGTTGTACCGATTGCCTAGTTTTCTCCATGACTAGTTAGTCTTTGCCCTGGCTTGAATGTTCACTTCTCTTGTCTTCATCACCCTGAACAGGTGTTAATTGTTTTAAGGTGGTTCGGGTGCTAGTAAAACGTAAGCCCCTCCCCCCCCTTGTTTGCACATTTGACTACTACAGGAAAAAAGAGTTTTTTTTGTTTTTACAGTATTGAGTAGACAGTGGAAAAAATCTCTGTCTCTTTGTGGTCTGACATATGAAGTCTGTGTTCCCTGAATACCGCAAATGTCACAGTGGTTCACTTTGTCACGTAACATTGTAGTTGTGGGGTTAAAATGCACAATAATGCAGGTGACCCCCTCATCCCCAGGACTTCAAAGTTGTTTTTTCCATGAGCCTGTTCTAGTATCCTAAGGCTCTTCAACTTTCTCCCGTAATCTACTTTAATGTTCTCCCCTCCTGGCTCCTGCTTTGGCAAAGACAGGAATCACCTCTGTGAGGCAGAAAGTAAACAGAACGTGGAACAGCACGCTGTCCCTGCAGGGCTTGCATCATGCAGTGCTCCTAGCTCAAGCTGGCTTGAGGATTCTTAAACTGGATTACTGCGGCTTCAGCAGGCCCTAGTATCAATGCGAAGTAGAGTAAGCAGCTTGGAGAGGTGTCTGTTTCCATGATCCTGAGAAAAATGAGTGTTCTGGCTTTACTTTTAAATCATCAAGGACCTGACAGTGGTCCTTGACACTGGTATCCCCTTCAGTCATGTTGTTGTGGTAGTGTGGTGTAGGCCCATGTCCTGTTCGCTCTGCCTGTTGGTCTCCATGGCAGCTGTTTCATTTCCTGTAGCTGTAACCTAGCTTAGAGGGTTGTGTTGACTCTGAGACTCAGTTTGGGGACTGGGGATATGTACTTCATGTGAGTGTGTTCTGTTGTGTAACCTTTGTCTTTGGGTGGAGGGTTGTTAAAAAAAAAAAAAATCTACAGGTGTTGTGCATTGTTTGAAGCCCCTATAAGAATTTTTAAATTTCAAGTTTAGCTCTCTTGTGTGCTGTGAGTTTTATTTTACTTCTTTTTCCCCCAGTTTTTAAGGGGTAGAGGATCTGCAGCAATACTTCCAGTCTCATTTCCAGTTAAGGCTGTGGTGATGGCAAATTATTATGATCAGACAGCAGGTGGCCATGCTTATGTGTGTTTGTAGTGGGTGGATGTTTACACTGCAGGCAGTACTTTTTGTGAGGCACCCATTAGTGAATGGCCAATAAGTTCATCAGCAGGGAGAAAGTAACCTTGCAGCGACCTGTGCTGGATTCACCATCGTAATAGCTTCTAGCTTATTGTGCTGCTAGCTCAGCCCCTCTTAAATGCATTACTATATTTTTACATACAAGTACATTTGTAATTGGAGATAATTTTTATAAGCCTGATGTAAACAGTTTTAACTGCTTTGTAAGTAACTCTTTCCCATTTTTTTCCTCATTCCCTGAATAAGAGACAAGTATAACAGTAGTGAATTCCAGTAGTTCAGGTGAACTTGGCCACAGTCAGCAATGCAGACTGAATGAGCTTTGGTATCATGGGCGTGGGCTGGGCCAAACTTTCGCTCTTCTCCCCTGCATTTTTTCCTAGTGAAGTGAAAGCCTTATCCAGCGAGCACCCTGCCTGTGATTACGTGCATCAGTTGTGTTCTTTCTTTCTTTCCTCATAGTATCATCCAAATTTATTATGATAATGGCTCTCATGTGGCCCACCACAAATCCATTGATGGCAGAAGGAAGGGGGGGACTAAGGTACATGCAACTGCTGTTCTTCCAGTAGCTACTGGTGGTGTCTTTGGCAGTGGTCGGGAGGCTCAAGGCATTGTTGTACTTTTCCTTAGCTGTATGCGATTAGGCAGGAAATACTTGGCCATTTTAATTGGTGTGGGCTGCTTAGCTATTGTGCACACAAAGATTTCCAAGGAAGCTAGTCAAGGACTTTCCAGTCTCTCTCCTGGGCCTTATTAGTTAACTCAGAGCAAAAAAAATATCTCCGTGGTGAAATGGCTATAGTGGAAATGCAGTTTGAGAGAGAGTTGTCTGAGAGAGTGTGATGCTGAACCTAGCTGTTTTTTACTAACATAGAGCTCTGCTATGAAAGTAGCCCAAGCATAAGAAACTGTATTTTGCCAGGGTGCTCTAGAACAGGAACTATCAAGAAGAGGGCAGTGGTTGCCATGCCTGTGAGGCTAAGGTCTCCAGCAGCATGATGTGCTCAGAGAGGGGGCTTTGTAACTATGATGTGAGAGAATTTAGAAAGCCTGTGTGCCTCGTGGTGCAGTCTGAAGGAGTTGGGGAGCACAGCAATGTGTTTTGACCAAATCCCTTCTCAGCATCTCTGCCTTCAAGGCATAAAATCTGGCAGAACTGAGCACAGAGAAGCAGCTCACAGTGATGTGCATGCAGCCTTCCTATTGCAAATCTAAAGTACTTTGAGGGCTGCAAATGAAAAGCTTTCAGCCTTTACCCCTAATGCACTTACTAAGTGTGTCTGGTGATGGTTGGTGAGCTTTCATCAAGTAATGAAGGAAGAGGAGCTTGGAGCATCACTGGTCTTCACTGAAGGGTCTTATTCCAGGGGGACCTTATAGCGGCCTTCCAGTATCTAAAGCGGGCCTACAAGAAAGCTAGAAGGGGACTTTTTACAAGGGCATGTAGTGACAGGACGAGGGGGAATGGCTTCAAACTGGAAGAGGGTCGATTTAGATTAGATAGTAGGAAGAAATTTTTTGCTATGAGGGTGGTGAGGCACTGGAAGAGGTTGTGAAGGGAAGTTGTGGATCCCTGGAAGTGTTCAAGGCCAGTCTGGATGGGGCTTTGAGCAACCTGGTCTAGTGGGAGGTGTCCCTTCCCATGGCAGGGGGGTTGGAACTAGATGATCTTTAAGGTCCCTTCTGACCTAAACCATTCTATGATTTTCCTGTGGCAGAACCTTGTGCATTCACATAAGAGTAAGCTATTCAGTCAAGGTGGGCCATAATCCAAGTTCACCTCTCTGTTTTATGTGCAGGAAGGTCTCGCTAGTTCCCCCCAAGCATCATGTGTGAGCAAGCAGAAATAAAATTGGGAGGAGGGGGGAGGGCAGGAGAGGACAAATTATGTATGTTTGGTTCCTGCATCTTTTGGACTTCTTTACTTCCCCCAGCCTTGATCCAAATTAGATACAAATTGATGATTTGATTGGTGTGTTCTGCAGACCTGGTCTTTCCACTCAGATGTCTGGAGGTAGACAAGGTAGACAAAGCATAATCATTTTTTTTTCCCCTCCCTGTAGGAAGTTGCTATATTAACTTAGCAAGCTAATAGCTGTGGGTATTTATTTCTTTATAGGGCAAGTGCTCTTGTTTTTATGACTTCACCTGAAAAATGAAAAATTGATAGAGGTAAGTTTTGCACAGAAGTCCTTGTGAAATGTACAGAGTGTGTCTGTGGAGTGGACACCCAACTGGTGTTAACCTGGCATAACTCTCTGGTCTCTGTGTACTGCCTTGACCACTCAATGAATCTGCTACTCCTTTCAAAATAATCGGTTTTCTGCTGTCTTTGGAAATGACTTAATCTTCTGGTTTCACATTTTCCAGGATCGGTCCACAGGGATGTTGTAGTAAGGTTGTGTAATTGTGACTCTGAGCTATGGTTTGTGCATCTAGATTTGGCTGGTGACTTTCTCTTCCTCAGCCTTTCATGTTACTGTTGTTTTTTGTTTTTTTTTTTCCAGGTGCTTAGATAGGATCAAAGAATGAAAGTAACTG
Organism: Ibidorhyncha struthersii; assembly: GCA_013398815.1. NCBI lineage: Eukaryota > Metazoa > Chordata > Aves > Charadriiformes > Charadriidae > Ibidorhyncha > Ibidorhyncha struthersii. Next base: position 21,484 of record VZSZ01000677.1, read on the forward strand.
AGTACAAGACTTGTCATTTTTGAGATGTTTTATATATTTTCTTTTCCTTTTTTTTTAGGTTTGGAAGGCGTTTTGAATCACCTCTTTTGTGGCAAAGCATTATCATGATCATTACTATGTTACTGATGCTGAAACTGTGCACTGAAGTACGTGTGTCCAACGAGCTAAACATAAAACGCCGCTCTTTTGCAGGTTAGTGACAGGAACTGGCTTTTGCAGAGTAAATCTTTTTGAAACCATGGTGTACTGTATTTTGGACAAAAGTTCTGTCTGAATTGCAATCCAGTTGTCTTTCTTGATAATTCAGTATAGCACGTCCTGAACTTCTCTTTTGAAACTGTTTTTTTTTCAGATAAATATTTAAAGCTGTAATTTTATTTCAGATGGGTCTTGGTTCAGTCTAGAAATCAGAGTAGTTCTTAGTATTTCACACCACGCCCTGAGTATAGAGCTGGCTGTCATGCCATTGTGCTAGCCTGGATTTATTTATTTATTTAAAGATCTTGGACAGAGTAAGAAGTTATTTTCTTCAGCTCTACTTTTTACCAGGTTCTTGGGTATGATCATACACTATTATCTGAAATTTTATTTTGCAATTGCAAGCACTTGCTTTTGTACATGATTTATTTTCTAGTTACTGAGCCATTAGCTGTCAAAATAAGAAGGTGCTGTCACACCACAGTTGTAAAACTGTCTTTTTGTACACCATTTCTTTGGGCTTTAGTGTGGGATTAGTTGGGATTTATGGGAATTGCCACATATTTTTTATTTTGGTTATTTGTTAATTTTTAGGCATTGATAGTTTCAGTTGTGCCAGAGTATTATCCTTTATTTAATGAAATGTTCAAGCCTTGTGGAAAGTCCCTGCTTTTTTTCCCAGATAAGAAAGGTGAGAGGGGGTAGTTTTTGTGTTCTGTGTTGACTTCAGCTTTACAACATTTTATGTTACAGCTTATTACCACCAACAACAGAATTAATGCTGTCGGCTTTTTGTCAGTTGTTTTGCCAATATGGATGTTTAATTTATTCTCTCCATCTGTTCTCTTCCCTCACTCCCTAATAATTGAGGGTCTGATTCAGTTCCAGATATCCACAGCCGGCATTAGAAGGCAGCATCTACTGGCTGTGCAGTAGGGTAATTTATCTAATACTTAAGGAAGCTACTTCCGTTTCCACTTACTGTGGAGTGTAGCATGAAACCACTCAGGTAAGTGAATTCATGTGGAATAGGAGCAGTCCAGCTCCCAAAGAGAAGGTGCTGTGTTCACAAGTGTTGTTAGCCTGGCAGGATGAATGACTTAAAAACTACTTTCAGCCAGATTTAGCACCAGTTAAAATCCAGGAAGCGTTTGGGAGGGGCACGTATGCTTTCTCCCCAGTTTGCTCTGTGTGCTAGCATTTTGTGAACTGGCAAAAAGGCTTCTCTGTTTGCCCTTTGTGAGGGGAAATTATCCTTGAGCACATATGCGCGCACACACCCTTGCAGGCTCCTTTAATAACCTTTGCACAAAAAGGGAGGCTATTCAGTTTAGTATGTAGCCCTCTTTAGACAGCTCTCCCTGGAAGACATACGGTCTCCTAAAGGATAACCAGTCTTTCCCTTAATAGGTAATTGAAACTCCTCAAGGTTGCGTTGTGTCATTTGATCCTTTTTCCTGAAACTCAACTTGTCATGTGTTTAATTAGCAAGAGAGACTGATTTTGCCTACTTAATTATTTGTTTTCATCAGTAGGCTTGCGTCTTCCCACAAACTTTGAGAACAGGTAAAATCTTTTTCTTACCTGTGATTGATTTTTAGTAAGGCCATCTATAATGCAATGCCTCAGAATAAACGTATAAATGCATACAAAGCTCCTTTCAAGTGTGGCAGAAAGATAGGCTTGTATTTCAAGCACAGTTGGAGCAGGAGTGAGATCTGTGTTTCTAATCCTACGCCTAATCTTATCTTTTTAAGTTTTATGGTGATCTAGGCAAGCTGATAAACCTGTACTTACTTTCTTTCTGTATAGCTTACTGGGGCAGTGAGAAGCTAATTTTGAAGTCAGTGTTTTTGATTAACCTTGCAGAATCCTGAGGGGAAGGTGCACAATTTCTGTATGATAATAGAATTTATTATTTCTCACATGGCTGGTCTTCAATTTAAACATTTTTCTTCTTTAATTTCTAGCTTCCCTCTGAATGTTTCTGCAAAATAATCCAAAATATTTAGAAAGTTAATAGAATGGAATATTTCAGTGGAAGAGAGTTTGCTGTATTACTTGTATTACTATTAAATGCAGTATTTCCCCCACCAGTCACATTAGTATACATTTACCAGTGTGTTTTGAATTACGTGGGAGTTGCCTTTTTTCTCCCTTGCTTTTATTATTCTCACAGATGAGGTCCATTAAGTAGTAACTAGTTCGGAAGTTTTCTAAAAGGTTCTTGAAGCATTAAGGAGCAGTCTCTCCTAATCCTGATAAGCTTGTTATGTATTCTCTAGCCTGTTTTATGGTGTTACTGGGTTAAAATACATATCAATAGCAATTCAGAACATAGGGTAAAGACATTCAGTCAAAATGCTTGTACTTTCATTTATTGGGTAACTAACTATCATAGCATGAAAAATACTCTTCCTGGACTCTTGTTAGTAATGTTTGATTATTTCTTGTAGGCTCTATATGGAGAACTTACTAGGAAAACTCTTGTAATCTTTTGTTTTTTCTCTCAGTTACGGGATTCCCCTGTCCCCCTTTTAGCTTTGCAAAGTGAAAGTGAGTTGAAACTGGTGGTGCCCATCTTGTGTTGCTCCTGCCTTCTCTGACTTTTTTTTCTGGATACATAAACTTTATTCATCAATTACATGTACTGATTGAAGATAGACTAAGTCCTCTATATATCCCGCTGTTTTATTATTTTTCAAACTTGGACTGTATAGCCTGTTTTCGACTGCTCTGAATTGGGGACACCCCCCCCAACCAAAAGAAGAAAACACCCCCACCCTGACTTTATTTTAAAATCTCCGATTATAGGACAGTTCTCACTTCTGCATGTGAATGCTTTGAAAGCTATGTGAAGGAGTCTTCACATGAAATCAGCAGGCATGAACAATACCTCTTCATCTTTTATCCTTTATTTAATACCACTTTAATACCAGTAAAGCATCTTGACTGCTTTACTTGCAGATCTCCTGGTACCATTGTTGTGGTAACAATAGCTCTCCTTATTCATTGCCCACTTTTAAATTGGTGTCTGTGAAGCTGTATGTATGCTGTGTTGTTAGCTCAGTATAGAAAGGTTCAAGGTTCAGTGATAGTTTCTTTTGTTATAGCTGTTTTTGTTCAAAGCTCTGTAGTGTTTCTGGGGCACGATGGTGCTACCATGCTAGAGAGCTAAAGATTCAAAAGCAAACTGTGCCTGTGCTGTGTCTTGACTCAAAAATCAGGGCCTTTTCAGGAAACTGAAGCAAGGTGCTCACAGGTATGGACAGCTAAAAACATCTGGTCACTCTTGAAAATGTTGGCAGGCCAGACCAGTCTCTTCGTATTCTTTGAGAGACAGACACTACGAAGAACTCTATTTTTCTTTCCCCAAATAAGCCTTCCACCTCTCTCCAACAAGTATTTGATTTCAGTTATGCCCAAGACATTGTGACAGATTTTGAGCACCCTCAATGTGTGAACTATACTGAGAACCAGGGGACAGCATTTGTTAAAAATGGGCCCTGAGATGCTTTTTCTTATAGTACAGCCCAGGTTCCTTAAGCAGAGCATGGGCTCTTGTGTTGCTACATGAAGATGATTTCCTCTGGTCATTCATCCAGTTTTGTCTTCCTACTGCTGGTTGTCTTAACCTGTTTTATAACTTGTTTCTTATTATAGCACTCTGATCCCTTGTAGATCTCTGCTTTTGGCACTGGAAAGCACTCTTGCATAATACGTGGTTTTCAACTGTCAGAGGAAGGCTAGAGTGAAAAAATCTAGCATACAGAATGGTTGCAGATGGGGTCTACTCTGTCCTTCTTGATACGACTGACTTAAGCTCAGGCTTTTTGAAACTATTTTAGAACAGCGTTTTCCACAGGAGGCAAGGCAACTGTATTGTCTTGGCTGATTATACATCCATATCTACACACTCAGTGTTGCTGAGACAACAACTTGTTTTCTCTGATCATGAAAAGTATCTGAAGTAAGAGTTAAGCTGTCTCACAGTTTTTAAGTCTTCATTTTCTCCCCCTAGGTACATTGCTGTTTTGCACTGAGACTGTTCTGGGACTTCCTACTGTTTGACCCTATATTAACATTATGGGGTGGGAGCCTTACAGAAAGCACGGAGACTAAAATTTCTGGCATGTTTTGTTCGGGCTACTATTTTTTTCTTATAAGCAAAATGTACTAACTGACTAAACTGTAACTAAAAGACCGACTGTTGCATTTAATCATACAAGTCTTTGTCTTTCCTTCCTTTTTTTTTTCCTCAACTGTTTTTTATGTAGCTACAGATAGTAAGGATGAAGAAATCAAAGCACCTCCCAAGAGATCCTATCTGGGTATGTACTGTACAAACCCGTTCTGCACGAAGTTGTCCTCTCAACTACATATTTCATGCTTTGCTACTTTTTGTAACCGTTGTTAGAAATGATTGCATGATCATTTCTATAGAGAATGTTTGCATTACCTTTTCTTGACGTACTAAAACCTGGTGCATGATTTTTTTTTTTTTTTAATTTTCCCCTTCCCACTTTTAACTTTCATAGAGGAAAAGATGCTTTCAGCTCTCTTTCAGAAACCAGTTTTTTGAAGACAGTTGAATTCACCGCATTGTGTGTCTCAATGATATCTTCTTTTTTTACTTCCCCAAGCCAGACAAACAAAATATTACATGCTAGAGGGATCAATCTCTTCAGACTCGTATACTTCCTCTTCCAGTTCTGACTCTGGAGAAAACTATGAAAAATACAGGAGTATCTTTCAGCATTGTTCAGAATGTTAGATAAGAATTTTCCCACAACGCTTGATGTTCAAGCAAAACGCTTGCATCTTTGTGAAATTTTCTAGCTTGTTCCTCTCTTTCATTAAAGCAGCCTCAAAATTGTTATTTGGGAATTAGTAACACTTAAGGTGAGAACTTCCAATCTTCATTTTCAGAGTTGGAATCTATGTTCTTTAATTTGCCTAAGGAAGAGGAAATGCTAGATGCAAACCAGCTTTGTAGTATTTTCAAACTAGTAGTTTGGAAGGACAGTTTTTTGTCAAGTTGTGGTAATCTTGTTTTAAGTTAGTTGGGGTATCACATTACGGAAATTATACTGACTAGAGACACAGAAGTTCCCCAAAGCAAACTTTTAGAGTTATTTTAGTTGAACTGATTCAGAATCTCACATTGATGCTAGTTATGCTGTGTTGCAATTCTCGAGTTAGTAAGGGGTCAATTGAAAAAAATTACTGCTGCAAAAGGAGAGTCTCTACTTCTGTATTTGTCAACACACACAGTTAATTAAACTGGAGTTAGCTCTGAGAAGCACTACCAAAGAGTGATATTAACCTGAGTGCTTTCTTGAAGCCATAAGACCATTCCTGCTAAGGTCAAACAGACACTCTTTTAATGATTCATCTTCTGCCTCTCCCCTTTCAGATTTAGGGGCAAAATGCATGCTTTGGGTAACTTACCTTCTTTGGTCTGGTACCAGTATTTTGCAAAGCACCTTTTCCTTTTGTGTTTTTAAAACATTTTTCCTGGACAGGTATCAAACTATGTTTGTCTTCCATTGTAGTCTGTAGTGGTTCTCACTGGCTTGCGACACTAACCAATGGAATGTAAACTTTAAGCAGTCCTGTCTTCCTTGTGTCTGTATTCCTGTTGTCTTTTACTAGTATTCAGCAACGCTTTATTTACAGCGTCAGAGCTAGAAACAGCTGTCTGTTGTGGTTGAGTGGATTATTTAAAAATGCTTCAACTGGTTAAAATTAAACAGAAGTAATGTGACCTTTTACTCATTCCAGTTTTTTTTCTTGTTCTTTTTTTGGTTAAAAAGTAATTTGCTTGGTAGTTTGATAGCTTAAAAAGTTGAGGTTTGTAGAAAAAAGCAGTATACCTCTTAATCCAACTGATTTAGGTCTGAACATTTGGTTAATAAATGTTACTTGAAGTTCACCTTGGGATTGCTTAGCCAAGTGGAATGAATTAAATTATCACTAAGGGGGGGTGGGCAAGTATATTTAAATGTGATAATTCTTACTGGTGTAAAAAAATTGGAAATATTTTGAGGTCTTTGTGTATAGTGTACATGCAGAAGTATGTTCTGGTGGTTTAAAGGGTGGGATGCATGGTGCTTTATGTCACAGCATAAGTCATACTTCAGTTTACAGAGGGCTTAACTGAGCTATGTCCTGCATTGCTGTGTTTTGCTACAGCTCTGGGGGGAGTTCACTTAGAGGTTAGGTGAAGGGAGTATTTACCATACTTTCACGTGGCAGTGCGTTCTCACAGTGTCTTTTAATGAGTTTTGATTAAACTTTTGTTAAAGAAGGACAACCGGCTTTTTCATTTCCCCTGGTTACTTCAGTGATGTAAAAAAATGTTCTTCAGTATGTTTTCAGGCTTCAGAAACCATTATATTACTTTCTTTCTCTGGTTACGTAGTAAATGCTCCTGTATATGGTGTTTGTAATTGAAGATTGACTATCCATGAACGCTGTTTTGTTGTAGAACTGTTGAACTGTTAATCTGAAAATGTACTGGTCTACCAATGAATTTCAGGTGAACTTGTTAGATAAATACCAAGGCATTTGTTTTATGCCTCTCTTTGAATAGCAACTCAGCTCCTGCTGTGCTCCCTGGGATTGCTTTTAGGTATGTTTAAATGTCAGTAGTCCAACAAACCACTTAATGCCACTGTTTTTCCACATGTTATCTGAAAAAGCCTTTATCTGGTACGTAACTCTTAAAACAGACTTCCTAACAGTCAGTGCTGAGGGTAGTTGAGGGTGTGGGGCAAGGTTGCTGCAGTTTCACTGACCTAAGTAAAATAAATATAATTTACAGTATGGTGGGGCCCAGAGTGTAGGGTTTCCTGATTTCATACAGAAATAAAATTATTCCACTCTTTTTTTAGGCAAAGGAAAGATTAAAAAGGATTAAGTAGCTCGAGTTATGAAGGAATAATGCTTTTATTCCCTTTGTTTTCTAATGCAAGTATCTCATTCTACCTAGTGCCTGCTAGTATTTGATGGCTACCACTGAGGCTGAGCAAAGCTGCAGTTGAGTAATGTTTGGGTTGTTTTTTCTTTATGAGATGTTTTAGAACAAATGTGGATAAATGTCTTAATCTGTTACACTAAAATACAAGTTTGAGCCCTGTGAGTATTGGAGTTTGTTGGGACTGAAGTAACAAAACACTCAACAAGGCATTGCTCCAAAGAGGCTGTATCTTTTGAAGTTGTTTAGAGTGGTCTCCTTGGTGTGGCAGACAAGTCTCAAAGCGAAAGTGACTTGTTCAGTTTTTTCCAAGTAGATGTTTAAACGTTTTGAAGGACACTTTTGGTGGATCACAAGGGTTTTCCCTACTTTGCTGAAGCTGGTTTTAAAACTTCCCATATTACTGAACCTGAACCTTGCTTTTAGCCCAAACAAAACATTATCCAAGTAACATTAAGTTTTAAAACAGTAGTAATAAAATGACAAAAATGTAGATTCACTGAATACCTGTTGCAAAAATACTTAAAACTACTTTTTTTTTTTTAGGGGAAAAAATGTAAAATGTTTGTGTAGGTAACATCACAGAGTTAGTAACTGCATAATAATGAAAATAAAATAGTAATGTGAATTAAGGAGGTGCAGTCATCTATTACATGGTTTCCCCTGGCAATGAGACAGCCTAGTAAATAACTCACACTTTCACCTCTTCTTTGTCCGCATTCTTGACTTAACTCAGGGCTTGTGGTAAGCGTTGGCATACTCTACAACAGCACTAATACATAACATGTGCCATGAAGGATGTAAACTTTATTTAATCAGCCCTCTAGCTCACTCTGTTCAGAGTATTTGGTCTGTTTGGGTTCAGCAGGGGTGTCTGGCTTGCAAACATGCAGGCATGCACTGTGGTTTTCTGGGGTGTTCTGTAAATGACGTGCACAATGTGCTTCTCTGTCCGGGCCTCGGCATCCTGAGCAGAGCTGGACAGAGTAGAGATACGATTTCCCTTGGCTGGTTGTGGGCAGCACTTTTGGTTTCATTGAAAGTATGTGTCTTTTACACCATGCCCTGTAGTAGTTGAATTCCCTGTCCAGCTGCTCTGCAGTTAAATACATAACAAAAGCACAGTTGTTGCTGGGATGCAGCTGCCACCACCTCTGTGTGCATAACTGCACATGAACATGAAGGGGTGTAGATCCCTCCTCCCCAGGATTATACATGTCCTTGTTAGACTAATTTCAAAGTGCTTTTATTGATATTTTGGGGAGGGTGTCCAGGAGAGGGCGTTATAACAGTGTCCCTGTGTGAAACTAGGATGCCAAAAGGTTTTTTTTTTTTGGTATTATTTATTAATATAATTCTAGTTGTTAAGGAATTCGGGTCTACTTCGCCTGAGGAAATGGCACCTGCTGCATCTGCACTTTGGTTGTAGTTCTGTGTATGGAGGGAACAGTTATTTAGAATCATAGAATAGTTTGGGTTGGAAGAGACCTTTAAAGGTCATCTAGTCCAACCCCCCTGCAATGAGCAGGGACATCTTCAACTAGATCAGGTTGCTAAGAGCCCCGTCCAACCTGACCTTGAATGTTTCCAAGGCTGGCACATCTACCCCCTCTCTGGGCAACCTGTGCCAGTGTTTCACCACCTGTGTTGTAAAAAAAAAAAAAATTCTTCCTTGTATCTAGCTGAATCTATCCTCTTCTAGTTTAAAACCATTACCGTTGTCCCATCACCAACAGGTGCTGCTAAAAAGTTTGTCCCCATCTTTCTTATAAGCCCCCTTTAAGTACTGGAAGGCTGCAATAAGGTCTCCCCAGAGCCTTCTCTTCTCCAGGCTGAACAACCCCAACTCTCTCAGCCTGTCCTCACAGGAGAGGTGTTCCATCCCACTGATTATTTTTGTGGCCCTCCTCTGGACCCACTCCCAACAGGTCCATGTCTTTCCTGTGCTGAGAACTGCAGAGCTGGACACAATACTCCAGGTGGGGTCTCACCAAAGTGGAGTAGGGGGACAGAATCGCCTCCCTCAATCACACTTCTGCCTGCTGGCCACGCTTCTTTTGTCTTTCTCTACATCAATATTTACACCTTTTCAGGAGACAAAAGAAAATAAGAAATGGAGATTCTAAGGATGAAGTGGCAGTTTTTAATCTGTTGTAAGTAAATACTTAAGTTGAAAACTGTGGAGTCTTAGGGTTCTTTTTAATACATAATTTTGGTTTCTTCTTACTTGATGTTGCAGATGAAACAAACAGAAGTCTGGAAAATAATTCAGCTATCCAGGTATGGGTGTGTGCTGGAGGTATGAGTTACTATTCAGGCACTTCAGAATAATTCAATCCAAATAGAACATTATTAGTTTTCTTTTAAAGGAACTTACATATCCTTTGCATACTGAACAGGTTTTTTTTTTTAACTACAGATGCAGACAGAGAGAGGGAATAGTTTAATTAAAAAGGTTGTTCTTTTATTTTCACGGGGAATTTACGTTTCCTGAACCAATACTAGAATACTTTTCTTTCAGAAGACTTGAGAAAAGTGGTTTTGCATTTCAGAAAATATTTTTAGCACGCAACAAAGCCAACAGTTCTAGAGTGTCTATATTTTTTTGATAGCCATTGATGAATTCTATTGGCAACTTGACAGAAAAAAGCTTCTTTGAGGCTTCCACTCAGAGATCAGAGATGGCAGTCTTTGACAACGAAAATCTTATCTGGCCAGTAATGTTTCTGTCCTTTGAGTTTGTATGAGGGAGTTGGTGTATAGTGGTTGCGTTTTTTTCATATTAGCTACACGTTTTCCACCAGACCATTTGATACACTGAATGAAATATTTCACATTCAGTAGTAAGAGTAAGTGACATCCCTGGTCTGTATCAGAGGGGCAATTGTAAAAATTTTTTTGTTGTTGTTTTTTTTTTTTTTTTTTCCAAAAGGCTTGAGAAACTGGAGCTGCCACCCACAATTCTTTTGGTTCTTAAACTGAAATGACAAAAGCCTTAAAGGGCTGAAGGGATTATTCTTATCGCATGCATACATTTTGCTTATATAGAATCATAGAATCGTTTAGGTTCGAAAAGACCTTTAAGATCACCAAGTCTGACTGTAAGCCTAACACTACCTAGTCCACCACAAAACCATGTGCCTTAGCACCACATCTACACATCTTTGAAATGCCTCCAGGTATGGTGATTCAACCACTCCCCTGGACAGCCTGTTCCAGTGCTTAACAACCGTTTTGGTGAAGAAATTTTTCCAAATATCCAATCTAAACCTCCCCTGGTGCAGCTTGAGACCATTTCCTCTCATCCTGTCACTTCTTACTTGGGAGAAGAGACTGATCCCCACCTCGCTACAACCTCCTTTTCAGGTAGTTGTAGAGAGTGATAAGGTCTCCCCTGAGCCTCCTTTTCTCTAGGCTAAACAGCCCCAGTTCCCTCAGCTGCTCCTCATAAGACTTGTGTTCTTAACCCTTCACCAGCTTTGTTGCCCTTCTTTGGACATGCTCCAGTGCCTCAGTGTCCCTGCTGCAGTGAGGGCCCCAAACCTGAACACAGTATTTGAGGTGTGGCCTCAGTAGTGCTGAGTGCAGAGGTACAATACAATCACCTCCCTAGTCCTGCTGGCCACGCTATTTCTAATACAAGCCAGGATGCTATTGGCCGCCTTGGCCACCTGGGCACACTGCTTTCTCATATTCAGCAGGCTGTCCACCAACACCCCCAGGTCCTTTCCTGCCAGGCAGCTTTCCAGTCACTCTTCCCCAAGCCTGTAGCGTTGCATGGGGTTGTTGTGACCNGGCCCTGCCACTTGGCCTTGTTGAACCTCATACCATTGGCTTTGGCCCATCGATTCCGCCTGTCCAGATCCCTCTGTAGAGCCATCCTACCCTCAAGCAGATTAACACTCCCACCCAACTTGGTGTTGTCTGTAAACTCACTGAGGGTGCACTCAATGCCCTCATCCAGATCATTGATGAAGATATTAAACCGAACCAGCCCCCATACTGAGTCCTGGGGAACACCACTTGTGACCAGCTGCCAACTGGAATTAACTCCATTCACCACAACTCTTTGGTCCCGGCCATCCAGCCCGTTTTTTACCCAGCAGAGTATGCCCATCCAAGCCATGAGCAGCCAGTTTCTCCAGGAGAATGCTGTGGGAAACAGTGTCTAAGGCTTTACTGAAGTCCAAGTAAACAACATCCACAGCTTTTCCCTCATCCACTAAGTGCGTCACCTTGTTGTAAAAGGAGATCATGTTAGTCAAGCAGGATCTGCTTAACTGCAGGATCTGCATAAACCCATGCTGACAGGGCCTGATAGTCTGGTTGTCCTGCATGTGCTGTGTGATGGCACTCAAGATGATCTGCTCCATAACCTTCCCTGGCACTGAGGTTGGACTGACAGGCCTGTAGTTCCCCACATCCTTCTTCTGGCCCTTCTTATAGATGGGCATCACATTTGCTAACCTCCAGTCAACTGGGACCTCCCTGGTTAGCCAGGACTGCTGATAAATGATGGAAAGTGGCTTGGTGAGCACTTCCCCCGCTCCCTCAGTACCCTCAGGTCGATCCCATCTGGCCCCATAGACTTGTGTGTGTCTAAGTGGTGTGGTAGCTCACTAACCATTTCCCCTTGGATTATGGGGGCTTCATTCAGCTCCCTGTCCCTGTCTTCCAGTTCAGGGGGCTGCGTATATATTATTGTGGTGCACACAGTAATTTGTAGTCAAGCTAGTTCATCATAGTTCAGAAATCTGCCCATTCTTGATCTGAAAGGTCCAAAGTGAAATGTCCTCTGTTTTTAAATTTTACCAGGTTAGCTTTGAACAGGAGACTGGACTAGATGTCCTGCAGAGGGCTTTTCCAATCCAGGCTACTGTGGGATTGTAAATTAAGTATTCTGCTGGTGGTTTACTGTGAGACCACCACATGCAATTTGAAAATACAGTCCTTTTGTTCCTTTTACTCACTTCTCCATTTCAGAGTAGGATATATTAGGTAATGAAGAATACTACCACAATAATCAGAAATACATCATGTTCTTAATTTTGTCAGCTGTATTAGCTTTGGTTTGCATCATGTTAATTCATTTGGCTCCTGTCATTGGTGATAATCAAATAATATGCATCTTCTCTATTCCTAAAACAAGGAGTTGAGAACAAGGTGATACCTGTGTTTATTAGTGATCGGGGCAGGGAACTTAGAGGATGGTGTTATGATTTTGGGCCTACCACGTTTTAAAGTTATTATTTAGCTCCTTTTAAGTTTTTAGCTTGCAGGCAGTAGGGAAGACAGCCAGCCAGAGACTTGTAAAATCTCTACTGAGTCAGAATGGTTTCAGTAAGATGTTGGTGGTCGAGCAGTATGTTCGGACCTGAGTTAAGGGACTTCTAACCCCTCCTTTTGCACCAGCCTTGCTACTTCCTCTGAATGGCTTCAACATGAAAATGTAAGCAGATCATTCTTTTTATTTACTTCTAATGCAGTTACAGTGCTTGTATTTATAGTTTAAAATGATCTGCCAGGTTGAGTGTAGCAGGTGAAGGGCCCATGCCTATGCTGAAAGCCTACATGCTACAAGGATAAAGAGCTGGGGGAAAGGTGGTTGGATGAGGATGGACAGGCAGAGCGTGGGTGCAGGTTAGGTGGAGTGAGCAAGTCTTGTACAGTGGGGAGGCCTTTCCTTTGCCATGCAGCATGAAGCGCATGCTGCAGTGGTTGGGGGAGCTGGGATGGAGTGCAGCTGTTGTTCTCTCAGCCTCCCTTTATTTAAAAAAAAAAAAAAAAGAGGGGGGTAGGGAAAAGAAAAAAATCCTTATCTGCTACCAGGAAGTTCTAGTTTTATTTTAAATTGGGGGAAAACTGTCCTTTAACACTGGTAGAAAAGAGAGAGGTGGTAAAGGTGGCTCTCCAGTTTGGTGTGAGCAGTAATACCAAGAGGCATCACAGGAGGCAATATGCAGTGCTGTGTTTCTGGAGTGTGCTGCTCCGGGTTCTCGCTGGCTCTGACTGCTGGTTGCCCCTGCCCAGCCATTTGGCAGCCCCTGTGAGGCCTCTCACCCAGCTGTAGTCTTGTGGAAAGAAGATGACTTAAACAGGTTCTGTTGGATGAACTGTGCAGCAGCAGAAATATTACTTCTGGCACAAGTACCACTTCTAGTCAGTGGTGTTGTGGGGAAATAAACCTGTAAATAAAATGTGAATTTTGATTGTGCTGCATGTATTTTAACTGGAGGAAGGACAGCTCATAACAACATCTAGCCACATGAGGGTGCTCTTGGGTTTCCAAATCTTTCCTGCTGAGCCACTCAACTGGAACCTGGGAGAAGGAATCTGGTCTTGCTTTTAAGGCTGCAGTAGTAACTGTAGAAATAATGAATAAACACAGATTTTTGAAAAAATATTTTCCTTCGTGGTGGGAGACAGACTAATTAGTTGCTTCAGAAAAATCAGTGATGAAATATGTAAATGTTCAAATACAATAGATTTGTGTGCCAGTCCTGCAGATCAGGAAACACACATGCAGCAGAGCTGCTGCTTCAGTTTGGTAGATGTGAGAAGCTTTTGCAATTGCCTACTTCTTGAGCATACCATGTGCCGTTGTATACTTGGTCATGTCTAGATCCAAATGGTGAGAGAGGCTTGGAAGGGACCTCTGAGGTTATTTGATCCATTTTGCTGCTTGAAGCAGATCCAATTAGATGAGGTTGCTCAGGGCCATGTCCAGGTGGAGCTGTGAGTATATCCAAAGGTGGAGATTCCACAACCTTTCTGGCACCTGTGCAAGTGTCTGACCATCCTCATGATGATGAAGTTTTTCTTCCATGTATGTTTCTTCCTGTCCTTCCACAATGTGTGTTCAAGAAGACCCTGCCTCCATCTTCTTTACACTCTTGCCTTAGATAGCTGTAGGCAGCAAGAAGCCTTTGCTTCTTAAAGCTGAACAGACTTAGCCCCTTCATGTGCACGATGTACCTCAGCCCTTTAATCAATTTGATGGCCCACCAGTGGGCTCGTTCCAGTAGGTCAATGTATTTCTTGTACTTAGGAGCCCAAAACTGAACAAATTACTTCAGGTACAGTCTTGCAGGTATTGAATAGAGAGGAATAAACACTTCCCTCTATCTGCTTGCCACGCACTTGTTCAACTGTACAGCCCAGTAAGTGATTGGCTGCCTTTGCCATGAGGAAGCATGGCGGACTCATGGTCAAATTGTCTCCCAGGCTACACTCCACTAGTCTACAAAGCTGCTTTCTAGGGAGTCCGCCCCCTGCACCTGTGCTGTGGTGTGGGGTTACTCCTTCCCAGCTGTGTGATATCCCTGAACTTCATGGTATTCCCGTCAGCCCCTATCTCCAGACTAAGATCCCTTTGAATAGCAGCACTGTTCCTCAGTTTGTCACGCACTCATCTGAATTTGGTGTCATTTCTGAACTTACCATCATCCAGGTTGTTAATAAAAGGTGTTAAAGTGTTGGCCCTAGGGTTGATCACTGTGGGCTGCCTTGTAACTGGTTGTAATTTGTACGTTTTTCTTTTGAGAGGAAAAATTCTTTGAGCCTGATGATCCAGCCAATTTTCTACCCTTTTTATTGTCCACTTATCAGTTGATATTTTGCTAATAAAGGTACTGTAGGAGACTGTCAACAACTTTGCTAAAGACACTATGAACAGTATCCACTGCTCTCCTCTTGTTCTTAGAGCCAGTCATCTCATAATAGAAGGCAATCAGGTTAATGAGGTGCAGTTTGCCCTTGGTAAATCCACGCTGGGTGTTCATACTCATCTTCTTGTCCTTCATGTGCTTTGAAATGACACCCACAAGGATTTCTTCTGTAACCATCCCAGGGATGAAGTTCGGCTGACTGGCTTGTAGTTCCCTGGATCCTCCTCCTTGAAGACAGGTGTTTCTCCCTGTCCCCGCCGGTCATAGAGAACCTCTTCCAAGCACCAAAGCACTATAACCTTTCAAATATGATAGAGCAGCCTTGCAAAGGCATCAGCCTGCACCCTGGATGTCCTCAGATGCCTCCCAGCTGTGTCCCATAACTAGCATAAATTTAGGTGCTTCCAAACTCATACTTTCCTGTTCTGTGGGTATTGCTTCACTCCCTCAACTTTGCTAGGAAGGAACTGTAGCTAGGGCTCAGGAACTGTAGGGGGCAGATCTTACCAGTGAAAGCACATTAAAGCATTATTAATACAAGACAGCAATAGGTAAGTTTAAAGCCATGGTGAGAATGAGTTGTCTAACTTTCATTGTGATATTCTACTTTGCTGCTTGTCTGATGTTACTCAGTTTCTGTTAGAAAAACAGGTGAGAAAAGAAATGATGATTTTCTAGATGATGGCCAAGTTGCCAGTTCAGTGCAAAAGGTATAAGTAATGAAATATTTAAAGGGTAACTCAAGTCTCTACGGACTTCAGAATAAACTTTCAAGCTGAGGTGGTTTTAGTTGTTAGTACAGATGTGTTTATAGCTCACTTTTTTTTTAAAGTGGTTTGTAGCATGACATGGTGCATGCTTAAAGAAGCGCTGTCACCCAGCACTGCCTACTCAGACATAATGGATTGTCTAGACAGCTTGCTAGGGGAAAGAATTCTGGCTGCAGTACATGTTTAGGATCTTGTTATAGATCTTGGCACATCCACATTTTGTAGATTTCAGAACTTTAAGAAAGTTACCTTTGCATTTAGGTAAGTGGTGTAGAATCAACAGTTCGACACATGAGCTGTTCAGAGACCCATCAGAGTCAACATATCGAGAGTTATGTCCTGTACAGGAGATGGGGGCATGGCTTGCACTCAGTTTCTGCTGCTGACTCTTGTACATGGACTCCATATGAAAGACAGACATGCTGTCACTCTGGAAAGCTGCTCATTTCAGATGTTGAGGCCCTGCAGGCATCATTTGCTCAGGAATTTTGCTTCTGTTTACAGTTTGTCTTAGTTTTTGGAATTGAGCCTACCGAGATAACCGTACCCACTGCAGTATACGGGAGTGGGAGGAATGGACAGTGAGGTGACCCAAAGTCACTTAGAAGTGCTGAGTTGGGTGGCAGCTCTCACTTAGTCCCAATTAAAATGGTGTTATAAGGGGCTGGTGTGACAGTAGGATGTCTGACATAATATGCTCTGTGAACTGTATGTTGATGTGATGCTCAAGGTACAACCTGATTGTTGCGCTCAGCCTGATTTATTTTTTGCACTACATTTTATGTCCTATTAGCCCTCTTTTATTTAAAGTGCACTGGGAATATGAAGTTACTAGTTTCTACTAAGATAGAAATAGGGAATATATTTAATAAGTCTACGTTTCTGTAGCTCTTATTTATAAATAATGACACGTTAACAAGACGTTTCCTTATGCTGGATATTGAAAGGCACTTATCACTGAAGCATCAGTGCTTTGCCATTTTCATTGCTGTATCAAGGGAAAACAAAATAAAGCCTTTTCTATTTAGATGCAAATGTCATGCTTTTAACCTGTAATGCAGTAGACTAACCATCCTTGACCAAAAACAATTAGGGACAGCTTTATTTTATGGAAAGATTCCCACCTTCCCCTCATTTCACACTCCCACTTTGCAAGCAGTGATGCACCAAAGATACATTTATTGGAAAAGGGTTTTCAAGCCCTAAATGGATGTTTCAAGTGAGAAAGAAGAAAGATCGTTGCTACACTCCAGTTAATTGGTCTCCCTGGTCTGTTTGCCTTTGGGACATGACACAGGAAGTTCTATTTTATGTCCCAGCTCTGAAGCAGGAAAACTAAGCAGTGGAACCTAGGTGCTCCATATTTGTATTCCATGGGAGTGCTAAGAAATGATGAATCAGGGCAGGGGGCTTAGGTGCTCCTGCTTTCCTGTATGTTGTTGATTCCCTGTTGCCATCACAGAAAGGATGCATGCAGTTGGCTCTGTTTTGCGCTCACCCCCCATTTAGTTTGTGTCTGCCCCTGCCTTTGTGTCTGCTTTTAGCTCTGTAAAGACTAGAGCTGAAACAGTGCAGTTATACAGGCTATAAGCCATTATCATGGCATTCACATGGGATATGAGAGACTGAGGGAGACGTTCCTGCTTGCACAGATAATTCAAGAGTGTATTGGTCTGAGCAAAGCAACTCTGATGGTCCCCCAAGGAAGCCAGGCTGCAGGCAGGAGAGAGGGGCCCCAGTGGGAGCCTGATGCAAGCACGCTAGCCCTTATGCTCTTTAGGTTCCCTCTCTAAGGGACATGGAAAATAAGGAGGTGATTGGTGATGGCCAACATGGCTTTCACTAAGGGCAAATCGTGCCTGACAAATTTGGTGGCCTTTTATGATGGTGTTAAAAGTGTTGGTGGATAAGGGGAGAGCAACAGTTATCATCTGCCTGGAATTGTGCAAAGCATTTGACACTGTTTTGCATGACGTTCTGGTCTCAAAATTGGAGAGACATGGATTTGACTAATGGACTGCTTGGTGGATAAGGAACTGGCTGGATGGTCACACTTAAAGAGTTGCCGTCAACAGTTCAATGTCCAAGTGGTGAGCAGTGACAAGTGGTGTTCCTCAGGGGTTGGTACCGGGACCGGTGCTTTTTAACATCTTTGTTGGTGACATGGATGTTGGGATGGAGTGCAACCTCAGCAGTTTTGGTGATGACACCAAGCTGTGTGGAGAAGTCGACACGCTGGAGGGGAGGGATGTCATCCAGAGGGACCTGGAGAGGTGGGCCCATGCCAACCTCATGAAGTTCAGCAAGGCCAAGTGCAAGGTCCTGCATGTGGGTCGGGGCAATCCCAAGCACAAATACAGGCTTGGTGGAGAATGGATTGAGAGCAGCCCCGAGGAGAAGGACTTGGGGATGTTGGTGGATGAGAAACTCAGCATGAGCCGGAAATGTATGCTTGCAGCCCAGAAGGCCAACTGCATCCTGGGCTGCATCAAAAAAAGCGTGGCCAGCAGGCTGAGGGAGGTGATTCTGCCCCTCTACTCCGCTCTCATGAGGCCACACCTGGAATATTGCGTCCAGCTCTGGAGCCCGCAGCATAAGAACATAAGAAGGACATGGACCTGTTGGAGTGAGTCCAGAGGAGGGCCGCGAAGATGATCAGAGGGCTGGAGCACCTCTCCTATGAAGACAGGCTGGGAGAGTTGGGGTTGTTCAGCCTGGAGAAGGCTCCAGGGAGACCTTATAGCAGGTTTGCAGCGTCTGAAGGGCGCCTACAGGAAAGCTGGAGAGGGACTTTTTACAAGGGCATGTAGTGATAGGACAAGGGGGAATGGCTTCAAACTGGAAGAGGGGAGATTTAAAATAGATACTAGGAAAAAATTTTTCGCTATGAGTGTGGTAAGACACTGGAAGAGGTTGTCAAGGGAAGTTGTGGAGGCCCCATCCCTGGAAGTGTTCAAGGCCAGGCTGGATGGGGCTTTGAGCAACCTGGTCTAGTGGAAGGCATCCGTTCCCATGTTAGGGGGCTTGGAACTAGGTGATCTTTAAGGTCCCTTCCAACATAAACCATTCTATGATTCTTTGAATGTGCATACCTGAAAGAGTGTGATTTCCTCCTGACTTGGAATGGCGCAACATCTGAAATCTCAGTGTTTCCCATAAAAGAAAAAGGCCTCCTGTCTAGTTCTACCCTCGGTTTTCCAAGTTGTCCACAGAAGCTGAAGGCAATCCATTGATTGCAAAGGGCCTGAATCCCTTCCTCAGGCTAGTGGATAGCACTCAGATCTCAAGTCTGGTGAGATGAATACTGCCCTCTGTGTTGTTGAGATCAGCACAGCATTATGGAAAACTTCCCTCTGCCTTACTAAGTTCTACTTACTAATTTTCTTTTGCTACAGAAAGTTCACAGTTGCTTTCTCCTGTGCCCATACTCTGCCTCGTCTTCACTGAGACATGATATTCAGCTTTCAAAGATGGGAAGTACATCCCCCCCGCCCCCCACCTTGGTACTTTTTACTATTGCATGCACCCTAAATAGATTATTTCAGAAGAAGTGATTATGTTAGATACTGGGACAAATTATTTAGACGTTTAGTGGTGTGACAGTGCAGAGTGTTAAGCAGCACTGGCTTACAGCCGCATTCCAGATTGCAGCCTGGACTGCTGGAGGGTTGTAGAGTACATTGCGTCAAGGGAGAGACAGGATTAAGGTGGAAGGATTTTTTTGCAAGCCTTATCAGTTCCCGAATTCACTTCAGAGTCTGTCCCACAAACAGTTGTTCCTGCTTCAAGCCATGTCCCTTTGACTTCCAAAGATGCTAGTTCATTGAAAATGTGATGAGGAAGTCCTATATTGTAAAAGGTTTTTTCCTTTTTCTTTGTGAGGGTGGTTGGGTTTGGAGCTGCCTTTGCAAATCATGATTTAAATTATCAAGCAGGAAATATGGGAACAAAAAAATATTTTGTGTCTTTCATTTACTTCACTAAAGAAAACTTGGTTCACATGGTGATGTGTGTAGCAATATAGTCATTATGCTGAAGTAGGTTTTGTTGCTGATGAAGGAAATGTAATACCAATACATTTTAGGACTGATATAGCATAAGCTGTATTCCATTCAAATTACATTTTTTGTCATATTAAAACTACATTAAGTGGTCGTGTTAGATTACTGTGACTTGTAACTTATATCAAGCTGGTTTTGGTTGAGAATTTATTTCAAATAGAAATGTGGAATAACTTGTTTAAATTTAAAAAAGGTAAATAAACTGCAGTGTTTATACTGAATGTCCATTTTGCGGAAACATGCTTTTTAAACAAACCAAATAAAGGAGGTATTATTTTTAGATTTTTAGTAAAATTCATTTACTCATTTTTTTGCTGGTCGTCTCCTTTTATACTCTCAGTCATTCTTCAAAGACAAAGACACAGAAAAAGCAGATGTTACTCAGCTGCCAGTCAGTTTCTTATTGTTTGAATAAAGGAGATATTTTTATTAAGCTAAACTGAAAAAGTAAAAAATTACTCTTGCAGAAGCAGACAAAACTTTCTAAGCTCTGGTTCCAGTGCATCAGCCAGTAGTTCTTTAGATCTAGTGTTTGACTCATTGAAGCTATGCAGTAGATGTGCAGTGATTTAAATTAAATGAATAGATTGGCAAACATAGGCCTCATTAGAAGTGTGCATAATCACATTATAGAATTTTAATTTGTTTTATTTAATTTGGTTTTTTTTTTATTGTTACTAAAATAATTATATACATTCTCTGTCTTCATGAGGAGATGATATAATACTGAGCGAGGCTGGGGAAGAACGGATGTAACTTAGGTGTTCATGAGAAGGTGCTTCCAGTATCATCTTGAATCAACAGCAGAAAAGGTGTAATTTTTCAGTGAATCATGGATTTATGGTGAGGGTCAGGGTGTATGCAATCTTCCTCCATACACTCAGATTGTTAGTAATGAGTGTGCGTCCCTCCTTGCGGAGGGAACTATACCACCCGTGTTCCTGAAGTTATGAACGTCTCTTCTCATATGCATTTATTATGTGCCCTACTTTCTCTTTGCTCTGCTCTGTGATCAGTATGCGTTACATCTACTGCCTCGGGATCCTATGTTCCCTCCCATGGGTAGGGGAAAAAATCCAAACCCCAGAATTCAGTTCTGGCAGATTTATTTTTACTCGCATTGTACATTTGATAAAATTGGTCTTGTTCATCCTGGATGATTCCATGGAGACATAGAAACTAGCAAAAGGAAGACAGATCCTGAGTATTTCAAGGAAACATTTTTTATTTTTAATAGCTGCTTAAAGCTGTCTTTTTTACTATTACTCATTGCAACTCAAAAGCCTGATGAGAACCTGGGAGACGCAACATTTTAAATATTCAGAACATTGCTGTTTCTTCACTTCAGGTATATGAGTTTCAGGATTTTTTCCCATCAAAATCAGAACCAATACTGCTGGTTCTAAAATACATAGACTGCTTCAGTTTTTATACAGGCTTCAGTAGCCTTTGCGAGCTTGCTGCATTTTTCGTGTGTGCATAGTTAATATTTAAAATCTGAAGTCTGTCTTTATATCTGTAATAATAAAAATTTTGCCATCCTGTCCTTACTTAATTGACTTTTTAATAAGTTGCTTTGTAAATGTCATAAGCTGTGTAGTTGTAGCTAGGTAATTTTTTTTCCTCTCCTTATGTCCAGTTTGTATAGACTTTGAAAAGAAGCAGTTGCTGGTCTTGAAATTCACTGCTTCCTCTTGCCCCCATTTTTTTGTCCATTTATGCAAACCACCAAAAACTTCTTGGAATGACTCCTTGCTTACATTAAGGTTTTACACTTCTGTCCTTTCTTGTCTTTGCACCCCTTGGCATGTAAAAATCAGGAGCGGTTATTTCAGAAAATTTATTTATTTTTCCTTAAATATTTTTTTTATTATTTTTTTATTGTGTCTTCAGAGATGCTTTTTAATCCCTCATGCCTTTCTTCACCTACTGTTGGGAGTAGATTGTAGTAGAAGAAAAGTAACTGTGCACTCAGGGAATAGAGCAAACTTAATATCGAAATGGCTTAAAGTAGTCTTATCCACATGTTCCTCGTTAAATTCCCGTGTGCAGTAGATGTCAAAGAACTGTTCAGTCTTTGAAGAAATTTACTATTTCTTCACAGAAGAACACAGAAATTTAATGAGGAATTTGTAGATAGGACTGTTGTTCAGGAGCTCATTGTTAATCGTTCACCTGTCGTCATTCTCTGTGTACCCTGCACGCCTGAGTACGGGATGTGTAAGGGACACAGCAATGGAGGGCAAATCCCTGTGTCACTCAGCCAGGGAAAAAACAACTGTACCTTGTGGTGGCAAAGTCCTCTCACTGGTGAACACTGCCAGTGCAGTCTCCTGCCTGTTTTGGTGTGAAGTTTTTTTGTTCTTTTTAAGACTAATTATATTTATAAAGGGGCATAACAGCTGAAGTCTTTTGCCTCCAGCAGCAGCTGGATGCAAGGACGTTTGGCAGCAATGCCAGCCGAAGATATTCCTGATCCTCTTTTTTCTTTCCCCCCCCCACTCATTCTTGCCCCCTCAGCTGTACTGACAGAATGGTTTGTGGGATTATGTTTTGAACCAAATAAGGGAACTGATCTGGCTTAAAATGCAGGCTTGCTCTTTTTTTTTGGTGTAAAATCTTAAAAAAAGAAAGAAAAGCCCACGTTTTGTGGCTTCAATGAGAAGTGCTTCAGGGAGGTAAACAGTTGTCTTGCTGTAGCTTGAGGGGAATGAGAGGGGCTTAAATTTCTGCTGGGAAATGTGGACAATTTGTGAACGCACACCTGTGTCACCACCAAACTCCTCACAACAGAGCAACTTCCTTAAATCTACTACCATTACCTTTCTTTCCAGGTCTTGAAGATACATTGACAATGGAGCGTTAAAACTGCAGACACAAGGTGTTCACAAACTCTGTGATATTCAGAAGTGCATCTTGCATAACAACTACTGCTCATGTCAAAGCAGAGATTTATCTGTGGTCAAACTAAACAGCTGGGAAGTTGAAGGGGAAATTCTGTTTCAGGGTAGCTCTGTCTCGCATGGCTCCTCCAGTTACAAGTACTGTAATCAGTAAGGCAGTCTGCAAGCACTCAAGTGAAACTCCGTACTGGTCTCCCTCCCTATAAATTCTTCCTGTTAATGCAATGAAGTAATTTGTGTGGAAATTCCTCCTGTTTGGTCACCGTATACAGTAATTTAGATCTGTGCAGACTGGTTGTTGCAAGTAGAGTTTTAGTTTAAAGGTTGTGAGAGAACACTGAGGCATGTAGATTCTGGAAAACCTTCTGCTACAGAAGTCTTTTTTTTCCCTTCTTCTAGAAAGTCATATAGAGATTGAAATTATTCCCAGCTTCATCTACCTACTTCTTTTAAAAAAAGGTGGATGAATTTCCATAGTCAACTTTACAACTGTCAGTATGCTTAAATGATGTTTATGGTAGCAAATGAGAAATTGTAGGTTGAGATTTTTCAGTTACTACTGGCCACAAATTTGTGAATTGATTGTTGGGGATAAGGGTTGTCACTGGCGAATGGTCACATCTTCACAAACACACATAAATTATTTCAATGTATTTGTTCAATCAGAATTGTTCATCTGGAAAGGGCAGAATATATGCTGAGAGGAGATGCTTCCTGACCTGACTGGGCAATAGCCTCATGACTAGGTGCTCCCTTAGGACATGGAAAAACCTAGGTGGAAGGTCCTTAATTCAAATCCATAGTGTTAAAAATTTGAACCTATTTCCCAAATCCCAGCTCTATGTTTGCCTCTCTTTTCATCCTCCTCCATATTTTCCAGAGTCCTGCTTTTGTTCCAGCATAGAACAAAATTTCAGAAATACTGATTTCTTTTTTTCAAAATGGGATTCTTGTTCACCAGCCTACCCTATTATTCTTAACTACAGTAGGTATTTGAAAAGAATCCGTATGATACGGAGTAGATTGTGCAGTCATTTTGAGATATCATCTTTGTAATGCAGTTCAGATAATTAAAGAAAACATGTCTGACATTTTCATATGTGTAGCAGGGACTGGGCAGAGGAGAGAGGCAAGTGAAAAAAAAAGCAGAAAGCTTCCCACAGTTTCCTACATGCTTGTGATGATTTTGAAGTGTTAAAACTATCGATGCTAAAATGGGTCATTCTGAGGTTAACTGAGGCAATTGCCAAGAGATTTTTAGCAGGCCACGTGACATTGTATTAGCAAAAGGATGAAGCTGCACAAGCCATTATTCTGTTAGGATGCTGAAGTAGTAGGGCCAGTTTGGGGACTAGAATTTGTCTTGGTTGGTGGTGGGTTACCTGGGAAACAAAGATTAAACTTTCCCCCAAAAAATCCTAAATGAGATGAGTTTATATTTTTAGGAATAGCGTTTATCTTTGTGTTGTATACATACTTACACATGCATGTATGCGTGCCTGATTTCAGTATCTGAAAAAAGGTCACATAAATGCTTTCTTTTTGTGGTGCTTTCACAGTAGAAGAGATAAGGTCTCAGGTACACCAAGCTCAGAGAAGGCTGAAAAAGAGAGAGATCATTTATTTTTAGGCAAGATGGCTATTCAACATTTTCCCCAGAGATCTGCAGTTCAAAAGCGGGGTGAACCTGGCAGTTACTTCCAGAGTTTCTGGGAGTAACTTGCTGTGTTATACATGCAACCTGGGATTGTAATCCCTGGCACGGCGGTATCAGAGGCAGCCTGCATCTGGGCTAATGCACAGCTTGGTTGTGTAATATTTAGAAGAATTTCTATTCATCTCTTTAATTGCAGTCTTTGAATGAGGAATATTATAACTGCATATTTTTTCTAATATTATAGCAGTCTTGATATCTTCTGAAACTTAGACTTCAAAGAATAAGTTTCAGTACTATTCAAAATAAATTAAACTGTTTTCATAGAGAGTTTATAACTCCAACTACAAGAATTCGGAGCCAAGGCTGCCTGCTCTACAGTCCTTAACTTATTCCATTTTAGTCTTTTGTCTGGAGGCCTTTGTGTACTGCCTTGTTGAGCTGTGGGTGATAGCTTAGATAAACCATGCTGAGTATAGTGTAAAATATTGTTAAAATGATTGTAAAAATAGTAACTTGGTACTACACGTTCTTCTTGCTGTGACATTCTCATCATCCCTGCTTAACTTGCTGTCAGAAAAAGAAGTCTCTTTCTATAGTTAGCATAGGAAGGCGTTATCCAGCCAAAAGAAGAGTGATCTTCGCTCTAATCTCCCTCCTCCATCATTAACGCAGCTGGGACCAAAGGCTTTACTTCAGAGCTGTGCTTACAGGTGAAGTGTTGGGGGATTTATTTCTTTAGTTTGACTTGCATTGGGATTTTTGATGTTCTTGGCATAGGAGGTGAGCAGAATCAGGAGTGTTTGTAGTGAAAACATTGGCCACCCAGAGTCATGAAAACTCTGCTGTGGCACACCCTGGGCTTCTCATTTCAGTCCTGTTCTACTCCTTGAGAGAAGGACTTCTTCCTAAAGTCCATGCCGTCTCTCTCATGTGGTTTCTAAAGCTGTTTCTGCTGCTTTCGCTCCACCGTTCAAATACATTGCTTATTTTCTGTAGCCCTAATTCCTTTGGGCCACAGCTGCCTCATTCCAGTGGCTTTCCTAGCCCCATCATCTGCCTAGTTATTAGACTGTTATCCTTCATCAGTCATCTTGTA
This sequence comes from Ibidorhyncha struthersii, assembly GCA_013398815.1. Lineage (NCBI taxonomy): Eukaryota > Metazoa > Chordata > Aves > Charadriiformes > Charadriidae > Ibidorhyncha > Ibidorhyncha struthersii. The sequence continues at coordinate 46,815 of VZSZ01000677.1, forward strand.
AGTCAGCCAGCTTTTGAGACAATCTCATGGAGACAGTGACTAAGAAGAACGGTAAATACATTGGAATAGAAAGAGGAGAGACTTCTTATGTACTGAACAGGCAAAAGTAGCAATAACATGGTAGATAATTTCAGAAGTGATGTTACTGAGGAGGCCAGTCTTCACAGAGGAAATATATTTCATATAACTACATTTTATTTATATAACTACAGGCTTAAGCTAAGTGCCTTGCCCTACTAGCAATATTAGTATGTGGGTGTGGTGGTGGTTGTCTGTCTTTTTTGTTCTCCTAATCTTACCAGCCTTCTCCAGGAGTACAGACCTGGTGTTTTTTCTCAGCTGGACTTGGGAAGAAAACAAGAGTTTGTATGGCATATGTTGCACAAGGTAAATTGGTACGGGTTACAAGTATACACCCTGCAAGACTGCCTTAAAAGCATCTGCTGTCTGCAGAACTCCAAGAAATGTCCTCTCTTTGGAAGAGACTAGCCCAGAGTACACTTATGCAGACTTTTCTGCAGGGTGGGCACGGGGAAGGAGTTTGCTTCTGGCTCACCCAAAATTGGTTACACTTGTTCTGCAGCAGTGTGCTGAGATGGCTGTGCTGAGCTGTACTGCTCCATGTGGATTTCCCAGCTCAGCTGGCATTCGCCAGCAGTCTCTGAGCCCAAAAGTTGTTGCCATGTTCACAGATACCATACTTGCTAAAACTTCCTCTGTATTAGAACAAAAAAAATTTGTTCTTCCCTGCTTGCTTTTATAATTTTGCTTTCTTTTTAATGCTTACAACATTAGCAGTTGTACTGTGAGGAAGAGAGGTATATATGTGTATGCAAGCATATTTATGTGTATATATATAAACAAACACAAATTATAATTTTGACAGGGTCTGGTAACAGTGAAGCACAAGTGTTATAAACAGTTCTGCATCCTTTTGTAAGACAATGTAAAATGTTAAAGATGAGTTAAAGATCAACATAATTTTGTGGGTTTATGTAACTGTATTTTTCTCTAAAATGTTTTTTTCTCTCTACTGTGAGACTCCCATAAACTGAAGCTGTGTACAAAGCAAATTACACTGCAGATAGCACAGCAAAGGCTGTCAGCTGCACAGGTGGTGCCCAGGGTATGAATATTTTGGTTTAGGTTTTCATTCTTACTTGTTGTGTGTGTTGTAGCAGCAGGGGTAAAACTTTCAGACTAAGCGTAACTTTTTAATTGCTGTTCTTTCAGGTTCACAGCATAGTCAGTATAGCTGTTACTGCTAATTACCTCTGGTCAAGGTGACTGTGCTAAGTAGTATTCAAAGGTTTCCCTTAAACTAGAGGCCGTAAAATAAGGAAAGTCACAAATTAATGGGAAAGGCAGGGTGTTATGATTGTGGATTGCGTGACTTTTTTATATATACTAGTGAATTTGTGTGTGATTTTTTTTTTAAAGTAGTTGTAACTAGCATGCGTCTCTTAACCTTGCAATTACTAATTCCCTTTGGTGAGGAGGTAGAGTGGACCTCATAGGAACTGGAGGGGGAGGGCAGAGCAGTTGCTGATGCTTGGAGGTATGTTGTGCTGGGTGACAGCATGGAAGGTGAGTGAGAAGCCCTGAGGGGGGGACATTGCTGGAAAAATTTCAGCCAACTTATGTATAATTTTTTTTAAGAAGGAGGAAGAAGAGTGGGTAATAACCCTGATGGTGGGGAAAAAACATGAACTTGATGTGACGAAACAGAGACTTTAGAAACAGATTTTAGAAACTGGTGACACCACATAAAATGAGGCAAGGAAAACTAAGGCAAGTACTTACCTTCAAACTGCAGGCGGTGACTGAAGGAGACAGGGATAAAGACTGAGGGGGGATCTTATTAATACTTATAAATACTTAAAGGGAGAGTACCAGGGGGATGGGAACAATCTTTTTTCAGTGGTGCCCAATGATAGAACAAGAGGTAATGGGCACAAACTTGAACATAGGAAGTTCCATCTCAACATGAGGAGGAACTTCTTTACTTTGAGGGTGACGGAGCACTGGAACAGGCTGCCCAGAGAGTTTGTGGAGTCTCCCGCACTGGAGACATTAAAAACCCGCCTGGATGCCGTCCTGTCCAACCTGCTGTAGGTGGCCCTGCTGTGGCAGGGCGGTTGGATTAGATGATCTCCAGAGGTCCCTTCCAACCCTGACCATTCTGTGATTCTGTGATTCTGTAATGTTGACGTAGAGGAGATTTCATCAGACTTCAGCTTCTAACCTCAGGTGTTCAATAGTCCTCCACCAAGTACCAAAACCTCCAGTGAGCTTTTAAAAACAAAGGTTCTTTTATGAATCTTCAAGGTTTATTTGGGTCAGGCTTTCAACCTTTTTCTCTCCATAAAGATGTGATATTTTTCCCCTCTCACATAAAAATTTACCGGTTACTTTTCGTTAACTAAAGGACTTTGTGCTGGGGCTTTAAGGAGAGTCAGATACTAAAAGGGTTGTCTCTATGGAAAGTCTGACTTCAGTCTAGGTATGGCCAAGGAAGGGCACTGTAGGGACCAAAGGATGTCAAAAATGGATTTCATTACATGACAGTAATTTGTTTAGTATAGGGTGGGGTGATATTTTCAGAAGGTTCAAGACCCTCTGGAATATTTTGCTTCCATCCTAGAAGTGCTAGAGATGAAGAAGTGACAGTGTTTGGGTACTACCCAGTGTGAAGGCCAGATGACAATAGCCTGTAGACAGGAATGTTGTAAGATAAAGGCACATGAAGAGATGCTAGGGTACTGTGGTGACAGGGTTGTGCAGATACTTCAAAGTACACAGAGATGCAGAAATTCCTAGGTCACAGGCTTGAAGGAATGGAAACAGAGAATGGTGATATTAGCATCTTTATAGAGACTATGCAAGGTAGTGAATTCCTTTTTTTTTTTTCCTCAAAAGGAGAGTGATTTGGATCAGAACCAGAAGTTTTTGGTGATAAGTTCTCATTTATTCTTTTGTACCACGAGTGAAACATAACGAGTCCCTTTTCAGTCCCAGTGAGTGTAAAAGAAATGCTGGCTTCAGACAGCATTTTGCAGGTTTCTCTCACTTCTTAAAAAAGGAAGAAAGAAAATTTAAATGTGTCAGTTCTCACTGTCTGTCTCTAATGCTGCTTCCTTCCTTCTTTCTGGATGGACAAAAGAAAGTGCCTAGCTGGATATGTAGTTGATGAAAGTGAGAGAATATGGATCACGCAGTAACAGTCATGTGGAGCCTTCCTGCTCTTGTCACTCCAGTTATTTCCTGGGCGACCTGTGGGGTACGCAGGAATTTCAGAACAGAGGATTGGAGAAACCAACCTGGTGGCTGGGAGCTGCTCAGAATGAGCGAGGTGGGGAGTGCTAGCCAGCGTGTTTCTCTGTAATCCTGCTGCTGTTTTGAGATGAGGGATCTGAAACCAGGATTGCCAGGGAGACAGATAACGCCTGAGGCAAGTGCCTGAGGGTTTGCTGCAGCTGGAGGACTGCAAGTGTAAAAGTCTCCTTTTCAGAATCCACTGCCTGGCAGGTGCCTCCCAAGTCCTCCTCAGAGGTCGTGGCAAAATTTATTTATTTTAAGATGATACTGCTGAGTGCAGTGCCTGTGTATAGCTTAGAGCACTCAAGGTGTGAGAGGTCTGAGTTCATTTCTCTTGTCAGCCTGGGGATACAAGTCTGCGTCTTCCAACTGTCCAAAGCGTTGCCCTTGTTGCCAGGCATGAGGAGGGGCATCGTATTTGCCTGCTGCTCAGAGATTAACTCCTTTTACAGGAGAGGCCACAAGCTTCTTGAGACAAGTAGAAGAGCAAGTGAGGGGGAGTCTGCTGCACTGTAGTCCAGTGGTTAAAACCCACGGGCAAGGCAGAGAGTTGTAGGTTTCAGCTCCTGTATCCTCGAACTGCCTGAACATTTTACGGTAGGCAGACCATGGATAATAACCTGAAGTAATTCCCAGCCATGACTGCATTTTGTAACTGTTCCAGGTTAGCTGAATTACCATTATCAGGCTCTTTCACAGCATCTGAGCCCTCAGGTTTTGGATTCCAGTCTTGTTAAGGGAGGCATTGGACATCTGACTGCTCTGGCTGGAGTCCTTTGATCGTGTGCAGAAGTAGACTGGGACAGGAACAGTCAGGTCAGGTGGGCAGGCACTGTGGTCCAGAGTTAGGTGATGGAAATTGGAGATTCTTTGAACAGCAGTCTCCCAAAGCACAAGACTTAGCTGTAAACCAGGGGGAGAGGAGGATTAACTACCCAAGCATCTGCTTAGAAAGGCACTCAGGAGTAGAGAGTGTCCAGCATGCTCTTAGAATGAGTTAGTGAGCACTACAGGAGGTGGAAGGGTTTGATTATGGGAGGCAATTTGGGTGAATGGCTATGAATTGATGGTGTTTATAAGGAGCGGGAGGGAGCACAGTAAAATAAAACCAGCAGCCTTCATAAAAAGGAAAAAGTTCATTTCCTTGATGAAGCTATACAAAGGGCTCAAATGCAAACTCTCCCACCTCGCAAAGACAGGGAGTGTAAATTGCAAGCTCTTCATTGACCTCAAATGCAAGAAGGAGCCAAACAAAAAGTGGGAACTGGGTCAAATGACTAAAGACAAGTATAAGTGAATGTAGCGCAAGGATGTAGGTACAGAATTAGAAAGGTCAAGGCACAAAATGAGATGCAACTAGCAAGAGAAATTGAGCGCTACAGTAAATAATTTTTAGGATGTTGAAGTCTTTGCTTCAGTTTCCCAAAAGGAACTAACATGGTAGCTGACTTGGTATAAAATGCTTCTTGACTAAAAATAATGTAACTGTGTCATCCTTAAGTGAAAGTTGATACTGTGGAACTCTTCTTTGTGTCACTTGGCATCTATCCCCCACCAGAATATTGAATTTTCTACTTGTATTTTGGCTTGACTAGTGCTAGCCATGGTTATATGCAGTGCTGTCTCTGCCTGCTTTACATTTTTCATATCTGACGTGCAGTGTGCCCTCCAGAGGAGGTCTTTTAATCTCATCTCTCTTCACCCTCAAGCTGTGTAGACTTTTCTCCAGTTAGTGCAGAAAGAACCTACTGAGCTGTACCTTCCCCCAGCATCAATAGGATTTGCGAACATAAATCTCTCATCTGTCAGTGGATTAACATGTTTAAAATGCAACTGAGTGTATTAAAGAGCTCAGGCAGGAGTAATAAGATATAGTACCTTTCACTGCAGTAATGCCAGTTCAGATCAATCCAGGATGTTAGTGACTGGGAGTTACCATTTGAACTGCATCAACTGAGTATGGTTACAAACTCATGTCCTGAATTTCTCTCTCGGCAGGATGGGGAGCTAGTGAATGGAGTGAGCTGTGCAAGCAGTGCCTTCCTATTTCAGGGAGTAGAAAGATATGCATCCAGATTTAACTTGGACAGATTTTAAGGTGTTTGATAGAAATAAATTGTGGTGCAGTGGGATTTCTTGTTTTGTCCTTTTAAGGAAAAGGGATGATGTTTGCTGGGAGAGGAGGGGCAAAAATAGCAATATTATTATTACTTCAAATGTGGGTAATGTTTGCAATAATATTTATAACTTTGTTCAGTTCTGCACCTCAGATGACATGGCCCAAGGCACTGATTGGTGTCCTCTGGCTATCTTCTTGGGACAGTTGTGTCTACATCTGTTGCTCCCCTCTGCTGCAGAATGCTCTGTATGGAGGGGGACAGGACTGGTCTGCACACATTTGTGGATTTTGTTCTGTTTTTAAAACTCCTTTTTTTTTTTTAAGGGACAGTTCCCTTTTGGTTTTAAGCATTTAAAAGACTTTTTGCATATACCTGTCACGGTACTCAGCACAACCAACATTTTTGTCTTTAAAAGTATATAGCTTTTATTACAGAACTAATGTGTTTGGATCCCCTTGAGAAGGGAGCCACTTGGAAAAATGAGTCACAGTTTATTTCCAAACCTTGAAGTGGTGGGTATGTGATTTTTTTTTTCCCTCTCAATTTTTGAAACCATTTGTCAGAGAAGATAAGCTTCAGCCTTGGTTAAAAGTAGCAATCATGTGGCAAAACAGTTTAGGAGTTCAAGTAAGGGCCAGAGAAACTATGACCCATATGAAAGGTCAGGTATGCCATTCTCTATATTTTTTTTTTGAAAATTCAGTCATACTTTTACTTCTTCCTGGAAGTAGTTGGTAATGCAGAGTTTGGTGATGTGTAGTGTCCTAAAATAGACTTCTGCATTTGGAAAGTGCATCTATTAAGTAAAGCAATTAGTGATTATGTATTGGGTTGTTTTTAAGATAATTCAGGTGTTTTTCTGTAAAGCTATTGCCAATGTTATAATTGTTCTTGCCTCATTTTAGAATCATAGGATCATAGAATGGTTAGAGTTGGAAGGGACCTTAAAGATCATCTAGTTCCAATCCCCCTGCTATGGGCAGGGACACCTCCCACTAGACCAGTTTGCTCAAATCCCCGTACAATCTGGGTTGGTTCCCTCCTTTCAGGAAAACATTACTAAGCAAAATTTATAGCAGAAAATAGAACTCACTCGTAACCTAGTATAGTGAAATGGAGACTGTATAGCATCATGATAGTTATGAGCATAAAGAATCTCAGTCTCTTTCCTGTGCTAGTAATTAACTCTCCTGCTTCAGCTGAAGTCCTGTTTCACATGATAGTTTTCTCATCTCTGTATGTTATTATAATAGAAATAATACTTAAGATTTTCAGACAAAAGATGATGAGTAAATTATCATCATTACCAGATTTCTTGGCTGCCTAATACTAGGTTCAGGGACGTTAGTACATATGTGAATGGAAATGGACTTCAGTGCATACTGAATAGGCACGTGAACAGCTGGCATAGCAGGAGGTGATTGTGTGTTCAAGCTTTTGCATGGGTCCATGAACGTTGTAGCTGGCCTCATAGCTGTGCGAATGTTGACTTTATTTGTTCCATGAAATTCTGAAACTTCAGCACACTCATGTAAATTTAGTTCTTTCATTTCTATTTTGAAAATTAACTTGGGGAAATAAGGATTTGGTGTACAGGGATGGGAATGTTAAAAAGGATCCTTGACCACGTGGAGAACATAGGAGGAGAAACGCAGTGTACGTAGGGCAGCTCGGGCAGCTGGTGGGAGGGTTTTAATGATTGAGGGACCAAGGGTCCTGCATGTCCAAGGCCGCACAGCAACCAGATTCAAACTAACACTGTCGAGTCCAGGATTTGAGGTGTAATGGCTATATAGCTATCTGAGAGCCAAGAGGGTCTCTTCTAGGGCTGGAACTGTCAGGAAGAGTGTGCTTCATGTGTTCTTGCCTCTGGCTGCCACCAGTTGCTTGTTTTCAGGTATTGGTCTGAGGCAGTATCTGTTGAACACTCCATCAAAGTTGAATGACCCTTGCTGGAAAGTAAATGCAAGTTTTTTACCCAGCATGTTTGAATGCAAGAGCTCTGAATTAAAATGAAAAACTTGCCTTTTTAAGGGTTGAAAGCCAATGCTTTAGGTGTCTGTGAAAAAACAAGGCTGGGTGAGAACATCGCAGAATCAAGGTTTAAAGAAATAATCTGGTAAATGTAGCAGTTATGTCTTACTCAAAAGCCATCAGTAGCTCTCCTTTTCTAGAATGGAGGTTGCTTTTTTTTAAATGGCTTGTAACCTCACCGACTTTTTCTTTCTCTTCATCCCCTTTTCTTCTGCTCTTCATTATTCTGTCCCCTTTGTAAGCCCAAATGCCCCTGTCCCAGAGAGCATCTCTTCCTCATATAACAGTTGCATAGTGTCAGATTTATTGTGTTGAGTCAGGTCATTTGCTTGGTATTTCTCAAGAAGCTGGCAAAATTAGTGTGAATTTACTTTGTTATGCCTCTTGTTATTTTATGTTATGCAGATGTAGATCGAGCAAAGTGAAAGGAATGCGAGTTTTGGGTGTCTCTTATTCCTTCTACCTTGTCAGAGGTTCTTGTTGACTCTACTCCTCTCCAGAAAATGCAACAGAGATAAATTAAAATGGATGATGTTTTTCATGTTTTTGTGGTTGCGGTTGTCTTGTGCCACCTTTTTTCTGCTTCATTCTGTTTTGGTCTTCCTTCATCTCCACAAAGGAAAGGCTTCACAAAGCTCCAGAAATATGTGATGCTCACATGCTGTGTGGGCTGTGCCAGCACTGGGTCTACCTTTTATTTAGTTTTGCGTCCCTGAATTCTGAGGCTGAGGAACCACTGCCGTAAAATACTCAAGGTCAATGTTTCAGTGACAGTGGCTTTGCCACAGATTATTTATTCAGTTCTGAGTGATGGCTGACAATGCTACAGGTTGGGTATGGCTCCTGGCCAGTTTTGCCTTCCTCTTTGTGTGGCAAAGCAAAATGATTCAGCTGGATGCAGTCAGTAGTTGTCTTGAGGCATGGGTTTGCCAAGTATTAAAAAGGGGAGGCTAGTTAATAAAGAGTGTTTGAGGGCCAGACTGATAATGATATGAAAACGTGAAAAGATGCAGAAAATAAAACTATTATTTGGCATGTGTATGTACCCTTAGGCAGCTAAGTGCCTGTAGAGATTTATTACCGTTTCACTGAACTTATTGATAGTGTTAGTCAGTGGACGTCAATGTCTCCCTTGCCTGACTTAACAGTAGGACTTCTTTGTAGCATTCTGTACTACTGCTGAGGAGTACAGAGAAGTCTTCTCATTATGTGCCAGTGTGTTGCACATATTTGGGATGGTTGTAATAACCCTGTTAGAACAATGGTTTGTCATCTTGATATTAACAGAATCCACTTGGTCTAACGTAAGTATTTTTAACTTCAAGTGCTTTTAAGAAAGGAAGACATGAACAGCACCTGCTAATGAACAGTTATTTCGGAGTTCTTATTATTCAAAATTAGGTTGTTACTTTGCTACGCTGTAAATGGTAATGGGGTTGTATATTTTATTATTCATCAATCAAATAGCTGCATATTTTCCAGTGGTATGCTGTTAATGTGCCAAACAAATGGCATGGTTGGTTTGTTCTTGCTCTCATTCTCTCAAGAGAGGATATTGTGTTTTGTGGTATAGCGTTTTGTTCTGATGGATGTAGAAATGGGTGTGCACCCTGCACTCATTGGTACTGGCAAAGGCAAGAGCAAAGCACATTTTGCTCTTGGAGTGAAAAGTCTGTGGGAGGTAGTGTTCCAGGGTGGATTCTTGTCGCAGTCTTGCACCTATCTCAGTAAAGTTGTACCAGCTGCGCGTGGCAGCTTGTCCTTCACCGCAGGCAGCTGCACTGCACCAGGGAATGGAGCTGTGGATTTTAGGTGACCTCTAAGCAGCTTGGATTGAGGCAGTTTGAAGGTAGAGATAATAACCTAAGAGAGAGCACTTGCATTGATGTGCTTAGGGGCTGTACTTAGTATTGTGAAGTTTTTTGTGAAATGCTTCCTATGCCAACTCTGCTAGAGTCCTATCCAGAGTTCTTCATGTTTGATACGTGAAGGTCAATGCTTTCTCTTTAAAAGTCATCTTTGTAAATATTTCGATAGTTTGCAAGTCTTTGTCTTATTGTTTCTTTAGTGAACACCCCCACCAAAAAATGTTTTCCAAATCAAGACTCCTATTTTTTATTTTTCATTTTTCATGTTGGTTTTGAGGTTTTTTGGGGGTTTTGGGGTTTTGTTTTTATTTTTGTAATCCTTTCCCCTGTTTTCTACCTTTCCCTGTTTCCAAAGACTTTACAGTGGCTCCCTCATGCTTCCCAGTTCTCAATTCCACCTTGATTAACTTTGAGTCCGGTTGGGAAAACATATTTTATTCTTCTTCCATTCCTATTCTGTTGCAGATTTTGACTTGAACTATTTTTGGCATTGGAGCAAGTTTACAGACTACGTGCAGTGTGTCCTGACCTTCACTTGTGTGACCGGTTACATCACTTACCTCTGGCTTGACTCATCTCTCTTTGTGGAAACGCTGGGCTTCCTTGCAGTGTTCACCGAGGCTATGTTAGGTGTTCCCCAGCTCTACCGTAACTACCAGAATAGGTCTACAGAAGGAATGAGGTATGGTCTTTGTCTTACATAAAACAAGTAAGTGTGTGCACGTGTGTGTAGGCAAATCTTTGTGTAGCGTGGGAATACTTTTCTAGGCAGGGTAATGTCATCTTTCTAAATTTTACCTGAAAATACAGCAGCTGTCAGAGTAGATTCTCTGTCAGCTGGAGGAGCACTGCTAAAGGCAGTGGGAGCTCCGTTACACCTCTGAGGTCTGACCCATTGTCCAGGTCCAGCTGGACAATTCCAAGGTGAAACATGCTTTAGTAAAATAAACATGAAAAACTACAGCTGTTGCCTTTAGCAACATACTGTAGTTCAATTCAAGCTGTGCTACACCGGTAATTAGAAATGGACAAAAGAGGTCGTACATATCAGAAGTAACAGAGGAAGAAAATACTTTGAGCCTGCAGTGAATAACTGTCAGTGTAACTCACATATTAGCTTACCACTTTTTCTCACATATCTACTCATCACTTTTTTGTAATGCATTATTATGTATGTAGCAAATGATATCAGTATTTGGTTTTATGTGAAAGTTTGTAACTCAAATTTAAAAAAGCTCAAACGAGATGTTTACAGTCAAGACAGGGAAGCCCTCTGTAAACAAGGGATGGACAGAAATAATCTTGTGCCCACCGTTGGGGTGTTCAACTAGATTATCTTTTCATACTTTTTACTGTATATCTTAAGATTTCCAAATTGCAAAGGCAACTTTTAAAGCTTTTTAAGAGAGAAGTAGTTTACTGTGGCGCATCAGTGCACTGGTCTATAGAAACAGTACAGCAGCAAATTCAGTTCATGGAATGCTGTGATCATTTGTGACTCTAACTGTCTTCTCTTTCATTGTTTTGAAATTACTTCTCTTTCTTTGTTTTTAAACCTGCTGGGATAATTTTTACTTTGGTCAAAACAAATAACTGCTCCCCACTGCCCCCAAACCAAAGCAATTCTGTCCTTTGTCTGTTGACATTACTCCCTTTACTTGTTTGGCTTGGAGACACTTAGACTAGCTACTTTAAGTTCTTTACTAGCTTGAAATGTTGTTGAGGGAATGTTCAGAAATTTGCTTTGATGCTTAAGGCATTTTATGATTGGGAGTCCCTTTGGTACAGAGTAAGTTGGGATTTACTTCCAAAATATTGAGGTATTTTTCATGCCCACACTGCCTTGGAAAATTCTGTGCCTGTGACATCCAGAAGGCAATTTACCTACTAGACCTTCTTTATGCTCTGGTTTGACTTTTCCCTTTATGTTTTTATCTGTGAATCATAATGCCGTAATGCCACATTATGATAGCCGCTGCCAAATAGAGTTTTGCTTTTCCTTAGCTCCTCTCTGGGGACCTGAGTTGCAGTTTTCCAATTTCCTGTATATGCTATTTAGCAAAAGGAAAAAAACCAACCCTTTGTGCTTCACAACAATTTCTTTGTAAAGTATTAAGCATAGAATTGCAGAATTCTTATCTGAAAGTGCTTGGCAAGAGAGTGATGTGTTTAGTCAAGAGAAAATAGCATAAAAGCTCTTGTTCCCTTGCCATCAAACAGACCAAGTCCAGCAATAGCCACCCTCCTTATTGACTGTGCCCACAGGTTTTCCAGAATGGATTCCCCTCTCCGGGTCTACTGTTGAAGCAGTACTTTGTATGGCATTGCACATTGATGAGTCTGGGGACTGATGAGACAATACACAGCTTATGCTGCTTTACTGCAGTTGTAGTATGTTCATGCAAATGCACATTAGTACTCCTTCTTTTTTCAGGTTATATTGCAGTTTTACATATGTTGCAGGTACCACCTATAGTTTCTAGCAGCATGCAAGCCTGAGTTGACTTGATGGTTTCTAAGCAGTACTGGGCTGTTCCTGCTGTGAGAGCGACTTCCATGGGTGTATTACCTTCTGTGGAAGGAACTTTTGGAAATATTTCCCCTGAACTTCCCTTCCTGTGCCGGCTCCTCTGATTAAAATCACATCAGAGAAGAGACCCCAGTTCTGGAAGCACTGAATGGAACATGTAATAGTCCAGCCAGGTTACTCATAGGACTAAGTTTATGAACTTGCATGGGTGTTTACCAGATGGGGGCTAGTTGATGCCCACTGCTCTGTGAAGATACTTACTGCTCAGTGCAGAAATAACATGCATGTGGATGCACTGTCAGACTCTGCCCATCAGCTGGGCTGTAACGTCTGCCTGCCAGACATGCTCTTAGCAAGCCTCAGTGGCAAAGTAAAATAGATGAGTTTCAAGTGTCTTTGTGGCTTTAAGCTTAATGTAGAGAGCAACAAGAATGAAGCTATTCTATTTAGTGACCTTTTGGAAAATTATCACATCCTGCTTGGAGGTGGTAACTTCTTAAACCACAGTAGTTCTGGCACCTGTGTTGCATGAGTGAAGCCATATCCCTGATAAACACCCCAGAGAAGGGGTTATTTGGAGGTCCTCATGGCTTGGCTGAGAAAAGCAGCAACATGCATCTGTCTCTGAATTGGGGCAGAACAGGACACAGCAGCTGATATGTTAAGTCTATTTCTACTTGAGCAAATAATTCCTTTTCTAAATGTAAACTGACAAAATAGAATGGAGAATAAGGTTACAGTATGTGGCCACATCTGATTAGGGTATCCTGCCAGACTCCTCAAACACTGTGTTGTTTCTGAAAAAAGGCAGCAAACAAATAACCTGATAGCTCCCTCTGCCCCCCCCATCACCCCTTCCTGTTTAAATGAGAAGCTGAGGACATCTTATGCTTGAGGGAGCAGTCATTTCCCAATAAACAAACTTGGAGACCAGAGACCATGAGAGAGGTAAATGGGATAGGTGGCTATGGTGGCAGGCAGGGTACCCTTTGGGGAGTATTTCAATCTGCTACTGCCTGAAAAGTCCCCTTACTGAAAATGCGCTCCATGTCTGAGGTAAATGTCCAGAGGACATCTGCAGCTGAGTCAGTTATGTTTATTGTAACAGGGAGGAGTGGAGGAATTGCAGTTATGTGCATTGTAGGGCTCCTGAGAATGATTCTTCCAGTTCTTTGATATCTCTGTTCTGCTGGATAGAACTCCTCGCTTCTTATTTTTATGTCTTCATTTCTCCCTACTTCTCATTTTCCTTCTTTTTGTAGCAGTATCACTACTAGGTCCTGTTGTTTCCTCCTCTGTTCTCAGAAAGCAGAGACCAAAGGAGATGTTGAAAAGAGCTGGAAACAAGAAAAGCAGAAAGGAGATGCATGCTGAGTAACAGCTTTTTTGGAGGGAAGATGCTGTAGTATGTCCTGGTGGGCTGATGATTGAAGGGTGGAAATTTGCCCATGATTAAGTAAACAGAACAGCCATTCAAAGGAACAGAAATTTTCATGATATTCTCCTTGATAATTCACCTGATTACTTTTGGAATTAGTACTTTATAGAAACTTAGAGCTCTGTTCAAGCATTTGAGTACTTCTGAATAGTTGCAAACCTAAATAGTAGTTCTAGTAATTATTGTACTAACCCTGACAGAAATGCTTTTAAAATTAATTGTGTTAATACCTATCAAGGAAATAATCACTTAATCTAATGTCCATTCGGTTCAAGAACTAAACTAGTTTTGTACAGTCACCTAGTAAAAGAGTAATTGAATGACATTACTTACATCGGGATGGATTAGAATCATGAGTGTGATTATGTTTGCATTGGTTAGATAAAGAAGGAAAGCAACCTCAAAACTTAAGAGCTTTGGGATATAGGAGGCATCCTGTTATATGGGGGAAAAAAGGCATTATGAGGTTAAAAGATTGCTTATCACTTCTAAATTTATTTTATATTATGTGGTAAAATATTTCAAGTTTTTGACATCAAAAACAATGCCCCTCCCCCATCTTCCAGGAGGCAGAGATGCTGATTCGGCTACAGTTTGGATCCGATGCTCCTCATATTACTAACTGCTTTTGCTTTGTGACAAAAAAACATACAGACAAGAACCTCCTCTGTCTTTCATCTTTGTGTCCCCACTCGTTATACTCGAGATACTTGCCTCCCAGTCGCTTTCCCCATCTAATAAACTGCAGTCATGAGAAAAGGTAGTGTTCAGTGTGAGGCAGTGGAGGTGGAGGGAAGGTTGGCTCTGGATCTGGCGGCAGTGCTGCTGCACACAGAGGTAGGGACCTGCTGGTCAGTTCATTGGGAGAATAGCATCCTTGTGGTGACAGCCACATCCAGGTGGGGACAACAGCTTTTGTGGAGTTCCTGCAGGGGGTAAGTGTGTGCTTTTGTTCAGGGGTGGGGACAACCTCAACTCTGTGGAGGCACGGGCTCATGCAGGCACTGGTGTTATTATGTACTCATCATAATCCCATCAGACCTCCCTCCACCAAAGGAGGGGGGTGAAAGGTGTTCCTCTGTATGTCTGTGACAAAGCTGTAGGTATGCTGTCCTACACAAAGATGTGTTAACCGTGGGACTGCACAAAGGTGGATTTGCTCCAGGGCAGTCTGGAGCCTGTATTGCCTGTCTGCTACTCTGCCCTTCCCTGGAAAAAATAAATAAACGCCCTTCATTGAAATTTTTTTACAGAAGCTCATCAAAATCACCTGGCAGTGACCCTTTTTAACTGTCAGCTGCTGCTCCTACCTTATGGAGCAACAGTTTATTTTCAGTCAGTGCTTGAAGTTCAAAGCTGCTGGATGGCAGAATCTCCCCAGGTCCAAGAAAGAGGTCTGGCAGAAGGACAAAGCTGGGCTGCATATCTTGATGTCTCAGAAGCCACAGTCCAGGTGATACCCAAATGAGCCATCAATGGTTAGCCTGGAAGCATGTGGGTCCAATAAGCAAGGTCCTCTTGCAGCGGTTGTGTTGTTGAGCTCCTGGTGCTGTTGTCTTTTCTCTGGCTACGCGCTGGGCGCAAGGCAGTACATGCTGTGCCTGGCTCAGGGCCCCATGCACAGCTGCAGTGTCAGAGGGACAGAACCAGGGAAGGGCTGTGTCGTTCCTCTGCGAGGTGTTTCCCAGGTCTCTCTTCTAGCCCACGGCCAGTTTGCAGTCTGCTAGAAAGGAACCTCCTTTCTGCACATCTTTGACTATTGCGTTTGGCTGATGTTGGGTCAAAGGCTCGAAACCTCCCCACCCAGAGAGAGACAGCACAATCAGTTACTCTGCTTATGTGTTGATATGAGCCTGTCTTGAGAAATCTGGCCTGAAAAGGCTGAATGAGGAAAATCTCAGTATTGCATTCAATCAGATTATTGTGTGACAACATAAAGAAAATATTAATTTAGTCCCTCCTGTGGCAGCACTGAGTCGGTCACTGTGATTATCCTGTTTTAAAAACCACAAGTCACTGAAGGAGAATCAGTTGGTATTTATTGTCTCAGAAGCTGCTGGAGCCAAGAGTGCTTTTCCGTTCAGAAGTGTTTTATGAGGTGCGCTGCAGCTGTAAGCTAGTTACAAGCAGGCATTTATCTGAAATGTATCCAGTGAACTAAGTGCAGTGTAAAGAGGTATGAAAGAAAGAAATTATATTAAATGTATATCCTGAGATACGATTTCCTCTTTTCCCCTATAGATAATACTAAAAATACTAGAAGACAGTATTTCTTAAGGAGACAAAATTTTGTTGTGGGGTGCTTTTATTTAGTACTGCTCTATAGCTTTTTCCTTTATGACACATGCAGCTCTTTATATCGTTTTTTTAAGAGCAGCTTTTGACTTCTGAGGATAGTGTTTGTCCCAGAATCAAATCCTGGCTTTATTCACACTCTGTGAAGATTAATACGAGCTGCTAGATTTTTCTGCCTATATTGGATTAGCCAGGTGCTGTGATGAACAGATGTGATAGGCTTTACTCAGGATTGGCTAACCAGTGTTTGGCAAGATTTCACATTTAAGGAGATTGGGGAAGTGCTCTAAAAATGCCACTGCTGTGGTTTCTTGGGATTTTTTAGC
Source organism: Ibidorhyncha struthersii (assembly GCA_013398815.1). NCBI lineage: Eukaryota > Metazoa > Chordata > Aves > Charadriiformes > Charadriidae > Ibidorhyncha > Ibidorhyncha struthersii. Next base: position 62,744 of record VZSZ01000677.1, read on the forward strand.
CTGAGGGAATTTTTGAATAGTGAGTAGGTAAAACAGCTCCAGTGAGTTACTTCCGTTGGGGTTCTGATGTTTAAAAGAAAACAAAACCCTAAGCTAGAGAGAAGTAGCGAGAGTTGTGGATGTTTCTGCCCTAACTATGCATTAGCTACGTAACAAAAAAATAAATTTAGTTCCATTGCGAAGAGATGTTAGATCAATTGACATCTGTTACAGCAACTTTGTTACATGTCTGTGCTTCTTTGGGGAGGTTCAGTAAAGGAGAAAGACAAATTAACTGGAAAAGAACTTAAAAAGTGCTAAAAAGAAGGAATGTTCAAAGAGGATGATACAGGCAATGGCAATATTGATTTTGTGGATTTTTTCCCCAGCTCCTGTTTCTCACTGGTGGAAATTGCACGTATGAGATCAAAATCAAAGAAATAGGAGTAGGGATAATGAATGGCTACATGAGAGATTTCCTTTTCTGAGTATGCCATATACATAAAGCAGACATTGGCCAGTACAGTGGTGACCTGAGTTAGTAGTGCATTGTGTCCAGTCCGGGACTAACCCCAAGGAAGCCGCTGAAGAGAAAGAACTGTTTCTCTCAGGCTTTGGCATTGTAGCCTCCAGATGCTGATATAACCATGTCTGCTCATTCTTAAAATAGTAGCTGCTTTATATATTAAACAGGCTAAACAGAGAAGGTGGAAGAGGGGTACGGGAAGTGGCAGAATGGCTTTGTGAGTTCAAATCATCTGACCCAACTAAGCAGTTTTTCATTACAGAAAGCATTGTACAGGCAATCATAAGGGACTAAGTTATAAGAGAAAGTGGTTTTGAAGAGAATAATTAGGAACTAAATGGCAAATGGAGAAATCAAGGTCTTAAGTGTGAGCCAAAAATACATTCGGTAAATGCAAAATTATTAGCACTACTTAAAAGTGGTTTGTACTTATACTTAATGTTGTATAGGCCATTTCTTAGTTTCACTGCCTTTCCTATTGGACTAAGTTAATCAAAACTGTCAGTGTGCTTACAAACTGCCTATTTTAAACTATTCTTATAGTTTTCTGTAGTTCTGTGATTGTATTCACTTGTTTTCCTAAATGCTCGCTCTTTCCACTCGGATCTTTAGTTTTCTCTGTGGGTCTGCAAAAATCATTATCATTGCTTCTGTGGCTCCAGCCAGCATTCATACAGTTTTCTGGGGAAGTTTTACTTGTTTCATTGGTTTGCTTTGGTGACATTTCTTCTTTCACTACTGTGGTCACTGATTACTGCTGGTTACTGTTGTTCTTCGTGGTGGCCTTTATATAAAACAGTCTGGGGTTTCTCTTTTTTGGACTGTGCATACACATCCAGGTTTGCAGGAGTTTAAGGAGTAGTCAGTAAACAATGTTCATGACTGGATGGACCAAGTTTTGATACAACTGTAAGCTTCTCTTCTCTCTTCCCCTTTTCATTTGTGGTCCTAATAGATACCAGGAACATCAGATTCCCTTCCTGATTCTGGCTGTTTTAAAGTTAAGAGGGTGAAGAAAGTGGTCTCTAGTCCTCAGCAGATTTCTAGTTTCTTCTCCCTTTGAAGTGTTACTGCATCAGGAAAGTAAACAGGCTTGGTCTCTCTTTTAGTGCACTCAGGATGAGGGCAGAGTCCTGTCAGCATGTGAGCAGCTAGATTGAAACCAGTTTGTTCTGATACTAGGAATCAAACAGATTGTCTCCTCTTCTCCACACCCTCTTCAGTTACAGCAGAACTGGTGCTCCAGGTTCAAGGACCTGTACTTTCTTCTTGACTCTCTGCAGACATGCGGCCTGCGGGTTGCTGTGCTGGGGTCAGCATCGCATTCACCTCTGTGCTTGCCTGCTGTGTCTCCCCAGAACTGTTCTCTCAAGGCCTGCAGCAGCACAATATGAGGCTCCAAAGACAGTTCTTTGTGCCCTGTGCATTCAATATATTTGAGAATTTCAGGAACTGAAGGAAGAGGCAGGTGGAAAAACGCAGGAGGGAGTGGGAGACCTTCCTTCCCTCACCCTCCCAGCACTTCTGACAGTGTGAGCAGCGGTATCCACTTCCCTTAAGCATACTCCAGATTGTAGCACAGTGCGGACTGCTAAAGCTCTTGCACATACCGAACCTCTTTCTTATTTCTCTTCCCCTGGCACCTCATCCCATCAGTTCAAAAAGTAAATTCAAAGCAAATAACTTCAAACCAAAACCATTCATCTTTTTCAAGTTCAAGGCTTCTTTACAGTAATAGGAATAAAGCACTGCTAGCATGTCTAATCAGTGCTCTCTTCACTGGGTGCTTTTCTCTGTGCCCTGCAAATTTGAAATAGAAGGGAAAATTCATTGTATTTCTGTTACAAAAGTGTTCTATTAAGTTTAGGCCCTCCATTTGCTGTTGGCAAGGAAATGTCATGCAAGGTACTTTGCATAGTAAAGGTCAACTCTTGCCAAGTCACAAAAGGTCAGAGCTGAGCTTATCATGAAGCACCTGAGAGATGGAAGTTTTCTAAAAATGTTTTTTTCTCTGTTACCTAATAAATTTAGGAGCAGAAGCGCCTCGATTCTTGAAATTCAGCACCTGTATTGTTTTGCCAGAGTTCACTGCAGCCAGTTGTGTAAGTGGGAGAAGTTACCTATTTGTGTGGCTGCAGAATTGTCTCTCTGAGTGCAGTAGGACTGAGTGGGATCAGGAATATGGAATAGAAGTGAAATGAGATTTGGGTTTGGAGAAATGTAGATTGAGATGCAAGGAGGCAAATATCCATAATGGTAATACTGACTGTGATGAAGATCTGTAAAGTGAGCAGAGTGTTGAGTAATTGAAGTGGTTAATAGATGAGCTAGAACAGCAGGAAAAAGAGGTTGGTGGAACTGAGGCTAGGAAGTGACTTTGCAGGGTGGTCCCGAAAGATGAGAGATTGTTACAAATTGACCTGCAATGGTGCATTTGGTCCTCTGCTCCTCAAAGAGGGACGAGAAAACAGAAGAAGAGTGGGAAGTGCAGCAACTAACATGTTGGATGATCTGCCCGAAAACTGAGACAGGGGAAGTGCTTGTAGCATTCTTGAGTGGGATGTAGAAACAAAACTTGATGTCAGAAAAAGCTGTTTCAGCAAGGCTCAAAGGGAGGGTTTTAATTTGTTCCAGGGAGGTTGGCTGGGAATGATATATGTCCACATAACGGAATGGAATCATATGCCAAGCAAGATGTCCTGGCATTGTCAGGTAAGCTTTCAGGGTAGCGGTGGAAACCCTGACCCTTCAGATACTAAATCTTGTATTAGAGAATTTCCTAAAACAGGATTCATAATGTACAAAGGGGCAGATGGCAAGAGCTTGGGAATGAAGACAGGCTAGGGAATGTCTGTCCTTTTTGAACTGCAAAGACCCTACTTGGACTGAAATTTCAAGATGTGTGTCATGCTACTGTGTGTGGGATGTGATTGTGACACTTTTATTTCCTCCCTGCAGCATTCAGTTGTCCACAGCAGGGCTTTAAAGCACTGCTCTGCAGACACTGTAGGTCAGCGCTAATGCTGCTCATGGGAAGTGGCTCAGAAAGCATTGGTTTGTGGTGGCACCTTCTGACAAAGCACAGCCTTCCCGCTGGGCTTTGCTTTGAGAAACAGAACAGGTGTATGGTGCATCACTGTCATCATTAACTTCACTTCTGTACCTCTGTGCACGCACGTGCACGTGGAAGGAAAAGGGAAAACCTGGCATTTCATATGAAGACTTAGGTGCTGACATACCTTCATATAGAGGTTGCAAGGGGTTATTTCCTTATAACAGTAAAGTGGTTTTGAGAAGAATGTGAGCTACATTTCTTGGAAAAATCTTACCTTATTTCCAGGCAATAAGCTGACTGGAAGGCAGGACTTTGTCCCTGAGCAATCACTCTTATTTTACACACTCATTTCTCCAGTGTTTTCTTAGAATGTGAGAAGCATTTTACTAGCTGAAGGATGTGATTAATTCATGGAAAGTAATGACTGTAATATCATTAGATTTTGTCCACGGGATGCTGGCTTTGGAGACAACCACTGAATGTTAGTTGTCGAGAAAAGGTAAGCACTAGAGCTAGCACCGTTATCTTGTGTATGTTGACCGAAGTGATAATTACAGTTATTGAATTGGAGTACTAAAGGCATGCTCAGGCTATCTACTAATTACCATATGAAGATGAAGGGAAAATTGAGCTCAAATTACCTCAAGTTAAATTGGATGAAGAGTCTGGTGATTTCTTTGTTGTCTAGGGCAGGAAGAAAGGAAGATTTAAAAGTGTTATGATTTGAGCCTTGGGATACACAGCTGTGCTGAAGCAAAGCTCTATTTCCTCCCATCTTTTTATTACCTTTCAAATTGAATGTGTCCCAAGTTGTTTAGAACTAGAGAAGGAAATACACCGAATGGCGTTACACAGGGACATTATTTTGCCATCTCTTGGCACTGGCCCTGTGGGGCGTAGTAGTGGTGTCCCTCCTGGCAGCTGGGAGGCTGCAGCAGCCAGGGTGTGGGGGGCCAGCTCGCCCTGCAGGGAGGCAAGCCATGAGAAGGAGTGCTTGTTCCTGGGATTTGCTGGTGGCCCGACGGCATGGCAGAAGGGGTGTGGGGACAGCCCTTTCACCACCCACCTTTCAGTGGGTGGTGTGGGCCCCCAGGGGTGGCAAGATGACTGGTTCAGCTAGCTGTGCCAAGCAACAGGAGAGCATCTAGAGCAGCATTAGCCAGCAGCTGTCTGTACAGCTCCATTGATTGTAATCCCTTAACCGGGAGGTGAGAGACAGGGAAAGGGGGGCAGATGCTCAAGAACAACTTCTTGAGTGAGATGCTGAAGTGTGGTGTAATTTAGGTGTGCTCTGCACCATTTACATTAAGCTGAAACTACCCTGTGCGTTAGCAGCTGACTATATTACTGCGAGCAGTGCAGGGCGTGATTTGGTACCCTGGCACCTGAGGAAGGCCGCTCCCTGTCATAGCAGCAGGTCTTGAAGCTTCCAAATCCACCAGCAGCAGAAGCAGAGCCTGTCTCATACGTACATGTTCGTACCACATGTCTGAGCAGACCTGAGCTTTGCAGTCTGGCCAGCATCCATTTGTGTCTCCTGGCAGGAAGGCCACTGATGTGAATTGGGGTTCAAGTCTTTCCTCTGATCCACAGAAGAGATTTATTTTCGCACCTGCTGCACAGACTTAGGGTGTTTGAAGCTGTGAAGACTTGCTGCCCTTCTTTCTGCAGCGCAAGTTGTAGAGTACTAAAAATAATTTGTAGCTGTTAAGGGTTACCAGTTTTTGGACCCGTACAGACTAAACTTTAGGCATAGCTGCTTGAAATAATCAGAGGCCATACCAGTGATCCTGGACCACCCACCAGCCCCAGCCCCATGTTGCATGTCTTGTAGTTTTCCCTTGACTCACCTTTGACAGACATGTTCTAACAAATAGTGGCTTTTGGATGGGTGTGCTAAGCGCGGTCAAAATGCCTGACACCTTGCCACTCTTGGGAGTTTAGAAAACAGATGTTCATGGGAAAAATAATTGCCAAATACTTGTTTACCCTGTTTTTCCATAAAACTGAGTTGTTTATTTGTGAGTCTGCATAAAATGCATGTATTAAAAAAGAAGCCACCAACAGTCACTTTAGACTGTATCTTTCTGGGTTTGTTTGCCTGACTGTGTTCCAGAGTGAAATACTCCATTTCATCTTTCCTCAGTTCTTGAAAATCACAGCTTTCAGATAGTTTGCTCTTCTGTTGCAGCCCTCTGTGTCATCCATCGCTTATGGATGCGGCTTTAACTCAGCTGCTTTAGCTTGGTTCCAGAGATCCAAAATAAATGCTGGATCTCTCTTGCTGCTTGTTCCTCTTAAGTCCTGCTAGCCTTGTGGGGCTGGACAGATGGCTCCTTCTGGAGATGGTCAGTGCTGCTCTAGCCTCAGAGGAATTGTTGAGAAGTGAGGTAAGGCACTCTCCTGAGGCAGAGCACGTAGAGCTGGTGAACAGTTTAATGCTTGGATTCCCAGCTGGCTGTGCAGTATTTAAAAGCAAGAGCTATACTTGCTCTCACAGTAGGACCTGTCTTAGAGTATGCATGTTTAGTTTCCAGATTTTCAAACTTCAGACACTTTGGATATCCGATCCCGATGTTTTCTTCCTTTTTTTTTTTCCATTTTAATAATTTTTGGCAGGCTAAACAATTTGGTTAGCATCGGGAGAACTCCTTTTTTGTTAAGCCATATGGCTTTTTATTAGGCACAAATGCCTATTTATTAATTTTTGTTTGTTTTGTGCTAAAAATGTTTATTTTGTGTTAAAAATACCATGGCGTTCGGGTTTCATGTTTTCTGGTCTGTGTTTCATTGTTGAAAGCAGGCCAGCCTCTGATTGAAGTGCAATGTTACGGATGCTTGCTCTCTTCTCTAAGTAGACTATTTTGGAGCTGCAAATGGGAGCTGAAAGTTTTCCAAAGTCAGGATGTTGTAACTGAATGTGCTTTCTCTTCCAGACATTCCCATGCAAATGGCTTGTGGGAGGTAACAGCTTAAAAGGTTGCAGGAGAGATACCTTCTGTACCCTCTTCCTCACTTCCCAAAACCAAATACAATGTTCAGAATACTCATTGACAGGCTGTTTTGATGTGGACCTTATTCCTGAAGGAAATACTAGCTTGTCAGCTCTTAAATGATTTTATTCTGCTTTTATATCCCCAGTCATTTAAAGAACTGTCACAATTTCTTAACATATATTAACATCAAATGCTGATATATGAAAGAAATGTCTGAAACTGTGGCAATCTAAAAAGTCAGTTTTTTTAAGCTGGCATCACCTGTGTCTTGGTCTAGCACTTGGCCATGATGTGGGGAAGTTGTGGTCAACTTCCACTGATTCTTGAACAAAAAGAGTCCAGGCTAATTCTCTTTTTAGTTCCAGTTGCCTGGGATAGGAAAAAAAAAAAGCAACTTTCAAAGTAGATAAAGGTCAAGAAATTATACTAATTTTCTGTTATTGAAAATAACTTTGGATTTTTGAGTTCATTGACTGTCTGAGCACAATTAGCGCTAAGTTTGCGACTGTAGCAGGATGTAATTACATCAGGGCAACACATACCTCCTGTTGCTATTTGCGCTGAAATGTCTGGTCAAACCACTACAGAATTTCTCAATGGAAGTCACTGTCTAATGTCTGATTCTCTTTGTGTCTTCCAGCTTGCAGGGTATTTTTGGGTTTGTGTGTTAAGCTACAAACATGCAGAGTCATAACATTGATGTGAGAAAATCTACAGTGCAAAAGGGGAGCGAGTATTGCCGTGTCTTCCTTCTTGTGTAGGTTTTGCGCTATAAGTACCAGCCTGCGTTCTGCAGCCTGCTGCTCTGCAGTGCTGCTAATGTGCTACTGTTTGTAAGTTATTTTGATGAATGGTTGCAACTGGTCTTAGGACAGACTTGTTTACGAGGGAGGAGGAAGAGGGGGCTTCACATCTGTTTTTTTATAAGATTCTTTTTTTGGTAGTTTTTGCTCTTTCAGTTGAAGGAAGAAGAAAGGTGTAATGGCCAAGAAGCGACTAATGTTGAGCAGAGTGTGCAAAGACTCTAATGGAAAATCAGAGACTTGAGCCTGTTGCAGCCAGCTTTTGAGCAGAAGGAATGAAGATGTTGAAAAGCTTGAAAGTAGCATTAGTCCTGAATAATGGGGGTTGAGCCTAAATATCTGGCTAATCTCATTGTTCTGTAAATTACTCAGCCTCTAGTACAGTTTCTCAAAGAGAAGCAACAGAAAGGTTTTTTCCTTTTGAATGCACTTTACAAGCTGTTTCTACATCTGAATAATTTCAGGAGTATTCTGTAAAAATTACGGTTTGTTGGCTGATACGGTGTACTTCACATACGGTGTGCTTCAGATACGGTGTACCAATAGGTGTTTTTTGCCTCTAGTTGCTGTCACTTCAGAATTAATGCACAATATACAAGGAACCTGAATGAAGCACCTTGAGAAAAGTGAATGCTGTTTTCCAGCATGCCATTTATTTATTTAGAAAATTAAGATTGGTATACTGTCTTTATGAAATCTACTATCAGTGGTAGAGAACAACAGCACTGTAGGACATTTTTATATTACCATATTAAAAAATAGCATTTAACAACTCACTCCTAGCCTAGTGTCTGATCAGAAGTGATGGTGTCTTTCTGAGAATTAATTCCAACATCAGAATAAATAAGTGTTCTTTCAGATTTTAAGAGCTGTTGAAAAATACCGGCTTTTCCTCTTTGTGGTCAATTGCAATTTGCACAGACTTGACACTGACTGTTACTACATTAGCAACTCCTTGTAACGAGCTCAGCTGTAAGGAAGGCACTTGCTTTTAGGAGGTTTGTTGTCATTGGATACTGCAGTACTGATTTACATTACTGGGAAGTGCTATTTTTACCCCAAGTCTGCTTCAGCCTCTGGCAATACCAGCTATTTCAGCTCAGTTCCTGCCTCCTGCCCCTCCACTTGGCACCTCTGTTGTCACACAGCCAAATGCTGCCGTTTGTTTATTTCTGCCTCTCCAAATTGCTCCGTGGCACTGCTTACCTCTAACCCTCACAGATTTGTGCGATGTGCAGTTGTGCTGTCCTACTAGACCATATCCTCCATATCAACAAGGTGAACATTTCCTGCCTTCCATGTCTCCTCAGCTTAGCTTTGGGCTATTTCAGGAAAGATACCAGTTTATTTACTCCTAAATCCCGCTTTGCTGTGTAGCCAGTGCTGCACAGAATGGCTTTGCTCATGTGGCTTTGCAGATGTCAGGAAGATACAGTGTGAAGTTGGTCTTTGTGACATAGGTTGGGAAATTCTTGCTGCATGCAGCCTCCTTGTGCTGTGCTGTCCGGTTGCAGGCAGTGTTGGTGGTGGGCCCTGATTGCCTCTTGCAGCAAAGCTTCATCTAGGTTAACAGTGCAGCATTTTCTCTTGCACCGTGAAGCCAAGGCCCAGACGTACACCAGCAGGCTGCGATCTGCCAGCCGGCAGCACCTGGCACATGGCATTGCAAAGGAGCAGAGCCACGCAGAGGGCTTGTTCACCACTGTTGGCAGCCTGCATTGGAGCCGCTGCTGTATCATGTGGCTCTCTGGGAGACTTACGCTGTTGCTGTTATCCCACAGATTTTCCGTCACGTGGCATGCAGACTCCTGCAGGGGAAGAAAGCTGAGACTAGAGGGTTGCACCCTTTGGTGTGTTGGTAGCTTGTTAAAAATGAGCCTCACAGATCTTACAGTCAGGGACTGGAGCTTCATTCAGCAAATGGAGGTTACAGCAGAGCAGTGGAAGAAGGGCCCGGGTGTGCTCTCCTCTTTTTCCTCTTCCTTCCCCACAACCACCTGAAAACTCCATTTCTTTTGGGCAATAAAACCCTCCCTTTCTGCACAGACAGTGCTCTTCTCTCCTCTGGGGCAGGTAAGAGGCAGCTATCTGCCTAAGATAGGTTGGTTTCTTTCTTTTCTACCCCAAAAGTAAAAAAAATACAAGAATTACCTCTCTTCCCCAAGTGAGTGGGTGAAGTTGAGAAGCTGTGAACAAAAACTGGCTTTTCTATCCTGTGTGGCGTCCTGAAGTGACACAATAGCTGGAAGTAGGAGAGCAATGATGGTGTATCCATGCGATCAGGCACGCATAGTCATGCACGCACCATTGCATTATTGTGAATGGCATCTGTGTATGCAGCAAGGACAAGGCAATTGCACAGCCCAAATAAGGGGGGAGGACCATTACTATTGTACCCAAGTGCCTGGAAATTAGGATGTGACAGAAGCCATGTTGATGGTGTAAACTTCATTCAGCCCCTTTCCCAGCCTCCTCAAGCATGTGTCTGTGATGTGGGGGCAGGGGCAGCTCTGTTTCCCCCTGAGATGCCACACAGCCACTCAAGGGGTTTCGTGGCAAGCTGAAACTTTCAGGCTGTGTGTGGAAATGGGTGCTGGTTGAGATGGAGGAGAGCTGACAGCGATTGTAGCTTTTCCCCTCCCTAGGGCGGGCACTGGAGAGTGAGACATGTACTTAATTGGAGAGGGCACTGGGGGCATTCTGGGATGCTTGCAGACATTACAATGACGAGGCGGCGGTCCTAGGCCACCACACACCTCTTTTGCTCATTCCCTAGCTTCACCCTTGTGGTGGGTTGCCCTTGGCTAGATGCCAGGTACCCACCAAGCCACTCTATCACTCCCCCTCCCCAACTGGACGAGGGGAGAGAAAAATATAACAAAAGGCTCATGGGTTGAGATAAGGACAGGGAGATCACTCACCAATTACTGCCACAGGCAAACCAGACTTGACCTGGGGAAATTAAATTAATTTATTGCCAGTCACAATCAGAGTAGGATAATAAGAAATAAGAACAAATCTTAAAACGCCTTCCCCCCACCCTTCCCTTCTTCCAAGGCTCAACTTCACTCCAAATTTCTCAACCTTCTCCCCCGAGCGTCACAGGGGCAGGGGGAATGGGGGTTGCGGTCAGTTCATCACATGTTGTCTTGGTCACTCCTTCCTCCTCATGCTCTTCCACTGCTCCGGTGCGGGGTCCCTCCCGTGAGAGATGGTCCTCCATGTACTTCTCCAGCGTGGATCCTTCCCGTGGGCTGCAGTTCTTCAAGAACTGCTCCAGTGTGGGTCCTTTCCACGTGTCCTTTCCATGGGCTGCAGTCCTTTAGGAGCTGGCTGCTCCAGTGTGGGTCCCCTGTGGGGTCACAAGTCCCGTCAGCAAAACTGCTCCAGTGGGGGCTTCTCACTCCATGGGTCCACAGGTCCTGCCGTGAGCCTGCTCCAGCACAGGTTTCCCCACTGGAGGAGGGGAAGGAGGTCACAGCCTCCTTCAAGCATCCACCTGCTCTGGTGTGTGGTCCTCCGTGGGCTGAAGGTGAATATCTGCTCCACTGTTAACCTCCATGGGCTGCAGGGGAACAGCCTGCCTCACCATGGTCTTCACCACGGGCTTCAAGAGAATCTCTGCTCCAGCGCCTGGAGCACCTCCTTCCTCTCTTTCTTCACTGACCTTGGTGTCTGCAGAGTTGTTTCTCACATATTCTCACTCCTCTCCTGGCTGCTGTTGTTGCGCAGCAGTTTTTTTTCCCTTCTTAAATATGTTATCACAGAGGCGCTGCCACCATTGCTGATGAGCTCAGCCTTGGCCAGTGGCATGTCTATCTTGGAGCCGGCTGGCATTGACTCTGTTGGACATAGGGGAAACTTCTAGCAGCTTCTTACCGTAGCCACTCCTGTAGCCCTCCCTGCTACCAACAACTTGCCATGCAAACCCAATACAACCCTGAGTGCCCTTGTCCCAGGCTGTACTCCTCCGTCTGTCCACCCCAAATTCAGGCCCTTTCCAAGGACTTGTGTCCCAAGTTTCCAGTTCTCTTCTGTTCCTGTCATCCCCTGTCTTGCTCCAGCCTCTTCTTCCTACTCCCTTCTCATCTGACCAGTATCTCTGCTCCTCTGATGTCTCCTCAGCTTTCCTCCGGGACTCTTCATTGCCTCATTTCACTTCTCGTGTGACACTGTCCCCATTTCCAAAGCCAGGCTTTTTTAGGTTACCCCACACACATTTAGGTCTGTGCTGGCCATGCTCCTTTTTTCCAGTCCCAGCCTCTCCTCTGAAGAGCAGCCTGCAGGCTGCTCACAAAGGCACTGCTTTGCATTAACCCTGGGCTCCAAGAACCTTGGTGCAGCCACAGTACTAAGGTTTTGTGGAACATCAAGTGTTTTGTATATTTTTATTTTGCATTTTTATAGTACCTTGGTGATTTGCAGGTGTTCTCTACTGTTTTGTCTAAGCTACTGGACAGAGGAAGATGTATACGTTCTGAAGCGCAGGGCTCTGGAATATGCAAAGGCTCTTGGAGCATGCACCAAGTTACCCAGTCAGTATTGCAGGCTGTTGAGTTCACAGGTGGCTTCCTAGCAAAACGCAGAATTGCTTTGGCAAACTCAGCTCAGCATGTGACACAGTGAAAGGTGTGCTTCTAGTGCCTGGCTCCTATTGCGCTGCTGAACTGCATGTGTCTGTAAGGTTTCCCTCAGTGATTATTTTTTCTTTTGTAGGCTGTACATCTTCTGACAGGGTGTATTTTCTCCTCCACCTCTTCACTGCGCTATGGGGTCACTTTTAAAACCAAGCTAGCTTTCTCCATGGGGAATATGTGACAACATTTGCACGTTAAATTCCTATTCAGATATTTTGTGGCATCCCTGAATTGCCTTTCTGTCAACAGTGAGCAGTTAGCTTGGCCTGCCAGGTTTAGCATGTGCTTTTAGGGAGGGTCCCCAGCCATGCCAGGACAGATTCACAATTAGATTGTGATCAGTTGCCCAGCAAACACTGATAAGCTTAGACTGAGAGGAGGAGGAATGTTGGCCGCCGGCAAGCAAGGTACCAGTTTTATTACCCTGAGTTTATTGCCTTTCCAAGTTAAAATCCCAAACAATCCCACCACCGCCTGTATCTGTAAACCTCCTGTAAGTGTGATGTAAGGTGATTCGGTGTGACTGGGAACAGACCCAAGGCAGGTGGTGCAGGCTGTTTGCACCGAGCACAAATGACACTGTGGGTTCAGCAGTTTTTTTTTTTTTTCTCTGATCATTTATTTACATTTTTAGAATGACCTTGGGTGGGGAATGACTGCTTACTCAACCCCATTTCCTTGCTTACACTCATACAGAGACTCTCTTTGGAAGGTCCATAGGATTGTAGACCTGTTTTATGCTCTCAGCCACGTGACATGAGTTACAAAAAGGCTTGTGTTTCTGTAGTGCGATGGGGCAGTATCAACTGATGCTCTTGGCCACCCTTCCCGTACGGGGAGAGAGTGGGCTGCAGCATTTGGCTTGCAATAGCATTGTGTACTTGTGTCCAAAATACAAATTGTGCTAGCTCCCTGCCTGAATGTTTGAGAAATGAACGTTAAGTCCTACCCTGCTGCATGGGCCTGACTGCATTTGATGAACTGGAGTCAGTGCTGGCAAAACGGAATTGCTCATAATTATGACAAATCATGCACAGTACTCATACTGTGAACTACAAAGCTTTTGCCCACTATTGTTTATCCACCTGCTTAAAAAGTTCTCCTGTTAAAGTGCATGAAGCAGCCTTCAGGATCTGGTTGTTTACATTTTGTTGAGGGCACTGAAAAAAAATTTGGTCTGTTTGAAGAACTTGCTTATATTCCCCAGAGTTTTTCCTGATGTGGGGGAGCAGGAGCTGGACTGCAGAACAGGGGATGGCTCAGCAGTACAGCAAGATGAAAGCAAGGATGGCTATTAAAAGGAAGTCTGAGCATTGCTCTTGATCTGTGTCCTTGATAAAAACCCCTAGTGATGTTCATCCTTCCAGTAACAGCTGCAGTCATGCATTCCCCTCTTTCTGTATTACTGGACAATCTTTCTTTCTGTTTTTTTTTGGTTTTGCGTTTTCTGCAATAAGAAATGGTTTCTTGTATCTATCAGAAGTGTTTGTTTCAGCAGATGCTAACAAAGTGTGCATGCATGAGAGAGCAGTCTATGTGTTACTTCACCTTGCGTGAGCACAAAATGGCACGCACAATAAGTAATTGCTGGGATGAATTGCCTTTGTTTTCTATGTTACTTTGGTTTATGCTGTCAGCATGTGGCAGTCATGTATACAGAGCACCGCTGAGTCAAATATCCTAGATCGGTATTTTAAAATCTTGGATACCTTCATAGCCAAAGGCATTTGGAGCTGTCATTGCTCAGATGAGTGCTGCAGTTTGTGGATTAGAGAATTTGATCCTCCCAAGTACAGTGCTGCACGTCTTGGCTAGGCGTGCTGTCTGCCCTTGTTGAGGGGGGTCCCAACCCACTGTTGAGTGTAAACCCTCAGTGAAGTAGGTGGGATCCTGTGGCATGGCAGGTCTAATCACAAGCCAAGTTCTTCTCAATAAATACTCTTCCTTTCTTTTCTGTCTTTTAGTGTGAAGATGGTGCTGATGTGGACCAGTGGGGACACATTCAAGACTGTTTACTTCATCTTGAATCAGGCCCCTTTCCAGTTCTCCGTCTGTGGACTCCTGCAGGTTTTTGTGGACATCGCTATCCTGTTGCAGGTTTACCTGTACAGCTACTACCCTCAGAAGCCTGTGTCCCACACTGCGCACCCAGCCAGCACCAAGGCCCTGTGATGCACTGAGCTGGACAGGTTGCAGGTCAACGGCGCTGCGGAGTCAGCCATGGCAGCTTGTCTTCCGCTTGTAAATACTCCTGTGTTGCCGAGTTGAAAGCAGAAATGAGAAGAAGGATTGAAAATCTGGCTGCGTTTCCAGCTCGGGAGGTTTTATTTTAAATAACTTGCTCTCTCTGTGTTCAGACTTGGCTATACAGAACTGTTCCTTGTTGGGGGGAGGGGCACTTTATTTTTGCATATGTACCTATGAGCCTTATAAATTCACAAATGTTTGTATATTTAATCACAAGGGCTGGATGGTTTGTGTTTTTAATGCTATTTAAAAATATTACACCACAGAAATTATAGGATATTTTGTCTGAAACTTTTACCTATTTATATAATATAAAGTCTGTATATTGGCAGGAAGTTTGTGGCATATGCTAGCATTCAGTATCTCCATGGTGTAGGAAGAAATACTGGGGAGCAAATGCAGGAGCTTTCTCTTTTGTTTAAGAAGGGTGTCTGGTGAGCAGAGAAGGTGAGGGCAAGAGGCCCTGCAAAGAGGTGAGCGGGCAGAAAGGAACCAGTCGTACACAGTGTAAAGCATCAATGTGCTAAAGAGCGAATGGCAGGTGTTCATCCCTGCTGCGGGATCAGTGTGGCAGGCGGACACAGCAAGAAGATGATGAAGGGGGTCTGAGTATGGACAATGCTGGAGCCATGTTTAGAGCAGGCACAGCCAGTCAAGCGGTCAGCCAAAACGAGGAGCTAACAGGAGACTGCAGGTAACTTAGATAATCCTGCTTTGAACCAGTGAGGTTTGAGAACAGCCCGCCCTGCGCTTAGGGGGCAGCACTGCTCCTGCACCTATGCACAGGACAGAGCTGGGCTGTAGGACATCTTTCACAAACCAAGGGGCCAGCAGATATGTGTTGCCAGTATTGCCAGGGCAAGTATTTCTAGATGCCAATTGAACCACAAAGGTAGAAGCAACTCCACTTCCATTGCCTCAGAAGGGGAAGTGAAAAAGTTTGAGACAGAGAAAAAGCCATATCCTATGGAGTAGGACTAGCATCTGACAGCTTGATTTGTTGAGGCTGAGATTAATGTTCATGTTGTTTAATGCCAAACAAGAACCAGTTTATGTTTTGGGGTGTTTCTTGCATTGACCCAAGAAGGAAGGTGTCCATGTTTTCCTTTTTCTGTTGCTTAAGATCTTCTAGGCTCTTAGAAGAATCGGCACCCTGTACTTACACAGAGGGACTGAGAAAGCTGAAAGAGCGGAGAGTTTATTTATAAATGTAGATGTTGTCTATAATGGCTGTTTGCCAGTGTAGGTCACCCTGCCCTTTCTGAGAACTGCGCCTGTCTAGCAGCTGCAGGTGGTGTGGACCCACAGTGGGCTGTGACCAAGCCACTGGGCTTCTGCCAGTTGCTGTCATGAAACCACCCTGGTTGGTATGAGGCAACCATAGTGAGACACTTAGTCCCAGGAACAGCTATGGCTGCGCTGCTTTCTTCTTCATGAGGCTCCCTTCCCTGCTGCTGGGTGAATCCTGTCTGACCACAGGCAAAGTGTTAGAGCTGGGACAGATTTTTAAGAATAATTTTTTCTCCAAGATTAGCCCAAGAGCTTATGTTTTCTTACTGGTGGCAGCAAATCTGAGGTTTAATAACTTCAGTGTGTAAATCAGATACTTCCCCTACCCTGTTCTATTTGGGAATCTCACGATTTGAGTCTGGACCGTCTTCACTGGTGGCAAATTGTCCTCTGGAGGGGACGCGTCAGCAGGCTGCAGCAGTGGTTGCGTGGTGCTCGCTTGGGAATGTCCATCAAGACAGGGAAGAGTGGGCAGTCCCTGTACTGCTTTTACAGACTTGTGCCCCTCTCACTCCCCAGGTAGCCCCAGGCTGACATCAGGGCTCCTGCTACACGTGCCATTTGGTTTTGAAGCTGACATGTTGGTGGCAGAGGGCTGAGGCCCAAACTTGCGGGTAGAAGTCCTGCCTTGGGGCCAAGCTGTCCTGCCCTTTGGTGGGGGCACTGCTGCAGGTGGTAGGAAGGGCGTCCTTGGGAAGTCCCTCTGGCCCTGGTAGATCCAGTCGGAGCTCTTGTGAGTAAAGCAGAGCTGAGGAGAGCTGCTCTTTCCGAGGGCTGGGCACAGAATGCTCTGCCCGGGCACTGACTCCATGCTCTTTGTTCGATACCATACTCTTTTAGGCCTGAAGTGACCTTACAAAGATGATGTACACAGCATGGCAGACTATGAATGTTCTGTTCCCCTCTTTTCTCCAATGCTCTGGTTGGGTTACAGGAACATCTGGGCTTTTGTCTTTTTTAATTGAAAACTTACTTAACAACTGGCTTCTCCGGTATGCTGCTTTAATGAGGATTGTATTTCTACTGTATGCAAACAAACACTTTCTTGTGTGTTTTAATGGTCTGAAGGTTGTTTTTTTTTTTAAATGACTTGTATTGATAAGATTTTTGTATATGGTGGGTCTTTTTCTAATGTTCTATGAAACGGGGATATAAGAAATAAATGGCTCTTAAGAAACATACTTCTGTATGTTATAGCTTCACCTGGGAGTGCACACTTTTGGCCACCTCTTTGGCTTTGAACTACCGGTATTACTGAGGATAAATCAACTGTTGTTTTTTCCTTTTGGGACTCCTCCCTGGGCAGATTCTTGAGTCTGTCATCAGTACCCAAAGCAGCGAGCTCTGCAGACCAGTCTCATTCACACCAGAGCTGCAAATGCTGGGAGAGAAGCCAGTGAAACCATGTCTTAAGTCATCTTCTGTATGTGGCATTTAGAATGGTAGGACTCTTGGGCAGGTACTCTTGAACTTCATCTTGCAAGATACTTTAGGTTCAAAGTGTTACAGAACTTTGGTTTTGTTCTTTAATTGTCAGGAATTATCTGTATCAATGATCACCTCAGAGAATTAGAAATCAATTACTTTAAATACATCTCTTTGAATGTATGGCATATTTCATGGAGTTTTTCTCTGTCAGTTGCAATTTTTTTTTAAATAAAATTGCCTATTATATATAAATTGCAGTGTTGCTTTGTTTTGTTTGGATTTAAGATGTGTGCTTCTTGACTCTTATATAACTCATCTTGTCTAGAGCACTGTCTGTAGGAATAATCAGCATGCTTTTTCCTCCTGATGGGTGGGCAAGGCATAAATAGTCCTGAGGTCATGATGCATGACAGGAATTTTGGATTTCTGTCCCCTGCTCTTCTGTACATCCTGGGATAAACTTACACTCGTGACCACTTAACTCTTTTATCCTTGTGATGCGCGCAGTTAAAACAAATCACTAGCAGATTATTATGTAGCTTTAAAAAAAAACCCCTGTATTCTGCAAACTGCATAATGAGGTCAAAGACAGGACACAGCTGAGAGACATGGTCCTCGCAGCCTCTACATGGAAGATGAGGAAACTGAGTGTGCCGTCTCATGGCCAACGGCTGTGCCAAGAGGAGTCTTGACTTCCCTCCCTGTTCATTCAGGACCTGAAAACAAGCCAAGACAGTCAGGACCAGCTTTGTGGCCGATGTGTGGCTCCTGGGCCCTGCCGGGCTGCTGTGGCAGGCCATTCGGCTGCTCCAGCATGGGGAGATGGTTTGCTGTTGCTGTGTGGAGTGGCTGTGGAAGCTGGAGAAGGGGAGTCAGTGAGGAGAGAGGGCTGGGGGCACAGGAGAGCGTGTTGGGAGGGGCAGGAGGAGCGAGGTGGGAGAGACTGGGCTTACTCAAATAAGGGGCTGAAGGAAGATACTCCTGGACGGGAGAGAATGAAAGAAAACCAAGACCTGGAAGAGGAAAGGTAGGTAAAACAGTGAAATGGAGGTAAAGGAGGAGGAAAACGAGGGTGGGGAGTAAAACCCGCCTGTTCCGTTACAGTCCGCAGGCAGTGGAGGGCAATGGCCCAAGCAGTTCCCACAGCAGCCGAGCCTGCTTATTACCCACAGTGGTTGCACTATCTACCCCAGATAGGACTGGTGGTGCTGGCTGCTGCTCTGACGCACACTGAGGGGAAGCTAATGGTGGGACTGGCCCTAAATGAAACAACGGGGACCCCCTTCAGGAGCTCTCAGAGCCGCCTCTGGAGGCTGCAGCAGCAGGGCCCTTGTCCTGCTGGCTGGTGCAGCGCTGGACCTGGCCGCAGGGCAAAGCTTTCCCTCGGCTGTGCAGGGCAGGCAGTGCTCTCCGCCACGGCTCCATAGAGACAGAGATTTCATGGTTAGATGTTTGGGTGCATGTGTCTACATATGTAGTTAGATGCAATTAAAACATTTTAAGACAAAAGGCAAAGCTTAAATTCGGCACCGGGTAGTAAAGCAAAAGTTGGCCCACAGATGCTGTTTGTTGTTTAATTTGCTTGTGATCCTTAGCTTAGGCTCGAGTGCCAAGAAGGTTTCAAGGACCTGACTGACAGCTGTAGCTTTGTTGGTGGCTTTCTGTAATAGAAAGAAGACATTAATGTGTAAGTCAACAATACGCCAGTAAATAAACACGCTGCCTGGATACCTGTGCCAACAGCAGTAAATAAGAGGACTAGAACAAAATGTGAGGTGCACCCTGGAGCAGATCTCCCTGTAAACAGCCCTGTAAAGCAGCCAGGTCCCAAGCGGATGTCAGAATCTGGAAATGCCCTGACAGCACACACAGACAGACATAGGA
Organism: Ibidorhyncha struthersii; assembly: GCA_013398815.1. Classification (NCBI taxonomy): domain Eukaryota; kingdom Metazoa; phylum Chordata; class Aves; order Charadriiformes; family Charadriidae; genus Ibidorhyncha; species Ibidorhyncha struthersii. The sequence goes on from VZSZ01000677.1 coordinate 81,589, forward strand.
CTTCAGACCTCCATCCTGCCCCTTATGTGTCCCAGTTTACGTGGATTTCGCTCTTGTAGGTGCTGGCTTAGCTGTGCTCAGAGACTAAGGCGCTTTGCTCAGCCTCAGATGGGCCAGCAGAACCGTGCTGGATTTCTCTACCCATCAGCCCCTCCATCCGCCTCTTCCCTCTTCCACGCCAAGGCTCCATACTCTTCTAAGGCTGTAGCTTGTAGGTGCCAATCCCTGGGGGAGCCAAGGATACTTGGCCCCTGAGAAGCATCTTGCTATGAGGCTGCCATAGACCATGCCTGTTCTGGCCTCATCAGTGTGAGCCAGCAACCTCTGTCCGGCCGGCTTACTGCTGAGGGGATGATGCCGCTTTCATGTTTTTCTTACGATTAGTGCTTTTTCTTAATTGAGGTTGCTATGAGGTAGGAGATGGCTGTGCACACGTGCTGTCTGCGCTGAAGGAGTTGAGTTTGACTTTGTGCCATTCCCTCTAACTCTGTCTCTTTACCAGTTACCGCATCCTTAGCTCTCAAACGTAGTTATGGTTTTCAGATGATTGTTGTTGCCAACTGCCAGAATTTGTATGCCCAGGCCCACGCGTGCTGCCACTGAGATGGCTGTGTAGAAGAGGTGGCTTTGCTCGCATGCATTGTGATTCTCTGTCCCATAGGAGAGAAGAATTGTTTTTTTGGGGGGGGCAAAACCAACTACCCACTGGCACCACCATGCACGCAGACAGCAGTGTGGCATTTATCATAGTTACAATAAATGGCCTTAAATCATGTGTGTGCTGTGTCAAAGGAAAAACAACAACAACCATACACAACAAAACCAACACTTCTCCAGTGATGGATCAAAAGTAATATGCATCACCCGTAACAACAGCTACGCTGGGTGAAACTCGCTCTCCTCTGGGTATCTTTTACGTCTGGCAGTGTGTGCATCGCAACTTTATACAACTTCCAAAAATAATTTGTTTGAAAGGTTCCTGGTTTATATTTGTTTCCTCATCTGTCATCTCAATAGATAAAATGAAACTTTATTAAAAGCCAGGCCTTGACTAACAGACATAATGAGTGTGTTTTGTCACTTTATTAAAACTCTGTGCGTGCTAGAATTAATTAGGTGCCTTTTTGAAAAATATAAAGAACTCACTATTATAGGACAATAGGAACTTGATGGAGCCCAGCAATAATGCGGTGTGTGTCATCAGTCTGTTTTCCTACACAGCTGCTGGGCTGCAGTTAGCTGTCCTGGTGCTGTTTTTTTCATGCTACGGGGCCAAAAGCGGCGTTCATTCATGTTTATTTGCTAGCACTGCAACTCACAGAATCACAGAATCACAGAATAGTCCGGGTTGGAAGGGACCTCTGGAGATCATCTAGTCCAACCCCCCCGCCAGAGCAGGGTCACCTACAACAGGTTGCACAGGACAGCGTCCAGGCGGGTTTTGAATGTCTTCTGCAAGGATGTCTCCTCTAGGAGTAATCCAATGCTGCTGATCATTTGTGGTCCTCACCACCTTGAGGCGACATACTGTGCACCCTCCATGCATGATCACTGCATTCACACCAGAGGTGTAGCGCTAAACAGCACCTGGTGTGCATGAACCAAAGTACCCTGAAAGATGAACTTGTGGTTTCACCTGGCGAATCTGTTGGGTCCCAGCTGAAGACTGAGCACCTGAACGCCACTGCTGCCCCTCAGCACCATGCCACGCTTCGCTGCCACGCACTGCTCGCTTTGCTGGTTTGCATTTAGCCAGCTGCAAAGCTGTATCCCTGATGCCAAACCTTAATAAGTCTTAATGCAAGAAATGTCTGCATCAGGATTAAAAAAAAATAAAATTAAAATCTCTCATGAGTCACAGCAACCTAGTGCTGGTATTGCTTTGCCAGGAGTCTGACTCAGCCCAGGCACCATCCAGCAGCCCTTGGCCCTCCTCGCCTGGCACAAGAAGTGGATGTGTTCCCGGTGGTGGTGGGCTGTGAATGACGGGCAGAGCTCTGGCACATGCGGCTGCGTTCGGTTTTGGTGAGCTGTGAATGATGGGCAAAGCCCTGGCAGATGCGGCTGCGTTCGGTTTTGGTGAGCTGTGAATGATGGGCAAAGCCCTGGCAGATGCGGCTGCGTTCGGTTTGCTTGTAGTTCAGCTGGAGGTTTGGAGACCCAGATGCAGCCTGCAGGGTAGGCGTGCTCAGTTTTGCTGCCTCCATCTCTTGCAGCACTCACCAGTGAGCTGTGAGTGTAACACACCTGCTGCTCCGAGCTGTGTAACCCGGCCCAGCGACCCCGCTGCGCTCCTCGGCACTGTCTGGCCTGGCTATGGCTGTAAAGGAGCAGGATCAGGGCTACTACGGGCCAGAGAGGGCCAGTGGCATGGGACCCTGGCTGGAGCACCCACATGCATAGCTTTACATCAGCATGGCAAAACACTGCCTCCCCCCCACCGGCCCCGTGCCCCAAATCATCAGAGGCAAGCATTCAGCAACAAAGCTTCTAGTTTTTATTAAAATAAAGTGTGACATTTTATTTTCCCTTGCTCCATTCCCATAAGGAATGGCTTAATATGGGAGTTTGCTAATATAGGATTGGTGTTACAGCATATGCAAAAAAAACCAACCAACCCAAACCAGACAAATCCCATCTTCAGTGTAGCAGCTTTTGTTCCCTTTCTGTCAGGAGGAGAATATGGAGGGTGACACTGTATGGCTTTAATACAAATGGGGGCATAGGTACAAGTGGCAGTTGTACTCCATTTCCCTCCATCCCCTGATCGTATCCTACCTGTAGGAGCACTGGAAGACCCACACAACTCGCTGCCTTGGACCAGGTATACGGGTCCTCCAGGGAGGGGGCTGGAGAGCTCACGGGGTTGGCATCAGTAAACAGACACGCTGATGCCACCATGTGATTCATTTTCCCGTTAAATTGACTTAAATCTCTTGAGAATTAAGAAGAAGAGCCAGAACAATAATTCTAATTTTTCGATGACAGGATTGTCTTTTTCTTAGTAGGAAAAGAAAAAAAAACCAAAACTGCTCCTACCGTAGAGCACAGCTGCTATGCTGCAGCTCAGGCCAAAGCCCACTGAAGGCATCTCATGGACTTCACCAGGTTTGGACTACTCCTTTTTGTGCAGGACTGCAGTCAATGCAGTCACCACGACTGAGGAAGAATATGCAGAGCTGGGAGTCACTGCTGGTTTAACATCATGCTCCCCTTCTTGGGCTTCGTGTAGTTCAGGTTTAGTTGTCTGTTAAACACATTTTTTGATACATGAGAGATGGAAATAGTTAACAGAAAGTGGAGAAACGGCGTGATTTGTAAAGATATTTGTTATATTCAACTGTTAGCAAAGGAAAAAAAAACAAGTTAACATTCAGTACCATAATCAGGAAGATTGTCTATGTATATGTCTGTCATGGGGCCAAGATACAAAGCTTAGGGTGGTAAATACACATATTTACTAAATAATGCATACTGCGCTAACGCACAAGTCAAAGCTGGCAGCGGGCAGCCCAGGCTGCGCTGCCTGATCTGTAAAACAGACAAAACCAAGCCCCTGGGAAAGCTGAAGTGATGTTTCTGCCCTTCTCTTGCCTTCACACCTTGGCTTGTCTGAGATTTGTGTTCCTTGGCAGAGCTGCTGAAACAAACCCCCTGTGCGTGGGGCACTTCAGCACGGGGAGCCCCCTCGTGCAGCCCCTCGCACGTGGAGTATCACTGAGCAGGGAGGAGGTGGCACGCTGGCTGCTCCGCCGAATGGCACCCCGGCACAGGCTGTGCTTCACGTTATGTTCTCCTGATTGGCTGCGTTCAAGGGCTGCTCCTTGGTGTTTGCCAAAAATACTTATTCAATAGAAAAGCCCTATGAAAAGCGATGGAGCAGAGCTGTATTTGGCAGCGTTTCTAGGGGCACTTTTCAGAGGGCCCTTAAGATCAAAAGTTGGTCTTTAGCGACAACCTTGTGTGTGTCTGTCCCTCATCTATGCAGTTCAGGAAGTTGTTCTTGCAGAACTGACCCCCCTTGTCCACTGCTTCTTGTGCTGCCAATGTATGTCTTCAGCTGTTGAGAGTCAACAACTTCTCTTGGCTTGCTGGTCAACCATGGGCTGACCTTCCTGTCCAGCAGCACCTGGTGGGAATGTGACACCAAACCCCTGTGTACTGTCACCACCTGGGATTTTGGTGCTCTCTTCTAGCTGGCGCATCTGCCTGCTTGCTGCTCGTTGCTGCTGCTCCTTCAGCTCACTGTAGGAACGGGAAAAGGTATGAAAGATGGACGTGACTGGGAAAGCCATCAGCAAAATCCCACTCAAGATACTGCTCAGGGCCACCACCTGTCCGGGGATGCTACGAGGCACCATGTCGCCATAGCCAACAGTTGTCATGGAGATCACAGCCCACCAGTAACTGGTGGGGACACTTGTGAATTCTTGCTTGGCTCCCAGTTCGCTCTCAGCCAAGTACACCAGCGGTGAGAAGAGGGCCATGGCGACGCAAAGGAAGAGCAGGAGGAGCCCGAACTCCCTGGTGCACCGGCGCACGGTGAGCCCGAGCGTCTGCAGCCCCAGCGAGTGCCGTGCCAACCTCATCACATACAGGATGCGCAGAGCCCGCAGGAAGCGCAGCACCAGGCCCACTCGTTCCAGGTACTTGTTCCCAGCTCCCCCACTGGGCTTGCTGCTGTTTTTCGTGGAGACCATATCCACAATGAGAGAGATATAGAAAGGCAAGATGGCCAGGATGTCGATGATGTTGAGCGGGGTTTTCAGGAAAGCACACTTGTTCTCTGCCTGGATGGACCGCAGCAGGAATTCAAATGAAAACCATGCCACACACACCGTCTCCAGCACAAAGATGTCATAGCACTTCCGTGAGCATTCACCCTGGGGGGAAGAGGAGCGGGAAACACAGAAAAGGGGGAAGAAAAAGATTTAGCCAGGGAGTGAACCAAAGAAGCAGAGAGTGGCTGTTCTCAAAGGAAAGCACCACGTGAGATCGATATGAATTGCGAGGTGCCAAAGCAAAATCATCGCTGCTAAGAGCAGCTGGAACGGATAACTAAAACCAGAGCTACTAGCTACATGTTTGGTTGCAGGACAGGTCAACGCTGCTCAGGAGTATTCCAAGGCTGCCAAGAATTTGGCGTGATGGTATCAGCTGTCGGCCAGACAGCCCACTGCTGAAAGGCCAGGTGCTCACACCTGATTTCTAACCGAGCCTTTAACAGCCTTTAGAAAAGATTAGTACAGGACTCACGGATTTTACTAAATGGGTGATCACACCCTCCCTTCCTGATCAATAATAAATTGCTTATAAATGGCTCATGAACACCTACACCATTTAATGTTATGTGCTTGGAGTCATCTATAACCTATTATACACAGAATATGGAATATTTTTTATATTCCAGTGAACTATAGGACACTAGTCCTACAGTCAAAAACTTACATAGACTACTGATAAATGAAGGTATTTCTAAAAGAAAACGTACCGCAAGAACAGAGGGAGGGTCTGGAGAGATAAGCACTTTCAATTACCTCACCTGTAACAACTAATGACCACGAGGCCCTCCCCAAGCTTTCTGAGGCACTGGAAGAGGTGCTTTTCTCTGCAGGCTCACTTAGAAAATAAAGAGAATTCTGGTTCTTTAGTTACAATGCCTGTAAACAAGCCAGCCCTGGTGCATCGGAACAGCAATAGACAACAATGCCGGGGATGGCTGTTCTTTGATTGTTAATTCAACAGTACAAATACCTTGGCAATTCTCTGCTACATCACTATAAGTATCTCCAGCTGAATAATAATCAGCTTCTCTAAATAAACAGATTTTGATGTGGACAATTATAGGGCTAGTGCTGTTTCCTCTGTAAATGCTCATATAAAAGTGTAAATGCTCTGGGGGCTTTGAGAGGAAGGCAAACATATATTTATTTCAGGGAAGTGTGTATTTATACAGTGAGCCACTTTGACTCTGAACAGCTCATGAAAACTCTTTTGAATATGTAGGAGTCCATCCATAGTAGCGGGGTGTATGACTCCCACTGGATGCGACAGGTATTAGCTACCAATGTAAGACCTCATTTTCCTCGCCTATGCTAAATTATAGCAATAAAGTATCAAGAGTGGCGAGGCTGTGTCAAGCTGGTGCCCATTTCACCACTGGAGAAGCTGAGAACCTGGTATATCTATAAACAGTTCTGCCCACATGGTCACCACAGGTGTCTTTTGCTAGGCAGAGCCAAGGAAATTTTTACTGCACAGCACCACATCCTAACTTCGTCCTTCCCTAAGTGTTTATGCACAGTTTTTTCCCTGTTGTGAAAAAAAAAAAAAAACAACAGCAAAGGAGTGATGAGACTTTTGCCCTCTTCACTAACTACGGTGTTCCCCAAAATGTGGGGGAGTGACGGAGTACAGGTTTCAAGGGCTGCTGCACTGCTGGCAGTAACAGCAGTGTCATCGCATTGAGTATAATGCCTTGTATTACCTCAAAATGATAACCAAAATACTGAGGCACCATCCCCATTTCACACTTAAGAAGAGATTGAGACAATGACTAAAGAGATGTCAACAGGAAGAAAAAATGTGAAAAGAAATCCTCAAAGCAGGTGTTTAATGGTCCTTGTATTAAACATGATTAAAGGTTGTAGTGCCTGGTATTTAAAGATTTTATTTTTTTATTCCACTTTCAGTTGGCATATGATGTACCTCCCACTGTTTCCCAGGGGGTCATGCTGATATGGAGAGAAAAATTACTTGTCCCATTGAAATTGCTGTGAAGATTTTAAGTGTATTGCAGGGAGGAAGGATAATCTTGTTTTACTAGTGTAGTAACTCAGCCCGTCTATAATTTTGATAGGTGTGAAGACTAGATGGAGCTTAATTTATATCTGCCTCACCAAACTTTGGTCATAAGTAAGTATTTTTGTCACAATCATAACACGCAGGACAAAACATTTTGGTTTTAGGGGTGTCACTCCTATCACAGCATAATTAAGCTGTCAGTCTCTCCCATCAGATACAGAACTAAGATGCTTTCACACCACCGCACAGATCTGGCTCTGTGGGCCAGAGCCAAAGCTCACAAAGTCAGTGGAAGGACTCTGCCTGTGCCACTGGAACTTCTCACTTTATTACCAAAAAAACAGCCATCAGACCAATATTGTGCCAGAGCCCTGCTGCCTGGGAATCTCTCATCAGGATATGCTTGATCTCACACCTTAAGGGCAACGGCTGCAGGTGATTTGCAGCTCCTGATACTATCCTTGCATGTGCACAAAAGGATCAGGCTGAGACGTTAGGAAGACAACCCACAGAAGAATAGCTATGGCTTGAGCAAAGCAGCAGCAATGGCAAGAAGGAAAAAACCCCAATGTGCAAACTTGGTTTCTCTGAAAGGTACATCACTACTTGGACCACCATGTATGGAAACTACGACGTAGATTGCCTTAGAGGCCTATCTGTCAGCAAGTGTTCTGGATTCTGATGTGCACGTATATAATTTTATTGTCACTAAAAGTTTAAGGAAAGTCAGTGAAGTCTATGGAGAATTTAACCTTGGAATAGACCTACGAAGACATTAAGGTATTTCACAGAATCACAGAATCGTCAGGGTTGGAAGGGACCTCTGGAGATCATCTAGTCCAACCCCCCCGCCAGAGCAGGGTCACCTACAACAGATTGCACAGCACAGCGTCCAGGCGGGTTTTGAATGTCTCCAGAGTGGGAGACTCCATAACCTCTCTGGGCAGCCTGTTCCAGTGCTCCACCACCCTCAGAATAAAGAAGTTCCTCCTCATGTTAGGATGGAACTTCCTATGTTCAAGCTTGTGCCCATTACCCCTCGTCCTATCAATGGGCACCACTGAAGAAAGACTGCTCCCATCCCCCTGGCATCCTCCCTTCAAGTATTTGAAAGCATTAACAAGATCCCCCCTCAATCTTCTTTTCTCTAGACTAAAGAGACCCAAGTCCCTCAGCCTCTCCTCATATGAAAGATGTTCCAATCCCCTAATCATCTTTGTAGCCCTTTGCTGCACCCTCTCCAGCAGATCCCTGTCTTTCTTGAACTGGGGAGCCCAGAACTGGACGCAGTATTCCAGATGCGGCCTCACCAGGGCAGAGTAGAGGGGGAGGATGACCTCCCTCGACCTGCTGGCCACACTCCTTTTGATGCACCCCAGGATGCCATTGGCCCTCTTGGCCGCCAGGGCACATTGCTGGCTCATGGTCATCCTGTTGTCCACCAGGACTCCCAGGTCCCTTTCCACAGAGCTGCTCTCCAGGAGGTCGGCCCCCAACCTGTACTGATGCATGGGGTTATTCCTCCCCAGATGCAGTACCCTACATTTACCCTTGTTGAATTTCATTAAGTTCCTCTCTGCCCAACTCTCCAGCCTATCCAGGTCACGCTGTAAGGCAGCACAGCCTTCTGGCGTATCAGCCACTCCTCCCAGTTTAGTGTCATCAGCAAACTTGCTGATGGTACACTCTATCCCTTCGTCCAGATCATCGATGAATATATTGAACAGGACTGGACCCAGTACTGACCCTTGAGGGACACCACTTGTTACTGACCTCCAACTAGACTCTGCACCACTAACCACAACCCTCTGAGCTCTATCTGCTAGCCAGTTCTCAATCCACCCCACTGTCCATCCATCTATCCCACACTTCCTAAGCTTGCCAGTGAGGATGATGTGGGAGACAGTGTCGAAAGCGTTGCCAAAGTCAAGGTAGACAACATCCACTGCCCTCCCCTCATCCACCCATCTAGTAACCTCATCATAGAATGCTATCAGATTAGTCAGACACGACTTCCCCTTAGTGAATCCATGTTGACTACTTCTGATAACCTTCTTTTCATCCAGGTGCTTTGAGATGATACCCAGCACAAGCTGCTCCATCATCTTTCCAGGGATGGAGGTGAGGCTGACCAGCCTGTAGTTTCCCGGGTCATCCTTCTTACCCTTTTTGAAGACTGGAGTGACATTGGCTATCCTCCAGTCCTCAGGCACCTCACCTGTCCTCCAGGACCTTTCAAAGATGATGGAGAGAGGCCCAGCAATGACTTCCCCCAGCTCCCTCAGCACTCGAGGGTGCATCCCATCAGGCCCCATGGATTTGTGGATGTCCAGTTGGTCTAACTGATCTCTAACTTGCTCCTCTAACCTCCTCCTCCTTAATAGCTAATTTGGCACCTAATTCCCCCAGCGGTCTCTTTTTGGTGCATAAGGAAAAGAAACTCTCCGAAGTTCTTCTGTGTATGAGTTTTGCTGTGGGAGCAAACAGGAGTGAAAGCTGTTCCTCATTAATGCACTACCAGTGGACATGGCTTTCGGAAGACTCTACCTGCCCTCCCACTCTTTGACATGTTTATCCTGTGTAGGTTCACAAACCTACAGCTTTGCTACTTACGTCTCCAGTCTTCCTGCAGAACTACATCAAAAACGCAAGTGCAGGAGCAGCCTGGCAACCTTTGCTCAGCTGAGCACAAGAGGCTTGGTGGTATCTGAAGCTCAGGTTATCCAACACAGCAGAACCAAGCTGTCATCTTTGCCCATCACTGTAATGAAGAGCTGAAATGTACTCCATCCAGAGCTGATGTTGAGCTCTGGCTTTTCTCCACTCTTCCCACTATCCACAGCTGACAGCTAACATTGTGAATGCCGAAATGTTTACTCTCAGAAAAGTGGAGTGATAATGCTCTGCTACACAGAGTTCATTTTAATGGGATGAAACAATCCCCTCTTTTAGCTAATGCATAATTACCTTCAGTAAAGTGCTAGTCTTTCTCAGTATCGTTATTAACCTATTGCAATCTGAACATGCCAGGCTCTGTCCGAAGCCTTTCCTGAGAATAAGAGGGTCTGAACAGGCTTTTAGAAAGCAGACCTGTGTGTCAATTAACTTGCCAGAGGCCTTTTTTTCACTAATTAAATGTCTTCCTGTTCCCTGGACCATGTTTCAGTATCATCTAGGTATGACCTATCATTATCCTCACGTGAAATAAAAAACAGTAACAGCAAAAACGTGTTTCAGGCTCTTTGCGCTTTGCTTCTTTGTGCTGCAGCTGCTTTTCGTTGCAGTTTTTTCCCCCTTGATTACAGCATTGTAAAAAAAAAAAAAAAAGCAATTTTTCTCTTTCTAAAACTTTTAACTACGTATTTGAGTCCAAACAGATGCTGTAACTCTGCTTAGGGTTTTGAGGTTTTTTCCATTCAAGAAAACAAAACAAAAATGTGCAGAAAGACACAGAGATGGAAAAAAGCAATCAAGAATTAATCAGCCATTGGAATAAGAGAGAAACAAGTCCTAACAGAACAAGATAGCATCCTGCCCAAAACAGGTCTGTATCAAATCTGTATGTTCTCAAAAGAGATCAGACTACAACAACTCATGGCCATTAACATGTACATTAACAACTAAATACCGCTTTTTACTTTCTGTAAGCAAAATAGCTACCGGTCATACTAACTAACCAGATTTTTTCATCTTGTAATCTAATGGATACATTTTTACGATTACTTTTTCATATCTAGCTTTATGAAACTGGGCCACAGGAAAACTTGTTTCAGTTTTCACAATAATTTCATTTCTTTTTGTCTTTTAGAGGTCTAAACAAAAAACAGCATGAATGACAATCACAAAGGACACCCCTTGTGCACTTTTCTAGTATTAAAAGACTAACTTTTTTTTTTTTATGTGCACACAACCGTGCCATTAAATAAACAATATCTTAGGCTTTTGATTACAAAAAGCAATGGTTTAACAAAAAATATATGGAAACAGTTGTATATGATTGTTTATGTGTGTACATGTGTTTCTTTCAAACAGCAAGTAGATTCTTTTTCCTGTGCAGTAATTGAGTATGGGGAAGTATCTGCAGTTGCACAGGATTTTGGGGCCATACACTAATGTCAACTCAGGACACAAGAAAAGAAAAGAAGGAAGGTCTCTGAGTAATTCTATACAGTCAAATTAAAGTGAGTCTCCTTCACTAAGATTTATAGAAATTTGCTGTCAAAAAGCCAACCACAGTATCTTTCTTCTGGAGAAACATTTTCTTTGCCAAAGGTTCCTTTGGTAAAAGGAAAATTACAAAAAGAAAAGGTGGTGTCACCGGAGTTCAAATCCAGCTGTACTCATTGCTGCCTATGGTCTGTCTAAAAATTGCAGACATCTTTCAGAAACATTTTGGTTTGGCTTGCAGGGTCCCTTTCACTGGTACTTCCCTGTACTGCACCGCAGAAAAATTCTCCACTGTGTGTTGTGTGACTTCTTGACCTTGCCTTTGTCCTCTGGTCTCCTGAGAAGAAATTCTGACTCTCCTCTAGATCCTTGCAGGCTTTGACACCATCTCCCCCCTCTGGCATTAGAAGATGTCAAAAGCCAGATCACCTCTAACCGCCTCAGTTCTTGCATTGCTTTGAAAACACACATTTTTGTATGGTCAGCAGCTCCACAGTACTTTTAGGGAAGAAGTTTCAATGCTGCCCACTTACTCCCTACAGTGAAGGTTTCCCTCCCTGTCAAATGTGTATGTTAAGAAAAAAACCCCACCCAGACATGAGAGGCATTGCATACAAAAATACTTACATAAGCTTTTAAATCATGACATTCCTAAAATGATATTTTTGTTCTCTTCTGCCCCTTGATACTTGAGCCTTTTGGGTCGTGTATTTCAAGTGTTTCTCTGTGCACATTGGATCAAACTCTTTTTTAACAACAATGTGGAACTTGAAATTCTGACGTAACCAAGATCAGCGCTAAGGGACCTGCAGACAAAGTCCCTGAGGCTGCTACCCAAGTGCTACACAGTGCTGCAGAGAGCCCAGCGGCTCAGGGTGTTCCCCTCGGAGCTGGCATGAGGCTGAGCTGCCTGTTTCAATGAACATCTGCAGGGAGATTCACAGGACGGACCCCCCCACTTGCAATTATTCATCAGCCCCAACACTTGGAGCACTTGGCTGGCTCAGGAGAGACCCAGCTCCTGCTCCTAAGCCGGGAGGGTGGAAGCCTCCACCTGGCTCTGTCCCAGCCTCCGGGAGTACCTGGAGCGCCGGGTGCTGGGTCACCACACTCCTCATCCCAACTATCGCTGTGAAATGAAGAAACCTTCCCTGAGAAAAATTCCAGCAAAACAGCAACATTCCCAGAAACATGCCTCCCCACCAAAACCCAAAGATTTTGCTCAGACTGGTACCTTCTGATGAAAAGCAATTTTCTGATCAAAAGTGATTTTACCTCAAACCAGGACATTGATGAAAGCGTCCATCTAATTTTCGCAGTAAGGATGAGTGCGTAACCCTTGTGATGTGACCCACTGTTGGAAAGGCAGCATCCCACTCTGCCCTCGGGCGCAGGCACGCTCCCCTCGCCACTGACCACCTACAGACTTGGTGATTGTAATTCAGTACTTCTGCCATTAAAGCTAGGGGTCAGGATGAACTTGCAGCCAGCCTGCTCTGAGCATTTCTTGTGCTCTGGAGCAAAAATGATTCAGCTACTGCACAGTCTGTCCTCAAAGCTGGCTGGCTGTGAATTCAAAGTAACGGTTTCTGTTTTTAAAGTTGCCAAGAGGCCATGAAAGAGCTCCCTGCTTCTTGCTGCACACGCTTTGATTAGAACTAGAGCTTAGTTCGTGCTGCATCTTCAGCCCCCAGCTGCTAGAAGAGGTAACCAGAGCCTTGCCTTCAGAGGGGAGGGTTGTCACGAATGGTTTGCAGTCATATTATGGACACAAGATAGCTCTTGTACAATTGTTCCTGTAGAACTTGTCTTTCTTGAAGAGAAATGGCAAGGAGGTGGGCAGGAGCTATACCTACTTTATCTCTCTTTATTTCCTTTGATCCCAAGACAGCACAGCCCCAAATGACCACTTTTCAAAACCTGTCATTTTTATTCTGCCAGTGAAGCTGCAAATAAACATGGAACACCAACAGGATCAAGGGAGATGCCAAAAGACTGTGGCAACTGCTAGAAGGTAACTTCAGGGCGTGCTAAAATCCACAGCCAGTCTAATCAGCTTGTAAAACGACATGCCGTGCTATTCAGTCGCAGTCATGCAGCCAAGGGGTTACTGAGATACAGCTACCTGCACGTGCCTTGCATTTCTGTCTCAAACCGCTCTTCTCACATGCAACTATGAAGCCAAATGGCTATGTTCACGGAAAGCTCAGAAAAGGGTCTGGGAGTCAATGGGAAGGAAGAGAAGACCGTGTGTGTGAGGACTTTACCCGTGCACTGTGGGAGCCTATGACCACCCTCACAGACCAGACAGGCGGGAGACACGGATGGCACGCATGATCCTGGAGGCTGCAGCGGGAACCAGCTGTGCTTTCTTAAATTACTCTGCCCAATCCAGAAGCAGCCTGCTGCTTTGGGCCATCTCAGCCCCAAACCGCATGACCAAAATTAGATACTGTAGGTAGGACTTGGGTTTCTAAGCCATAAATATTGAGCCTTGAGATCTGTTTAACTGTCACCTTTTCCCCTGCAAATGGTGTAGATGTCTCAGCAGCTGTAGTCTGATGGCATGAATTTGGCATGTACATCTGAATTGTGGAGAAAGACACAGACACAGGGAATTTGATCACCTACCTACCAGGCAAGACTGTTGTTGTGATCCTAAGGCTGTCCTCCATTTCCTTGCCTTCTTCACTTACTGTCCCTGCCACATGCAGATATATTCTTCAGTCCACTGTCTCGCTTCTTTTTGCCCCAGTAGAGTTGCTGGGAAGAATGCAGGTAAGTAATACTACAGATGCACAAAATGTCCTCTTATTAATACCTTTTCAACCATCTTTTCTCACACCTGCATCCACTTTTAGCACATGCTTCTCCAAAAACAATAGTATTTGTTAGAGGGAAACGAACATTATCCGGCTCTACTTTATGGAAAGCAACCAAAACCTAAAATCTGCAAGAAGCAAGAAACATAAAGAGTGAAACAGGACACCATCAACTTGCCTTTTTTTCAGATGCCAATCAGGAACAGCACAGTACCTCACCCAGAGAGGCTGGGGGGGGGCAGGCGGAGGATGTAAAGACATCTAACATCTTAAAACTCCTCAGACTGCGGCTGGGAACAGCTTGAGGGAACAGTATGTGCTCCAGCGGCTACTATCTCCCAGTCTGATCATATCACACACCAGGAGAGAGGGGCTATAGTGTAACTTAAGGAGGGTAACATTTTCTCTGAGGATACTTCTTAAGTCTCTGTTCCGTTCTTACTGCCTTGTAACCTCCTCGTGGGCTAGTACTCCCTTCACTTTGTATTTCTTTGGTTTTCTCGTGTTTGTAATCTGCTTCACTACAATGAGGACACACAGCTTCTCACAACCTGTGGTTTTCACCCTCGAAACAAGCCTTGACACCAATTCTTTCTTGCTTACCAAATACACGTGCAAAACAACCACCACCGGTATTTGGAGCTTGCTGATAGGTCCCAATATGCAAGTGAAGGATTTGAATTGTTCAAGAACCACCCATGTTCAAGAAGGATGATTCAAACTGGAATGAGTTGGGAGAGTAACCCAAGGTTACTTGGATGGATAATGGAATGGAAAACCTATCTTAAAAACAGACAATTAAATGCATTTGACTTACTATCATCAAGTGAAGGCGGAGAAGATCTGTTTTCTGTCTATAAATATACCAAGGGGATGAAAAGAAGCACTTTTTAATGGTGTGGTCAAATGTTCTCATTCAGGTCTACCTGGACTGGCTGAAAGCTGGTCTCCATCTACTACCTGCCTGTTTACAATCCACAGCTCAGCCCACAGAATGGGACATATGATCATTCCTTAATTCTCTTCAGTGCTAAGTCAAACCGGACGACAAACTGGTTATGCTACAACTGCTGACTTTGTTCAGGAGTGGCTGGGAAGGGCAACACCATCAGCTAAGTAATGGCAATCAGCAGGGAAGGTGGGAGTGGGAAGGAGAGGGACCTAACATGCTCGGTGTTTGCACTAGCTATTTGCAAAGGGACCCATCACTAATTGAAAGGACAGTGTTGGCAGGAGAAGAAATCGCTACACCAGTTTTCAGAATCTGGACTCTAGAAGACACATGAGGTTCCAAAAGAGCCCTCCTGCAAGAACAGGGAAGGTCATAGACATTTTAAGAGGAAGCTTCTCAGTTTCTGGAAACGGTGGTATGATGTGGTACCCATGACAACAGAGGACTGCACTCACCTCAGAGGACCCCTCCAAATCCTACCTACCCATAATGTTCAACTAGCAAAGGAAATGATGTGCTTGATGCTGCTGGAGCTGGGCCTCAGGGGGGTCTGAGATCTGTACCTGGCTTGTCCACAGCTTTCATCTGCACATGTGTGTAAGACGTAAGTAGGCTATTAATAATAGGGAATTACAACCTATATGTAGGAGAACAGGGTTACTGCCGTTCGTCTAAACAAATACTCTGAGTCAAAACACTGGGGTTGTATCTGGGGTCTGCTTTGGCAATTTTACAGCCTCTGCGTGCCATTTGGAAATTACCCGAAGACAAGCAGCTACACAAGAAGACATGGGTCCGTGAGCACAAGGTATTATATTTTAAACTCATCAACTCCCATGGCATTCAAGGCAGGATTTCACAGGCCACTGCCCATATGGCTTGCTTTCTGGCAGCTTTGCCCAGCAGCAGAGCTCCTCTGTGGGAAACACCCACAGGTGACACAGCTGTCCAGGTGTGTCCACAGCTCCCACACAGCCTGTTGTTCTTGGACCAGGCACGACCGGCACAGCCTGACCCCGGGGCACTGCTCAGCGCAGAGGATTTATCAGAGTCACTGCCACGGACAGAGGCAGTAACACAGAAAGAAGAATGACGATTTCACCAAGCAATGGTGTTCTCCAAAGAACAGCTTCACTTTAGAAAGACTGATGTTCTTAGCGTTTCTGAGTAAAAATTACCTTGGAATTTTCTATTTCCAGATTTCCAGAATGTTTATCTTGGTTTTGGCCCACTTTTTCACTGAAATTGAAAGTAAAAAAACCCCAAGAGATTAATTAAGCACCAGAATCCTCCTTGCTGACAAGTGTCCCCCTCTCCCCCTGATTTCACATGAACTAGAAATCTTCCTCCTCAGCCCACTCTCCTTTCTAGCTCTGATAAAAGTATCATATCCCCCGAGGCTTGGAAACTACAATGCTTTTTTAAAAAATCCGTTCTCTGTAAACCTGATTCTGAGCTTTTACGTGAAGCAGCCCAGTTAGCTTGCAAATTAGCAAATCTCCTGATTTCTGGAGAATAATCCTAGCTTGTGTTTTCTATCCTAGTGCTCTGAAAACAAGACAGACTCAGTTCTTGCTTGAAAAACTTGAGCAACGGCACTTGGCACTTACAGCACACCTGCTTCTCATAAACATGGCAGGACTGCAAAAATAAAGATGAGGTTTATCTCCCGTAAGTGGCAGCATAAATCAAAACACTGCAGAAACAGAGTCGGGCTGAGTCCTCACCAAGGGCACTTATGTGCATTTTGAACAGTTTCCCCAGGGAATGACAACACCTGGATTCAACACTTGCCTCTGAAAGGACCAGCCCAAGGGAGACAGGGCTGTGTTACAGAGCAGTGGCATTGCCAACACTTTCACACCTACCCAACACCTGGGAAAAGATGATGCTGCGGTGGCACCTGGCTGTGCTCACAGGTATATGTAGATATGCAGTGCCCAGAACTGTGGTCTTCCTAAACCCAGCATCCTCTTTTCTTCTGCTCCTCACTCATTCTCAGACCTGTTCTCTCTCTCTCTCTCTCTCTTACTAATTGTATTAAAAAGAACAACTGATTCTTAACAGCATTTAAAAACATATTTTCCCTATTCTTTCCCTGTTTTCCCCTTCTTTCAATCCCTGTTTTAGAAGCTCTTCTCCTCCTGCTGCCTCCCACTCCTTGCTGGTTCTATTTTACTGACCCACATTAATTTTACTGATTCCTGCAACCCTGTAACCTGCTATAAAAGTTGGGGGTGTCTGTTTTCCTCTTGGAGGAAAGGAGGACAGAGTCAAGCTTACTCTTTTCCTCTTACTTTTTTTTTTCCCAAACCTGTTTTTCCCCCCCCTCTCATTCCCTTTATCCTATTATCTGAAAGCAAGTGAAGGATTTGCCTACGTTGCCTGTGGGAAGATTTGCTCTCCTGCTGGTAGTGGCTCAGTCACAGCTGGCAGTCTGCTACTGCATTGCCCTTGCGCTGAAATGCTGTACGCTGTACTCCTGCACTTGCAAAGTGGAAGAGCTTTTGCAGGGTGGCTCTGACCACTGCGAAACCCTGCACTCTCTCATATCCTCTCTTTCTGCTCAAGGCGACAGTAACTGTTTTCCGTGACTGCAGTGCAGAATATAAGAACTGCATGGCTTACCTTAAATTAGGCAACATTTCTACTCTGTAAGAAGGCAACTGGCTGTGGACCGGGGGAAAATACCCACAGTTTCTGCCCACAGACACTCAGTGCACGGACCTTTCAGGAGGGCGCTGCAATTTCTGTTCTGTTGTCGTCTCTACCGAGTGCAGTGTGTACCAAGTTTCCAGCACGGCTCGGGCTGTATTGGATGGCTGAGACCTTCACACTATTCTCTGTATTTCCTGTTTGTATCCAGGCTCAGAAAATGAGCTGGAGCAGAGAGAAAGGGAGTGTGTGTGTGTGCCTGCATGGGAAGGTGAGGGTACAAGGGCCCTGCCAGCGAACAGCCAGAGGGCTGGTCTGGCACGTATCCTCATTAACAGCCTGTTGTGGCTGAGCCATCCTGCTTATGAGTGACTCACAAGCTCAAGACTGAACAGCACCTAATACTGGGATGAAGCCCCGCTGGTAATACGTCCCAGCCCCTGTAGCATCCCCCAGAAACGCAGTCAGCACTGGACAAGACACCTTGGTCAAGACGCTACGTTCACGGGGCCATGTTCACTCATGCCATGTCACTCCTCTTCAGAAAGCTTCCAGGCTTCTGAGGTTTTCTGGATGCCCTTGCCTTTAATCACAATTATGAACTCCCACTGCTTGTTTCATCTTACTGATGACTCCAGGTCTGAATATACATGAAGCCCAAGGAAGGCCCAGACACACAGCATCCTTGTTGGCACCCCTTGGTGCCTTGTTGGCACAGGGGGACAGTGCTCCTGCACAAGCGCATTGCAGACAGGATGGCAATTGCTCACCGACCTGTAAGGGCAGGAAGGGGCTCTTGAGCTAATCACCTGCAGAGCAGAGGGTCTCACCAAGTGGCTCTTGAATCAGACATGCCTTCAGCTGAGCTGAGAAGTAATGTTTAGAAGGACTGACAGAATGTATTTAAAAACTATATCTGAGGTGTACTCAAGCATCTCTAGATAAACTCTTTCAATTGTTAATTACCCACACCGTAATGCACTTCATTTAGAGCATGAGTTTGTCCAGCTGCAGGTTCTAGTTATTGTTCACTATTGTCCACAGGCATTCTCTTATTCTGCTGTTTACTGCATTAAAAACTCTTCTAGTGTCTCACTATTAGGACGAGAGGAAATGGGTTCAGGTTAAGCCAGGCGAGGTTTAAGCTGGATATTAGGGAAAGTTTTTTCACCGAAAGGGTTATCCAGCATTGGAATGGGCTGCCCAGGGAGGTGGTGGATTCGCCATCCCTGGAGGTGTTTAAAAAAAGGGCAGACGTGGTACTTGGGGATATGGTTTAGAAGTGGTTTTGTCAGGTTAGGTTAATGGTTGGACTCGATGATCTTAAAGGTCCCTTCCAACCTTAACGATTCTATGATTCTATGAAGCTGAATTTTCAGATTTTAAAGAATTATTTTAACATTTTTTCCAACTTACCTGCTTAATGGATACCAATCTGGAAACAGTATCTCAACCCTCATGCTTTTCTTCTTAACTAGCATGTCAGATGGGAAACTGTGTACAGCCAGTAGTTCACCAGGGTCTGTAAATCCCTTCTGAGTCCCCACTTTACCAAAAGAGTCTTTTGTCCTGGGCTCTCTACACTTACAGGTTGCACTCTGCTGATGAACACACAGTTACCTCCCCATGTTCAAATCAGTTCAGCTAACTGTGCTAGACACTTCCAGTCCCTGACTAGTGTGTCATTTCTGTGCTACCTGCAAATTTCACTTGCAATTGTTTTATATTTTCTCCCAAATCACCAGAAAAACACCTAAGTAGCTCTGGGCCAACACCAGAGACACTTGCATGCCTTTCTGCGCACACTGCCACTGGATGATAATTTCTCATGTTAGTTTTCTGCTACCTCAAGATATAAAAGAAATTTTTAAACATTTAATAAGGGACGTAAGTTTTTGAAAAATGCCGTTTTTATTAAGGAGGGATGTTGTGTGGCACTAATTCTCACAAAAAAAAATATCTTACAAAAGTATAAGTACCTACATCAGAGGGATTTTTTTTTTCCAGAAAACTTTATAACCTCATAAAAATTATTCTAAGTTTGACTAATGAATGATGTTCTACATAAACTAGAATGAATTATGTTCTTGTCCTCAAAAATGTTGCCGATTGTACTCAGTACCATCTTTTTCATGGTTTTACTAGGAACGAATATCATGCCTACCTTTTGAAAATCCAACAGCCTTACAGTTTTCTCCTGGTCCTTTCTCAAGCATTTGTTAAAAAACTACTGCAAAAAATGTTTTAACCCTTTTTTTTTTCCCCCCATTTGTATACCACTCTTCTAACTTAAGTTGTCTTGAATCTAAATGTCTCCATTGACACTGCGAAAAGTCCCCAATTTCAGAAACTTCTGTATTTCATCTCAATCGCCACATTTTAAGCAATGAAAATGTAAGCATTTATAATGTTAAATGATTTAATGCAATTTTTCTAAGTGCTGTGCACATCAATCAGCTCATTACCTCAGCCTAGCTATATGAGGTCTAGCTAAACATAAACCTGGTTGCTTGCTTTCATTCCAAACCTCCAGAATTGATAGCAACATATCCTGGAGCTTTGTGATGAAATTTCCAGATGATATTTTTATTACAAATAAATGAAAGATTTCTCTCTTTCAGAACACTAGGACACCACTCAATAAGCCCACAGAGCACTAGCTCTCTTGCAAAAGGCAGTGGAGCAATCTATGGAGTAAAGAAGCTGCGCTGTACCCTCAGGATATTACAGAGCAGGCTACGCTGAGTAGCTGTAGTGATTTTACAAACGTGACTGGAGGCCAAGCAACTATTATCGTGAGATTGCTTCATAGACTCCCTGGATGATTTCCCTGGAAGTTAGGAGAATAAACCCACTGGTAGGTATAGATAGTTATGGTGGTGGAACCAGAGAAATATTAAAAGAAATTAAATAAGGAGCATATGTTGCTGGGTGAGCCACATTACACCAAACATAAACCGATTAACAACGTGACAAAGTTACCAATGCTTTTATGGAAGAGTCTTAGCTGTTTAATTATTGATCACTAATGTTATATTGCAGCATATTTATACAATATTTAAAAGAAGACCTGAGCCTGCTATTTATTCATGAGAAGATATCCTGTAGACTAAAAGGGTTCATTAGCACAGCATAAAGATATGAACAAGTCAACAGGAATTTTATCTTATTCAACTCTTGCCTCTTCCCCAAGCTAACAGTGCAGAAAAATACTCTCGTTTTTTTAACTTCTAAGCCTGAAACACTGCGGAGAGTCTCAGGTGGTTCCCAAAGTCTATACTGTAACCTACCGTTCTCAAAATCTTCCAGGGCAGCTCCTTGTCGCATAAGGATTTCTCTCTTTCCTTGGGAAAAGCAACTCAGGAAAAGACGCTGCTGTGAGGCCCCAAGTTGATAAGAGCCCGGCATAAACAGCTCAGGCGGTAACTTTGCTGCCATGGGGAATTTTGAGCAGAGGGTCTGCAGGCTCACTGTGGGACTCTGTGCAAACCTGTCCTGCAGTGCTGTGTCCCCACCCCCCCAGTCTAAAGGCAACTCTAGTGAAAGAAAATACAACGTTCCTCCTAACCCTCCTGATATGACAGAGAAAGATTTTCTTACTGGGCCCATTCTGCTGGTTGAGCACCGGGCACCGTCCTGTGACCATCTGCATAGGTCAAGGGCACTCATCCTACCTGACCCTCAAGGCAGAATGGTGGGCACTCATCTGAGAGCAAAGGCTGCAGCTCAGGCTCGGAGCTCTCCACCACTCACCCCAAGCGGTGGCCGATGCTTCCACCCCGACAGAGCTGCTGAAGGGAGAGGCTGCACCGCAGACCTCAGGCTGCAGGCAGTGCCTGGACCTTTCTCCTGGGGCAGGGATAGGTGGCACACCTGCCTGCAAAAGGTGTGCCGAGGTGGAAGACCTTCTGAAGCAGGTGGCTGGGCTGCAAATGGTGGTGAGGAGGCTGCATAGCATCAGGGAGGCTGAGAAGGAGATAGACAGCTGGTTCCCAGCGCAGCCTGCAGTGGACCCACAACCCACAGCCAAACAGACGAGAACTCCCATGCTGGCACACAGAAGGAAGGGAGGCCAGTAACACAGGATGGAGGCTTGTAACTGTGAAGACCAGCAGGAGGAAGAGGCTTCCCCCAAAAACTGAGGTGCCCTTTCAGAACTGCTTCACTGCTCTGCAGAGTGAAGGGGCAAAACCCACTGTATCAAGAGGGGTGCCGGAGCTGAGTAAGACTACCTGATCTGCTCCACATACAACAACCAGTGCAACTAAAAAAAGGCGATGGGTGACAGTTGTAGGCAACTCTCTTCTGAGAGGCATGGAAGCACCCATTTGCTGACCTGATGCACTCTCTAGGGAGGTGAGCTGCTTGCTGGGCGTTCACGTCAGGGATGTCACCGAGAGACAACCAAACCTCGTGCAGTCCTCAGACTGTTATCTGCTGCTGCTGTTCCACGTGGGCACCAGTGATGCAGCTGGGAGCAGCCTGAAGGCTATCAAGAAAGATTACAAAGCCTTGGGAGCAGCAGTCAGGGACTCTGGAGCACAGGTAGTTTTCTCATCAATCTCCTGGTCAAAGGGAAGGGGGTTGACAGGGCCAGGTGAATCTGGCAAATCAATAACTGGCTATAGGGCTGGTGCCACAGCCAGGGGTTTGGCTTCTTAGATCATGAGACTCACTTTGAGAAACCTGGTCTACTGAGGCTGGATGATCTACAGGGTCCACCTGTCAGAAAAGGGGAAGAACATCTTTGGTCAGAGGCTTGCCAAGCTTGTGAAGAGGGCTTTAAACTAGAGTTGCTGGGGGAGGAACCACAATCCAGCCTGCTCCTACCAGTACTAGAGGCCCAAAACCTGGAGAAGGGTTGCAGGTCAGCAGGAGAGCACCTGGAGTACAGCACAAAGGAATTCCAGCCACTCCAGCCAGGAAGCTAGCTCCATGGGGGCCCAACTTAAATGCCTCTATGCAAATGCATGTAGCATGTGGAACAAACAAGAGGAGTTAAGAGATGTGCGCATGCCTGCAAGGCTATGATCTAATTGGCATCACTGAGACATGGTGGGATGGCTCCTATGGCTGGAGTGTTAGAATAGAAGGATACAGGCTCTTCAGGAAGGACAGGCAGGGGAGACGAGCAGGGGGTGTCATTCTCTATGTCAGTGATTAGCTGGAGTGCCTGGAGCTCTGCCTGGGGATGGATGAGGAGCTGACTGAGAGCTTATGGGTCAAGATTAAAGGGAGGGCAGGGACAGGCAATGTTACAGTGGCCACCTGACCAGGAAGACTAAGCGGATGAGGACCTCTATAGACAGATAGGAGCAGCCTCACATTCACAGGCCCTGGTCCTCATGGGGGACTTCAACCACCCTGATATCTGTTGGAGGGACAACACAACAGGGCATAAGCAATCCAGGAAATTCCTGGAATGCATTGATGGTAACCTCCTTCTCCAAGTGAGGGAGGAGCCAACGAGAAGAGGTGCCGTGCTGGACCTTGTTCTCACCAGCAAAGAGGGGCTGGTGGGAAATGGCACACTCAAGGGCAGCCTTGGCTGTAGTGATCATGAGATGGTGGAGTTGGAGATCCTTAGCGCAGCGAGGAGGGTGCCCAGTAAGCTTGCTACCCTGCACTTCAGGAGAGCAGACTTGGACCTCTTCAGGGATCTGCTTGGTGGAGTACCATGGGATAAAGCCCTGGAGGGAAGAGGGACCCAAGAAAGCTGGCTAATATTCAAGGACCACCTCCTCCAAGCTCAGGAGCGACGCATCCCAACAAAGAGGAAGTTGGGCAAAAACACCAGGAGGCCTGCATGGATGAACAAGGAGCTCCTGGACAATCTCAAATTCAAAAAGTAAGCCTACAGAGGGTGGAAGCAAGGACAGGTAGCCTGGGAGGAATACAGAGAAATTGTCCAAGCAGCCAGGGATCAAGTTAAGTCTGGGCTAAAGCCCAGATAGAGTTGAATCTGGCCAGGGACGTGAAGGGCAACACGTTACAAGGAAGGGATGCCATCCAGAGGGACCTGGACAGGCTTGAAAGGTAGGCCTGTGCAAACCTCATGAAGTTCAATGAGGCCAAATGCAAAGTCCTGCACATGGGCTGGGGCAATCCTAAGCACAAGTACAGGTTGGGCAGAGAATGGATTGAGAATTCTCTCTCTCCCTGAGGAGAAGGTCTTGAGGGTATTGGTGGATGAGATGCTCAACACGAGCTGGCAATGTGCATTTGCAGCCCAGAAAGCCAACTGTATCCCGGGCTGGATCAAAAGAAGCATGGCCAGCACGTCAAGGGAGGTGAGTCTGCCCCTCTACTCCGCTTTTGTGAGACTCCACCTGGAGTACTGCATCCGGCTCTGGAGCCCCCCAACATAAGAAGGACATGGACCTGTTGGAGCGGGTCCAGAGGAGGGCCATGAAGATGATCAGAGGGGGCTGGAGCGCCTCTCCTATGAGGACAGGCTGAGAGAGTTGGGGTTGTTCAGCCTGGAGAGGAGAAGGCTCCGGGGTGACGTTATAGCAGGTTTGCAGTATCTGAAGGGGGCCTACAGGAGAGCTGGAGAGGGACTTTTTACAAAGGCATGTAGTGATAGGATGAGGGGGGGAATGGCTTCAAACTGGAAGAGGGGAGATTTAGATTAGATATTAGGAAGAAATTTTTCACTATGAGGGTGGTGAGACACTGGAAGAGGTTGCCCAGAGAAGCTGTGGATGCCCCGCCCCTGGAAGTGTTCAAGACCTGGTTGGGTAGGGCTTTGAGCAAGCTGGTCTAGTGGAAGGCATCCCTTCCCATGTCAGGGGGCTTGGAACTAGATGATCTTTAAGGTCCTTTCCAACCTAAATCATTCTATGATTCTATGATTCTATGTTTCCTTTATCTTCCCTTGAAGGAACTGCCATGACAGAACAACTAGATATGTCTGCTAAATTTTTAGTAGCATCAATCAAGCAGGAAGGCTGGATTGTTTTTTTTCTTTTCAGGGGAGGGAGGTCTGCAGAAAGTAAAATATTTTTTTTCCCCAAGAGGAACAAACGTGCCAAGGAGAAGAAATGGCGAGAGCTCTCCAAAAGCAGTCATGACTTAATACAACTAGTTGTTATCCAGCACTCTTTCCACACAACCAATATCAAGAATAACCAGTCGTTCTTCAAACAGTTTCTATTCATTAGCAGCTTAAGGTAGCCTTGCAAAGGGGAAGGACTACCTCTGAAAAGAGTTGGCAAAGCTGGCACGTAGTGTGCTATTTGACCAGGAGGTTTCCAGGCAGCTTCCTGGGCAGTGGGGTCAGAGCTGGTGCAGTGGGCAGTGTGTTGCGCAGCAGTGATGCCAAGGTCTCACCGCACCAAATGTGTTTCCCTAGTGTGTGAATACAACAATCCTGAACTCGATAAAAAAAACTGATACCGAGATATGCTCTGATGCTAACAGCTGGATTTAGACAACCAGTAAAGATTTAGATTCAGATCCACAAAGGAAAGATTAATACTTGTATTTCTTTTACATTAAGGACTGTATAATTCAGATAGTTCACAGACAAGCACAGTTCTGAGTAAAATGATCAAAGGACATGATTACCACTTCTTGATATTTGCAAAGAACTTTTTGCCATTAGTCTTATATTTGCAAATTCCATGGGAGTCAGATAAAAGATGCACACCACTCAAAAAACCACACAACTCAACATTTAAGTTTTAGGTTGAGCAGTGCTGAGGTTCCTGACTCCTTGATTTTAAAGCTCTCTGTGTGACCCACAGAAGCAACATCACTTTTATCTTTCAAACCTCATCACTTTTAACTACTTTCAGACAAACCTGAGCTGTCTGAAAGGCCACATGCACAGCAAATTTCTCTGACCATCGGACAGGAGCTGGGAGACCACACTATGATGACTCAGACTTGCACTGCAGAACTCTGCAGTTACTCCTCAGTTTTGGACTCTAAGGATAACACACAGTAATTGCAGCTAGCAAGAACTAAGTTGGTCTCACTTATGAAAAGAAAAAAATTCCCTTGCTTAGGAACCTAGCTCACAGCCTGAGGCATGAGGAATGTGCCCATGTACCTGAACAGCAGTGTAGATGTAATTTTTATTTCCGTTATGGTGATGATCGTAATTGTTGTGTTTAAGACGTTCTGTCCCAAAGCATTCACAATCTAAGTGCAGGACTACACAGAACAGGTGATGAAACTACATGAGGCAGATTGAGCACGTAAACAATAAAGCAAAATTTTGCTTATTGCTGATGACTAAAGCTGTGGGTAAAGGATGCTCTCAAAGCTTGCAATTCGGACTGTGTGTTACCATTTTAAGTACCATCCGAGCAGAAAACCTATTTTAAGCTTATGAAAGAAAAAAATAAGAAACACCTTACTTTTAGTTAAAGTACAGCTCTGTAGTGCTGTGAGTCCTACACACTCACAGTGTGCATCTTGCACACCAGGTAAATGACCCCACTTTGGGACAACACCTTCAGCAAGGGCATGTGAATCTGAAAGTGAACGTGAATCTCATGTCTCTCCAGGAACTTTGTTGTGCACAATGTTGTAGGAAAGGAAGGTAACACTTTTTACTGAGTCATTTGGTCTTTCCCTGGCCTCCAGCCAGCTGTGGTCTGAACAGCCTGGAGCAAATACAAAATGCAAACTAGCAATGTAGGGGATGAGTACATGAGTAGATCAGTTCAGATGCCATAACTGGTGATACTGTTACAGCTCATCGTTTTTGCATTTAAACAGCAGAGCTCAGAGAATGGTATAACGAATTCTCAGATGATGCCCAGGGAAATTAGTTAGTCCAATTCCCCAAGATTCTTTTTATAAAAAGTCACCCTCGGTGCCTATATACTATAAATAGTTATCTGTAATACCAGCAGGAAGATTTTTTTAAATACATGTTTTACATTGACTGTGTTATAATTTCTAGAACAATTTATTCCACAAAGAAAGGAAAAACACAAACTGCAATTTTATTAAGACTTTCATTCATGAAAACAAACCATCTATGCATCACATAAACATGTGGCTCTAAGTTAAAATCAAGAAGGTCTTAGTATTACATGCAAAAAAAAAAACCCGCTGAAGAATCACAAATGGAGAGAAAGTACTAAAAGAGAGCTCTCCAGTAATGAAAAGCTTCATTGCAGAGTCTCAAGCAGAGTGCCATCTTAGGATAGAAAGCACCAACAATAACAACTGTTTTACTCCTTTACATTACTTTTCACTGAAATAAGTAAACGGTTTAATGTATAAATGACAGTTTTCCCCACCCAGAAGAAGCTGAAACTGCAAGAGTTTTGAGACATCATTCATTCAACAAAACGTTTAACATTTCTGACACACTGAGGCCCTGAATACTTATATTTCTTCCTATCTAGCTACCTATTCAGATTACAAACCTAAACAAATCAATAGTTATAACCACAGAATCAAGAATGGTTGAGGTTGGATGGGACCTCTGGGGGTCATCTGGTCCAGCCCCCTCCACCTGCTCAAACAGGGCCACCTAGTTTCCCAGGCCCGTGTCCAGACAGATTTTGAATAGCCGCAAGGATGGAGATGCCATGACCACCCTGGGAAACCTGTGTCAGTCTCAGTCACCCTTACAGTGAAAAAGTGTTTCCTGATATGCAGAGGGAACCCCTGTGTTTGTGCCCATTGCCTCTTGTCCTGTCACTGGGCACCAGTGAAAAGAGCCTTGTTCTGTCCTCTTTGCACCCTCCCTTCAGGTATTTATACACACTGACAAGATCTCAGAGCCTTCTCTTCTCCAGGCTAACCAGTCCCAGCTCTCTCACACTTTCCTCATATGTAAGATGGTCCAGTCCCTTCATCATCTTCATGGCCCTCTGTTGGACTTTCTCCACTATGCCCGTATCTCTCTTGTACTGGGGAGCCCAGAACTGGACACATGACTCCAGGTGTGGCCTCACCAGTGTTGTGCAGAGGGGAAGGAGCACGTCCCTCAATCTGCTGGCAATACATTGCCTAACACAGCCCAGGATACCAGTAGCCCTTTTTGCTGCAAGTGCACATTGTTGGCCCATGTTCAACTTGGTGTCTACCAGGAGCCCCGGGTCCTTTTCTGACTGGATGGACCCCTGCATATACTGGTGCATGAGGTTGTTCCTTGCCAGGTGCAGGACTCTGCATTTCTCCTTTCCGAAATTCCCAAGGTTCCTGTCAGCCCATTTCTCCAGCCTGTTGAGAACATTCAGGATGGCAGCACAACTCTCTGGCCTATCAGTCACTCGTCCAAAGTTTGTGTCATCTGCAAACTTGCTGAGGGTACACTCTGCTCCATCCTCCAGATCACTAATGAAGATGTTGAGTGGTACTGGACCCAGTACGAACCCCTAAGGTACACCACTAGATACAGGCCTCCAGCCAGACTTGGTGTCACTGATCACTACCCTCTGGGCCTGGCCATTCTGACAGTTTTCAACCTACCTTACTGCTCATCCAGCCCCTACATCAACAACTTGTCTATGAAAAGCTGTTGAGAGTCATTATACGAGACTCTCTTAACCTCCTCTGAAATTACTTTTGTGTGTACCTTTGTGAAATGAAATCTTTAGTCACAAGATTGTTTAAAACGCACATTCACAATTTATCTATTCCCCATCCTCACCAATATGAAAGTTGAAGCACAGTGTGTAAATTAAGCTTAGAAGGTTAAATAGTTTCAGGCTTCTTTATGAGCTATTATTAACTTCATTATTTATGAGTCTCTCTCTTTGTTGTAATGTTCTTCGGCTGAAGGTTATTGAACTGTAACTTCCTATCACAGCATCTTTAATTAGACTAGCTTTTCCCAATACGTTAGAAAGCACGGTGAAGAAGGAAGTACTCTCTGATCATCTTCTCCTGTTTTCCACTGTGGTACTACAAACGATTGAGCTCAGTGGGACTCAGGCCTATAAATGCTTTTGTGAATCAGGACAAAATGGTTGCTGTTAATCTCTGAGTTCACCACCTTTTTTCTGTGATGAGGAAAAATAACAAAAGAAAGAATCTTTCTTCATCACATAAAAATGGTCGACATTTGTGTTTTCACCAAGTAAAAAATGAAGAGTCTAGTCTGATGACCATCTGGCTTTCAGTTGAATCTCTCAATGTCTTTTGGTTGTTCAGCTCTTACTGTGTTGTTAAAGCTTTTGCTGTAATGTATCCCCAGCTAGTTTAAGACTCCTGTGATGTATTAGCTGCTTTCCGTGAGTCACTCAGTGCCTGCCATTTGTTTCGAGAGTTAAGAAGCCCACTTAAAGGTATCATATGCGTAAAATGCCTTAAGGATACTCTATGCCTCTGGCTGTTTTTATGTCTTGGAGATCAATTTTGTGGTGGTCTTGAAAGAGCTCAGTGCCTGAGGGCTCCTGCTATGATTTTGTCTCAGCAGCATTTTTCCTTAAGGTGGGACTTTTCACCATTAAATCTAGATCCTGCATAGAAATCTCCCATTCTGAACTGAAATTGAAAAATAATTATTGCTTTGTTACTTTACATGGAAGAACCCGACTCTCTTCCCAGGTTTGTTTTCTTTATACATTTGAAGTGTCTCTTTCCTGAAACTTCCAGAAGCAGCTATTATGCACATTACTGGATTGGTGGGTTTTATTTAATTTAATCAGTAAATAAAAGCTAAATGAGAAAAAAAAGACAAAATACATGTCCTAGTTTGTTAAGTAAAAGGCAGCTTAGGATCTGATTCTGTTAGCTTTATTGATAACTGTGCAGCATCTGCAATACATGATACTACTTCCAAAAATGAGTAATGCTGAGATGAATTGGGGTGACCATTAGTATGAACAAGACAGCTACGGTACACGGGAACACAATCCTTCACACTCTTGCTAAACCACTAGGGATTGTCACTGTCATCTAGAACATCTGGAGCAGTTAATAAACTTAACAAAATCTATGATTGATTCTTCTTCTGTATTTTAAGAGAGATAGGTAGGCACCTAAAATTATTTCCTCACCCACTTGGTAATTACTTCTAGCTGTTAAGGTCCCACGCTCACTTACACCTCTGCAGGACATCACTGGGTGTAACAGCTGGTCCATTCAGGTGACACTAAAAGATCGCAGTCTGAAAAATTGCTCTCCAGCATGTTTTTTTTCATGACTGGTTCCTCTCTCTTTCCCTGAAGTAATAACAGGACAGATAGGTGGTACATAAAGCTTTTGTTTCCTGGAAAACGCCAGCTCAAGGAAAAGACCACTGCTTGTAAGCCAGAGTATCTACGACAGCTTTGACACAGAACCCTAACAACGGTAACGCCAGCCAGCCAACCTGGAAAATGTGCACACCGAGTACCATGCGCCCTTGAAAAATATTTACTGTTTATTTGTTCCTTAGCCAGGAGGGATGCACATACATTTTCTGCTTGTTAGGAGACTGCAAAACCAAAGAGCTATCCCTGGGCATGAATTTTAAACTAGGTACTAGCGATACAGCTCAGGATGGTTAACATGACTTTGAATTCACATAAGCTCTCTTCTCTCCACACCTGTTACTTGATGAGCTGCATCGTCTTACTAAGCCACGTACAAGATGACACACAAGGCGTTTGCAGCCTCGGTGATCTCTGATCCTGCAAGCAATTCCATGTGGGCAGATGCCTGACTCCTTGCCCAGCCTTACTGAGGCTGAAAAGATCTACGTGGGTATTTGCATCCATTTGTGCAGGACCAAAATCAGTCACTGTGTATGACTCCTGCCATGACTAATTACAACTCAAATAGAGTGATCACCTGCATTGATTCAGTAGCAGGCGAGGAACATCAGGGATGAACTAAGCTATGTACAAAGTGATTCCTCACTTCTCCACTGTGCTGGAGAACCACCTTTGTGTCAAACAAAATAACCATTTCCACTCTGCCCACAGATCTTCCCTGTGCAAAGGGCAGAACAAAGCCTATTTGCAGGAGCTCTGTGCTTTTAGAATTTAAGGGCACAGGAAAACATTAGCTCATTTATTCTGATCTTCTTTGTATTGCGAGCATTTCACCTTTGTAACTTGAACTGAAATCAGTAATTTACCTTTGATTGAAGTCTAGTGTGTTTAACTGAAGGCTGCCTTCCAGGATAGCACTGAGCTTTGAACTCAAAACATCAAAAAATACAAAATCCACTAATTCTCTTCCTAGTCTGCCCCAGTAATTAATCACCGTGGTATTAAATATTGGCACATAGTTTCCCATATGAATTTATCAGGATTCAGCTTTTAACCATGCATCCTCTCCCTGCTTAATTTAAAGGTCTTTTGTATGATACAGTTCTCCTCCCCGCATAAAACCGACTTATTTGCTTAATCCACTCACCTTCCTTTTGATAATCTAAATTAACAGAAATGTTCAAGTTTCCTATTATATGGCATTTTCTCCAGGTGTCTAATATTTATAGGCTTTTTCACCCTCTCCAATTTTTCAAAACACCAATTAAAAATACGAACGTGAGAACTGACTGCAGTATTCTAGTGTCAGTCTCAGCAATGCCGCACACAGGCACAAAATCATGTTCCAGCTTCTAATCACTACTCCCCAGCTTAGATATTCAAGGATGGCATTAACCCTTCTGACTCGATACTGCAAAAGGAACTTACATTCAGTTGCCTGTACCCTGAATCCTATTTAGATTCTCATTTTGGGAATCAGACTCTCTGCTTTTGCAAGAGCAAGTCTGCATTAATCTTTTTTTGTACAATTTTGCATTTGACTATAAAAACGTGCTCCTTTTAATGGCCCCAGCTTACCAAGAAATCCAGGCTTCTCTCATATGCTTGCTCTATCCTCATTATTACCCTGCTCCACCCAACAAATATTATTAGCCTATTATTATGAGTCCCTATTTATGTTCCGGTCATTAGTAAAAATACAAGGTGCCTAAACTCTGGTAATTCTGAAAGCAATTGTTCAGCTCTCACTTAAACCCAGGAACATATAAACACTAAACACATCTCAGTTTTCTACAGTAAAATATCCCTTGAACTTAAAATTCCAGCATACTGGAGCACTGTTGGTTAATTACAGTAAAAGGCATGTGTTTTGGAAATGATCTTTTTAAAAAAAAATTAGGACAAAACAGTTTTAACGAGTACCCGGTACTCGTATCCTCAAATTTTAGATCAGAAAAAGCCTTTAAAACAAAGATCTTCTAATAAATCAAATATCAAACAACGTACCAAATGTTTTGTCTTTTTTCCTGGCTGCTACTGAATGAGTCTGATTTCAAATCAAACCACTCAGTTGACATCTAACCTGAGCATACCTCACAAGCAAAGGGTGGGTTTAACTGCACATGAGGTACTCAATCAAATGCAGGGGTCTCTCTGGAGTTGCCGGACCCATTTTCCATCAGTATGCTTTTTACTTTCAATGCTACAAAACAGTAAATGCCTCCTGTCAGGTAATGACCATTCTCTTTTCTGCTAGTGGCAGTGAGCGATGAGCCACTCAGCACCCAGGTGACGGCACACAAGAAGGGCTCTGCTTTCAGGAGAGCTTAGCCTTCAGCTGAGACGCAGAACTCGATGGGGTGAAGTACTCTCTTAGCAGCTGAAGTTCACATTCACGTTTAATGAGCATGGGGCTGGAAAATAAGCCCAAACATTTAGTGTCAAGCTTGAATTTGAGTAAAACTAAAGAGGCCATGACCTCTTTGAAAAGCCCCCGCCCCACCAAATCCTTTAGATTGCATTTCAGCACATATTTAATGAAAATGTGAATGTCCTCCCCTATTGATCTTTAGATGAGTTCTCATTGGCCTACATACAGCTAATCGTAGGAAACTGAACTGCTTGCACAAATGAGGGACTAAACCCTTAGGAAATTTATTGAACGAAAGAATAAACAAAATATCCACAAGACTTGATTTTCAAGGGCATGAAGCATCCACAGCTTACACTTGAGAATACTAAGCACGTCTGAAAATAGGGACATTTGCTTTGTCTGTGCTGTTAATTGCTGCCTCAGCTTCCCTGCCCTTTACCTCACCTATAGCATCAAGATATTTTAGATGCATTTTTTACAGTGGGGTACTGAGAGTTCATTCAAAGTGGTATGTTAAAAGTACCTTCAACGAAAACTGATCTGTTAGCTCTTAACCTAACTTCAAAACATTAAGCCTCAAGCAAGGCTGATTTTTATAGCCACAATAGCTAGTTTGTCATCTGGTTAGAGATGTCAGAAAACAAATCTGCTGGGCAAAGCTGTCTGCTGGTGTGAATTGGCAAAGCCGTGCTGGCAACACAGAGTTTGGCCCAATCTTCCCTCAATATTAAGTGACATAATGCTTTCTGTGCTCTACCCCGGCCAGCCCTCCACATCATAAATACTGAATGCAATAACTACATGATTGCTGGAGTGACTTTGCCCGTCACCTTCCCTGAGGAGACAACAATGCAAAATACGCTTTACTCTGAGAAAAGCTGCACTCACCCGATCTTCTTCTTCTCTGACATCTGGCATGGTGCTGATGCAGAGGCTGACTGCAGTGATGGCAACAAAAGAGATTGAAATACAAGCAAAGATCTTTCCTGGGATCCCTGAGTGGGGGTTCTCCACCATATCCCTGAGCTTTCTCATGCACAAACCCAATCGGCTATTGTCCTGGAAGGCACATTGCGTAGTTTCACTAAATACCATCTCCCCTTCATACAGCCTGGCCTCAGCTGCCTCCTCCTCTTTCTGTCGCAATCTCTTTTTACAGCACCACTCCAGGTGGTCCTCTTCTATCCCCCAGTACACAAGCTCCTCCTGAAAAGAAAGAGCGCACATCTCCCTGAGAAGCCTCAGCTTCCCAGCTGTCAGGAAAGTCATGATCGTCCTGAAGGCACTAGGATTACGGTCAAAAAAAAATTCATTGCAGCTAACATCATAATCATCGCAGATGTTCATGATCTCATCGTAATTGTTGCAAGATTTTAGCTTCCCAAGCCTGGTCAAGGGGCAGTTCTCCAAGGTGGTCCATGGAACTTTGTATTTAATACCACCTACGTTGATGATCACAAATCTGGTCCGGTCATCCAGGCGGGCTAAGCAGCACAAGTCTTCCCCAGGGTGCAGAAGTCTGGCCTTTTTGTAGAAGAATCCTTTCTTGGTTTGCACTTCACACAGGTTTTCCAAGTTATTGAAGGAGTAGGAGCTGAACTCAGGATCTGCATTCCCAGTGAGCAATGCCATTTTGTGATACATTTGTTGAGTCCATAGGGAGGTTGAGGCTACTCCGACAAAGGCATCTGGAGCTTGACTGGAGAGTCAATCTGTAAAAGAGAATTTTAAAATTACAATAAAATGAGGGCATTGCTAGATGAAAAACAATCCTACCTTCTCAATCCCAAGAAACGTTTCTCCATGGCATTATTTTTTCCCCTATTATTTCAGGACTATCTTTGCTTGATAGCCACTTGGGGAAAGAAATTAAACTGTAGTAGGGTCAGAAGCCATGTTGATACTTCTAGAGGGTTTAGTCAGTGCATGAATGGAAACAAAACCAGTGTATTATAATTTTCAGAAATTTCTTTTCTAGAGGTTCAAGCTAGAAACATCAATGGATACTGGACATCAGTGGATACTGGAAGGGAAAATTGGTCTTTTGGATAAATGGCAATTTACATTTTAGCAACTTAATACAGAAACTTAGTTGCAAGTGGGCTTTTTATTATTTTGGCCCATCTACATAATGTTTCTATTACAAAATGCCTATAGTGTGAGGATAAAATGGATACCTACAGACCAGTCAGAAATGTGATTTCAGAAATGCTGGTAATTCCCAATTTAACTCCAGGATTTAATTTGTGCCTTCTGCTTACTCCTCCTTTACCACACCACAATCCACAGATCTCCTGAACGCACATGTTCACATGCCATATCGTTTCCTCACTTTCTCTAGAGCTCTCCACTCAGGTTCTCCAAAGCTGTCTCTCCAAAGCAGTACCAGGATGTCTTGAAATGCTACTATGTAATTGCACTAGTGAATCACCCAAAACTTCCTGAATTGCTCAAATATGAAATAGGAAACAGGAAATCAGTGTAGGACTGCTGGGACTCCACACAAAAGACCTGGACTGAGAACGGATGCAGTGATGGGGAACAATCTTAAATAGGGGATGTAGAAACCTTACAAGTTGACAAAAGGAGAAAAAGCTGAGTTATGAAGGATAATCTGACATTATTGATGACAGGTCGGTAACCATGAGGCAGTAACTCCATAATTTATAAGCAACATTCTCCAATTCCCTTTGAATCTCAGGCCTCAGCCTGGCGAGAACACTGAACAAGTGGGTGCCAGGAAAAACTGGGTAGCGCACACATTCAAACAAATTCCCCGAGCAACATCTTCCTTTATCCATAATCAACTCACTAACTCTTAAGTCATTAGACTTAGTCCAAACAATCTCCAACAGAAAGTGGCAAATACTTGCTACTCACAGCCCTGAGTCACCCTCTAGGTATTCTTACCAACCACACTCAAACAACAGAATCACGGCAATAGCAGTGGTACTCCTGCTTCAACGTTTCTGTGAGGATGCAGCCACTGAATTTTAGAAAGGCATTAATGCTGGATATTTGTAAAAAGCCAGAGAAAGGCTAGTTTACATACAAAAAACCTAAAGTTACCTAAAGATACTTTTTGCCACTGTGAAAATTTCAGAAGAACTAATGATGCCAAAATCTTTGTAATTTCACTTTGGGAAAAAAAATTCCTTAAACATCCATTTATATGGAGCCACATGAATAACACAGAAAAGCTCCTTCGTCTGGCTAAGGGCCAGTAAAGGGTAAGAGGCAGCAACATGCGTTCTGAGAAATGGGTGCTTTTACAGCACAGGCTTGAGTGCAGCTGGGATTGCAAATACCATTACTGTCACAATGAGAGCGCACTGTCAGCACGGCATATGCTTTAAGGATTTAGTTTCTTGTTGCTTTTTGTTGGTAAGATAAAATATTCACTGCCACTACTCAGGGCACTGTGCTTTTGTTTTCATGCCTCACTTGTTACACAAGTCAACATACAAAAAAGTATTTTACATTGTTTTGACATCAAGGCCAGGATTTGCTTTTCTCCTCTCCCCTGTGTAGCAGGTTGTTGCATAAAAGGGCCAGATACATTTCACAGAATTATTTTGAATCTAATGTTACATGCACTTCTTCCTTCTTCCAAGAAGCAACTAGCTCAGTATGAAAATCGGTAA
Organism: Ibidorhyncha struthersii; assembly: GCA_013398815.1. Lineage (NCBI taxonomy): Eukaryota > Metazoa > Chordata > Aves > Charadriiformes > Charadriidae > Ibidorhyncha > Ibidorhyncha struthersii. The sequence goes on from VZSZ01000677.1 coordinate 117,177, forward strand.
GCATGTTGTTTATTACAAAATCTCTGAATTACAGAGGGTTAGTCTTTTACTTTGTGGGTATAAAATTACATTGATTAAATGTAAAGCTTAAGGAAACAACTATTCTTTCTTTTTTTTGTATCGTCAGTGGATAAATAGAAAGTGATAACAGAAATAGTTACAGATAGTATTTCCTGTGGTTTAACAGGTTCATTCTGGACAGTAGCGTAGCATCAGATGCTGGAGTTTAGTCACCAAAGTGAATTTTCTGACCTCACTCTTCAACATCCCAAAATCCGTAATAGTACACATTATTAGTTGGTAGCATTTGTTTTGGAAATCTCAGCTAAAAAGATCAGCATGTGAAGAGAATTACATGTATTATTCTCTTTGGCACCCCTGTCAGGTGGTTGCGCTAGACCAGGGCTCAGATGTCAGTGGAACAGCATGGAAAAGCTTCTTGGGCCACTTTAACTGTCCTACAGAAAAACAGAATACATCACTGTGAGCTCCCAATTTGGCATCTATCCTGAGAAGTAAAATAAGCCTGGAAGGTCTGTTTCTGATCTTATGTGCATGGAATGTATCATGACCTTCACTGAATATTAAAGGATGTTTCAAAATTATGTGGGTCTTAAAATACTCTCTGCATGCCAAGGTTATCTAATGTATGCACATGCCTACAGTAAAGCATCCCATTGAAGATTAACTTTAAAAGCCAATACTTCCAGAAATGATACTACGTTATCATCCAGTTGGCATTTCTACCATTTAATCTGACACATGGGTGCAAGAAAGGCTATTAAAACACAGTCTGTAATAAGCTGCCCACTGCAGGGACACAGGACAGAATTTGACTCTATATTTGTTGTTCATCATTTTAAAACACTGTGGGAGAAATGCTGTATAAATGTTTCAGTTTGATGATCATACACAGGGTGGGTCATACATATTGTGGATTCTTTTCTTTTTTAAGTAGAGTCAAACAATTTTTATTCACTAAGAAGTACCTTCTTTGGCTGTCTATGTATGCATGTGCGTGCGTCTACACAGACACACACACAAACAAGTTCAGCCAAATTCTGTCAACAGCAGACAGTTGAGATCTTCGAAATACAGGTATACTGAACATGAGGAAAAAAATCTCTACTTTTGAGGGTGACAGAACACTGGCACAGGCTGCCCAGAGAGGTTGTGGAGTCTCCTTCTCTGGAGACATTCAAAACCCGCCTGGCTGCATTCCTGTCCAACCTGCTCTTGGTGAACATGCTTTGTTAGAGGGGTTGGACTAGATGATCTCCGAACATCCCTTCCAATCCCTACCATTCTGTGATTCCTCATCAAAGATTTTAAAGATTAAATAAATATCAGAAACATACAATTGCTTCATATTCTCCTTTTTGTTGATTTTTTTCTCAATGGAGAGGGAGCTATTTTCCTACTTACTGCCGTTTCACCTTGCCTGCTCCCGTCACCTGCTCCCATCTCACAGCATTCTTCATCATCCCATTTTATCAGTATTGTTGCATCTAATTCATACGTTTTGCATGTGGCTCCACTGGTATCAAGTTGCCTTGAATAAAAATGGAAAATTGGGCAAAAGCATCCCTGCCAACAGGCTGGCCAGCCTGGTGAGGAGAGCTTTAAAATAGTGATGCTGGGGAGGAAGCGGTGGAGCAAAGGGTGCTGGGTGACATGGCCAGTAGAGACCTCGTGATCAGTAGAGGGCTGAAAGGTGACCACATCAAGTGTATGCACATAAATGAGGGTATGCCTACAGAAAGTGTCATGGGTAGAGTGCTCATACATTTTCTGGGAAATCATCATGACTAGGTGCCTCTGAAGTGCCTGCACGCTAATGCATGCAGCCCGGGAAGCAAACAGGAAGAATTCAGAGGTCTGTGTGCAGCTGCACAGAAGAAACTGGTACTATGAGGGTGGTCAAACAATGGAACAGGATGCCAAGAGAGGTTGTGGAATCTCCATCTTTGGAGACAATTCAAAACCCATCTGGACACAGTCCTGAGTAACTTGCCCTAGCTGATGCCACTTTGAGCAGTGAGGGTTAAACTAGATGAACTTTGGAGGTCCTTTCCTACCTCAACTACTCCGCGATTTTGTGAACAGTCTCTTTTTAACTGCTGCTGTAAGTTACAAAGTACGGAAGGTTTACACTTGTACTATGGTGGGAAGAGGAAGCCATGAGGCTTTTTTAGTAATCAATGTTTTAAGATTTTCCTTGTGAAATGAAACACATTTTGACAGAGAACAGGTTATTGTGTCATAATTTAAAGCCACAGACATGAAACATAGATTAGGGTGACCACAAGATGTTTTCTCTCAAGTCCAACGAGAGTTGAGTCAGTGAATGCATTCTGCAATACTCAGCCTTTTCCAGTCAGAGACATGCTGGAACCTGACATTGCTGCCTCGGACCAAGCAATTCCCACTTCTTACTGTGACATGATCTATAATTTACAACGCACACATTTATTTTAATAGTAAAGCTTACACATGCAATTGACCACCATTTGGTGGTATTACAGCTAACGCTTTGGATGAAGAGGTTCAGGAGATCCAGGTTACTCTTGTACTTACTACGTTTTGGTAGAACCTGGATTCCCAGTTATAAGTCCCTGCCAGCCACTGTGGAAAGATGAAGAGAGGAGAGCATCTGCCGATGAGGTGTACAAATTACAGAACAGATGGGCTACAACCAATACACAGATTAAAAAAAAAAAACAAAACCCAACAGAAAAAGGAAAATGAGACTGGGAGGATATGGAAACAATAAAATGGACACAGTTTAGCAAGAAGGCAGATTCTCCACCTGACTCAGCGGAATTAGCTTCTGAGTTTGTCCACGCTGAATGGGAATATGGCTCCCTACATACTCATTATCATAGAATCACAGAATCATTTAGATTGGAAAAGACCTTTAACATCATCAAGTCCAACTGTTTCCCTAGCAATGCCAAGTCCACCACTAAACCATGCCCCTAAACACCACATCTACAGGTTTTTGAAATCCCTCCAGGGATGGTGACTCAACCACTTCCCTGGGCAGCCTATTCCAATGCTTGACAACCCTTTCAGTGAAGAAATTTTTCCTAATATCCAATCTAAACCTCCCCTGGCGCAACTTGAGGCCGTTTCCTCTTGTCCTATTGCTTGTTACTGGGGAGAAGAGACTGATCCCCACCTCTCTACAACCTCCTTTCAGGTAGTTGTAGAGAGTAATAAAGTCTCTCCTGAACCTCCTTTTCTCCAGGCTAAACAACCCCAGTTCCATCAGCTGCTCCTCATAAGACCTGTGCCTTCAACCCTTCACCAGCTTCGTTGCCCTTCTTTGGACAAGCTTCAGCACCTCGATGTCTTTCTTGTAGTGAGGGCCCCAAAACTGAAGACAGTATTCAAGGTGCAGCCTCACCAGTGCTGAGTACAGGGGGACAATCACTTCCCTAGTCCTGCTGGCCACACAAAAAAGCAGGCTGTGCTAGTCCAGTTAGAGCACCAACTGCTTCTAGCCCTCAAGTTAACACATTCAGACCTGACATAGGCATCTTCACACAGCCTGATGCTTTTCCATGCAGCCAGAGTGCTCATAACTTTAAAGGCTGCATTATGCTACCTCTGGCAACCGTGTCATGTCTATATTCAAATTCTCTTTCTGAGGGACTCATTCAGCATGTGTCCAAGTAGAACTAAAGTACACACCAAGATGTATGCAGTGAGGTTGACAGGGGACTACAACTTGGACACAAAATTGGGAAGAGATGAACCACAGCTATACAGATCCAAGACTTTCTACCTCAGTGCTCCAATCTATGTTAAGGCGTCATTATACAAAGATATGGACAGCGTTTCTCTCACTTTGCTTCAAATTTTCGTTTCACATTTTCTAAGCATATTTGTACCCCACAAAGCACAACAGGAGTCTGAACTCTGCCTGTTGCTTTGCCAGTTTTATGTCATGAAATTGTTGTTTCATAAGGTATGAAAGTGAGACTAAGTAAGATCGGTTAAACCAGAAGCATCAAAGCATTCTTCTGCAAACTTTCTGAAGTAAAGGAATAAGTGCTGAAAGCAATTTTGAAAAGAGTCTAGTTTTTAAAAATCATGAAGACATGTAAATGCAACTTGTTTGCTATATATTTTGCCAGCTTCACTCTCAAAATATTAAAAAAAAAAAGAAAATTAGAACAGGGTAAAACTGCTGTCATCTATAAAAGGATACACTGCAAAGGACAAAGGGGTGTCAGGTTGATTTCACACAGAGTATTTTCTATGTAACCCCAGAAAGTTGAATTTTACATATTTCTGTATCTATTACCAGCAAACTTTGATACCCCTAACCTCTTAAGCCACCATCATTCCTGCTTAGAAAAGGCAATATTCTAAGACGTTGAAAAGGTACTAGAATTCTGAACAATCCTTCATTTTGTCCATTTCTGCATCAGAGTTACAGGAGGTGGGGACACAACCTTAACACCTAGCTGAGATGACCCCATCTAACACGGAAAGGAAGACTTCTCGTGCAGTAGCGGAGCAGAGTAACTAAGATAGGCTTCTCCAGAGAGTAGTTCGGGGCTACAAGGAGGACGCTGCATCGGTGAGTCCAACAAGAAGCCCAGGAAGAGTCACACCATAATGGAGGCTGCAAAATTCACCATATGAAGCCGGACATTGTTTGTATACTCCGAGTGTACATTTTTCTTAATAGTTTCATTAATTTAGTGGAGGAAAAAAGGAGTAGTTTTCTTTTCTGAACATCCCTCGTTGCATTTATGCCACGCTATGTAATTAGCTGAAACAATTCAATTTGTTAAATGAACAAATCAAATTAACTTGACTCAACACTAATTATTCTGACATGCGTCCATAGCTATTTGTCTCCATTAGACAGATTATGAGTTATCTAGTGTTACTGCATTTGCCAGAGCTGTACAGTGAAAGTATTAACACTGTGACATCTATAAGAAATCAGAGATTTGGTCCAACTACCTACCTGAAGGTATGAGATCCTTACCTCTATCTTTCTAGCTCAAAACAACCTTTTTTCTGCACTTCCACAAGCTTTCAGTTCCCATTTACCTTTGTACCTTAAACAGAATGTAACTATTGTTTCTGTGAAGCTATTTGCACACTTGAGTTGCACAGCAGATGAATGCTGTGGTGCTAGACAAAGGACAGACAGAGGAAGCACCACTGGCCTTTGCATTCTTCCCACTATTAGAGAATTCTGTTCAGGCTAGTGAGCTTCAAGATTCCACAAATGTCCTAAAATACAGAGTGCTCTCACTTTGTATTTCACTAAATGGAACTATCTGTATCCTGAGCAATAAAAAAACTAGCAGAGCCTGCAAGGTTCAGGCAAATCCTACAACAATTAGGCAGAAAAGTTTTTCCCCACAGAATTATTATTACTTACAATAAAAACAGACCACCATGTTCAAACTGTTCTTTATTTGTTTAGGTGTATTAGCCCGCATTTGGTTACAAAAACAACATACGTTTCTAAAATGTGCTTTCATCCTCAGTTCATATTTCCTGAATATCTGAGCAGGGAGACCAAATAAGCACAAAGTGAGTGATGGGCTATAGTGAACAGACTTCAGATCGGGAGCTATACTTCCCAGAGTCTGAGGAAATTAGATTGCACGTGGAGATTTGTTTGATCCAGTTCCTGCTAACTGCAACCACAGATTAAATATACAGTCTCAAAAGCCCAAAATTAAAACATGTTCTGTATGCGCTTGCTTGGTCAGTGATTGAACCCTGCTAACAGGGTACCTTTGACCCCGACTGGCAGTCACTAATTGGTGAATTTTCTATCCTCCCATAAATCATACGCCAGTTTATTTTAGGAGCCTTAACAGTTAATCCTTTTAGTATCCTGTTTAGTCAATCAGTTTAACAGACTTAGATAAGGTACTAAACTCTGCTACTCACGATGGTGTTAGCTGCCAATTTGAAATATTTCTTTCCCTGTTCTTAGATTGCTGTATTTCAGAATAACCAATCATCAAAATCCAGTTTTTGAAATATCTGCTCCAGTCATGATTATGCACCCATAGCTGGCCTAAGGTACAATGCGAATGGCGCTATCAAATGCAAAAGTGACAGACTGTGTAGTATGTTAAAACAGCATTGTTTATTCCTCTCACTCAGGAAATTAAACAGATTGTCTCCTTTCTGTTGCCAAAATTCTGGAAGCATGAAAAACCAAACAAGTTATGGTGTCTTTGCAAATCACAGAATTATCATTCAGGTGTTCCGGTGGAACTGCAGATCATGGCAGGGGGGAAAAGCAGTTTTTAGTATGAGTGCTGCTCCCTCTGCTACACTGATACCAGTATCTTTTATTTCTGATCTATCCTACTGATTTTTGCAATTCTATACTTAGCAGCTTCCCACCCAGATGATTAATATGCTTGATTTAGTACAAAATGCAGCAACTAGATTTCTGACTGGAAATAAGAAGATTTGACTGTGTGATGCCACTGTTGGCCCAGTTTCGCATTCAGATATTCGTGATGATTTGCTGGGGCACTTTTCCTAATAAATGGATGGGTGTACCCGTACTTATGTCTCTTTCAGGGCCATTCACAGGTTAGTATGAATGGTTTTTAGATATACATGTTCAAATATGATAGGACAAGAGGAAAAGGCCTCAAGTTGCGCCAGGGGAGGTTTAGATTGGATATTAGGAAAAATTTCTTCACTGAAAGGGTTGTCAAGCATTGGAATAGGCTGCCCAGGGAAGTGGTTGAGTCACCATCCCTGGAGGTCTTGTAGACGTGGCGCTTACGGACACAGTTTAGCGGTGGACTTGGCAGCATTAGGTTTACAGTTGAACTCAATGTTAAAGGTCTTTTCCAACCGAAATGATTCTATGATTCTGTGAATAAATGCTTTTATCAAGTGCTGATAGGTTTTAGATGTAGATCTAGGCTTTCTAACTTCTACATGAAATCCTTTGCAGAGAAGATAAATTGAATACAGATGCATCTTGCTCCTTATGTTAGCTTTAATTAGTTAACACTGGATTTTATGCATCTTTTTTTTTTTTCAGATGATGTTCTTGCTCTCGTGTGTGTTTCATAAGTCAATTGTGCATTGACCTAAAAAATATTCCCATCTCTGTTTAAACACAAGTCTACCTTTGAATTCAACATTATTTTGGTTAATTATTAACATCACTGCATAGAATACCTTTTAATTTTAGACTCTTAAGACTGTATACTTAATCCATGGTTGCAGTTAACAGCAACTCGATCAAACAAAACTCTGCGTGCAATCTCATCTCCTCAGACTCTGGTTAAAGTATAGCCGCTGGTCTAAAGTCTCTTCACTTTAGCCCATCGCTTGCTTTGTGCACATCTGGTGTCCCTGTTCAGATATTCAGCTAATATGAAAGCACATTTTACACACATATGAGGGTTAATACAGCTAAACAAAACATGGTTTAAAACATGGTGTTCTATTTCTTAATGTAAGCAATAATAATTCTGTGGGGAAAAACTTTTCTGCCTGATCTTTGCAGGCTCTGCTAGGTTTTTATTGCTTAGGATACAGGCAGTTCCCTACACTGTAAAAGCACTCAAAATTTTAAGACATTGCGAACTCTTCAAATTCAGCCATTTGAGCAGCGTGTCAAATCAGCACAGAGACAAAATGGGCAAGATAGGGATGACACACAGCTGTTTCAAACTGAACCCACCACGTGATAATCCACCTCAGAGTCTACTCTTTCTTATGTATCAAGCCCCCTCCAATTAAGAGAAGAGGGAAGAGAAGTGAAGATTCATGAGGCAAAGGAACTGCAGTCCTACTGCTCTCATTTCTCTGACCACTACAACTGCAGAGGAGCACAGACAAAACAGAACATAAGCTAGAGAAAAGACAGAGAAAAGGGTGGGATGGAAGAGAAATACCACACATGATTCAAACATAGGTGAGACAAAAAAGAAACAGAGAAAGTAAAACAAAACCAAAGGTGATTATTTTAAGTCTTCATTTTGATGTCAAAACATTTCAATATACAAACAGCTTCTATGGTCACAAGGACGTATATACACCTGATCTCAGACATGTTACTTCAGTAGCCTAATATTAGAGTGATCAGTTTGTATGCAGTCAGTGAGAAGCAAACACTCAGCTTACGTGTTCAGAAACTTGATTTTGGGGATGTCACCGTCCGACCATTGCCTCTATGGCTTGGCCTGCATTCTTAATTCTGACTCCTAAATTAAATGCCTACAGCATAAGGATCCCACCGAGAACTTGTGCTATTAGCGTTAGCTTTTCACTGAAGCCCAGGTATAGACAACTTATATTGCGGACACCACAAAAAGGATCATGGTAAATCAAGAGATCTAGTCCTGCAGCAGAAATCATTTGGCCTCAGGGGGACAAAAGCTACCTCCAAAATAGTTTCCATTCTTCAAGCTATAGTTTGTAGGTTCAAGAGAAGAGGTAGGCTCTGTCGGAAAGGAAGAAAAAGCAGAAACGTGGTAGGAAAAAAGATAACCCTAAGCCTTGGTAAGACACCTGACATTTAACGTATCTGCCACTGGGGTCCTACTGAAGCAGCCCATTCACCTCAGTGCTCTGCTTTGCTGAATCACAACTCGCTATGGAAATGATCACACCTGTCTGACAGACACAGACCCCAGGGACTTTCCACCCACTCTTCTGTGCCAGCACTCCAGCGTCCCCGATACAGACATCAAGCATGCTTGGTCTCAGCACTCGCTCCAGTCTCTGCATTGCGTGTTTGGATGCATGCTTCCAAAATGCTGGGTCTTGATTCCCTATCCAGAAGCGCTAGGTCTGCATTGACTCACTGGGAAGAAGTCGGGACTGGAAGAAGGTTCCTAGACGCAAATGTGCTTAGGTATGATGAAATGTTGTGAAATGGTAAGTCCTTTCCTCCTCCAAATCCTGGCTGAAAGAGCAGGGAACCTTAGAACACATTTTTAAAAAAAGGAAGAAGGGAGAAAGGAGCAGATAAACTCTCCCAAAAGGAAGTATGCTTGAAATCCTATGCTGTTTGGGGAGCTGGAAGGGAATTCAAACAGCTTCAGGTGGACAGGACCTTCCAGATCCCACTCCTCAGGGAAAAGGAGAAGCTGGAGCTGACAAGTGAGCTCTGCCACTTGCTCTAACTCATCCACATGTTGACCCTGTCTTATATCCTTGACCTGAATGAAACTTTCCCAGCTTTTCTACTCTGTCTTCCCCTTCATCCCATCTCTGTTTATCCTCTTCACTGTACCAATCCCTTTCCCCTTTCCCTCCTTCTCACACTTCTTTCCCATCAGTCATTCTCAAGTGACTTGGGAGAATATGAGTAGTTTCTACATTTTCTGCTGTGTACATGGACCCCACGTACTAGGGAAGTAAAACTTCAAGCAGTTGAAACCACTACCAAATCATTATTTTAACCTTGAGACCTGCATGCTTGTACGCTGCACCCGTACACTAGCTGAATTTCGTCAACGTCAAAAAAATCTGGGATTAGACTCCTCTGTCTCATGAGCTCGTTGCTAGTTCTGACTTGTTTGTCCCAATAATCCTACCCATACTTGCAGGGACACAGACATATTTTAGCATGAGATAAATAAGACTGCAGTTTTAGAGCCCTTGCATGAGGTGACCTTTCAACAGAGGGGGGTTCTTAACTCTATGGCATGATGCCACACACAGAGCACTGGGAATAACGACAAATGGCTAATAACTGCTGCTTGATGCAGTGAGCACTGCCTGTCCTACCCTCTGTGGGCAGAATTCAAGAATCATGTCCACAGGTTTTTAAACGAGGAGGCGCTCCAGATCTCACCCTGTAAACAAGTTTCCACAATGAACAAGCTTTCCTGCCTGGAGCGGGAAGCGCCCAGAGCCTTTCACTTCTATTCTGTGCAGTCTTTACCCAGGAACATCTCTACATTTTGCATCTTTCAGGCATGGTAAACTGGAAATACTGCAGCAGCTTGAAGTAAATTAATTTTTTTTTTCTGAATTAAATATGAAAATTAATAATATAACTAGCAAAGTACCCGTCATGTATTTATAGTAATTTTAACACAAAATTCTGTTTTGAGATGTCAATTTCATGACATCTTCTACTCTGAATTCCTCTGATACAGATGCCTGTGGTGGCAACATCAGCCTTCCCAACAAAAGCTGACAGGACAAAGCCAGAGCTTCTGGTTGGGAGCACTGATTCTTTTGGCTCCGGGAAAGGCAGGATACGGTTCAGATTTTTTCACTCAAACAGGTGATAGCAGAGGCCTTTCGCAGTTTGGGGTTACAGATGCATTTCACCGTTCTTGCCTTGCTATTAAAGAGGATGAAAATGACCTAAAATAGTCTAAGGCATCTCTGTAATTTCTCTCACCAGCAACCCACTTCCTCCTACACTGAATTGCCATTGCTGTGTTCCATAGAGAAACACTTAAATTCACTAAACGTGCTTGCTCACTGAAAGGATCATCAGATAATGTTATCAGAATTGTTTTAATGTTTAATAATGAATTGAAAGGATTAGAAAACTTTGCACTTTCTCTAATGCAATTATTTCAGGCAGCTCACAGAGCAAGGGTGTTAGCATTTTTAAGACCTTGTTCTCTATAAATTCGTACTTTCAATGGACTTACCTACATATTGCAGTGAAAATGAATGGATTCCACTGTGAAGATGATGGCTTTAAAATCAAGTAAAAGACAACGGATCCAGTTATGTGCAATCACGCGGAATCCTTCAAAAATAACCTCCCCTTTCAAAAACACTGGAACAGATACAAGAGGTGGGCTGGCAGGCCAATTAATCACGTGGGCAATAGATGACAAAATTTCACTGACATCTTGCTGGAGAACACTGGTAGAGCAGAGGTCATGAACACACCCCCTGATAGAACATTTCCAGAGGACGGCTGGAAAATGACTGGAAAAGCTGCTGGAATGTGACGTGAAATTAAAAGTGGCAGAAATGTGAGAAGCTCAGTTCTAACAACAGTCCTTCCTATCCAGAGGTTTTTGACCCAGTAAGTTTGTATGAACCACTGAATGAGGTGAGCTCTTGAGGCAATGAAAGCAGGTAAGACAATAACATCAAGAAAACAATCCAGGCATTTGAGTGATGCTCAGGGCAGTTATTTATTTATTAATTGTTTTTGCAATTGGCCTAGTAAATGAACAGTTCATGCTCTCCATAAGAAAGCTCTCCTCTGTTCAGAGCTCCTTCAGCTTCTGCCAGGCTGCTCACCATCATTCTACTTGCAATACTAGCAGATATACAGAAACATCAGGATAAAAATACAGCTATGGAGTTCATTTTACTGCATCACTATTAGTGACAAGGTTTTGTTTCCGTGCAGTTACTTTCATGCTGCAAAAGGACATGTTGTTACTCATAAAGCATACATTATTCTGCAAGTGCTACAAACAATAAATCACTCTGCCAGATCCCAGTATCTCTGGCACACACTGAGCCTGCTGTTTTCTTCCCCTATGTTGTCATGCTTTAAATTTTATTACCTTCAGAAAGACGCCCAGGAATTTCAAGCTACTTCAGTTCATCGCCACTCAGCCTTCCCCTTCCATGAGGAAGGCTCCATGAGCTGCACTGTCTGTGGTACCCACAAGTTAAAAACGGAAAATTAGGAGGTAATTAACCAAAGGGCTTTGTTCAGGAGGTAAGACTTTACTACAGCATCCAGGGTTCGTTCAAGGTTGCCAGTGGAGCAGCTTTTTCACTTGGTTCTAACTTCCCACTGCAATGTTCGTATTACATCGGTCTGTAGAGATAGGCCAACTATGTGGTGCTACATAGACAAGCAAACCGGCTTTACATCAGCAAAAGCAGTATAACCACACAAACCAATTTACCCTGCATCTGGATTGTGCTACGTATCTGTGCGGAACTGTCACTCCGAGTGCCTGCCCTGATGACTTTGCCCACAACCAGATCTACAAATGGCAACAGGCCCATACCAACTCCATTACCAATGGAAAAGAGGAAGGTGACCAAGATGGTGATCTAGGCCAGTAAGAGATGAGGAAGTTGCTTCTCCAAGTTCCCTCTTCCCACTCTGCAACTCCAGGATGCATGCTGCTTCTTCATTCCACCTTTACCTGACAAGCCAGCATAGTAGCTAGCCAGTTCATGATGCAGCTAAGAGGATATGCATGACTATTTAACTTTCGGCAATGGAAAGCTGCTCTAATTTTTTTATGTTGCCAGAAGCTCCAACAGGCTTTCAAAGAAGCTGGAGACTGCCAAGTGTAGGAATGATGTTGCATCTCTCTTTCTTTCAGACTATGCTTCCTGACTGCCAAAGGAGGCTCCCTAAAAGGTGCTCTGCAGCTGAATAAGCTGGTCTAACTCATCAGGTCATGGTTGCGGGAGCACTGCATTATGGGCATAGAGAGGGAAGAAAAACTTCGTGTTTGGCTAAATGAGAAAGACAGTGGAGGTACTGACAAAAAGCTAGGCTCCCGCTCAGTTTCAAGTCTGTACTGGTAAATAATTGCTATGTCTTGTCCACTAAAGAATTCCACTCTCTGGAAAGACCCTTTCATCTCCCTCTATAGTGACAGCACTGAGTAGAAGTGTTTCTAAGGCACACGGCTTATGTGCTCAACAGCTCTGTGATATTTGTATCATGCAATACAACAGAACACCTCAGATTTAGCTGCCTCCATTTTACTTATCCTAGGGCATTACTTCCAAACAAAACGTCATTATTTTATTATTGTTTTCTTGCTAACAACCAACATCTATTGTTAACACAAAAGAGCCATTGAAGAAACATGCCCCAAAATAACTTTCATTCTCTCTCCTCCTGAAAATTTTCAATAAATAACATCTCATAAAATATGAATTCATATCCCATTTGCTTGCTCATCAAGTAAAAAGTAAACATGGATATCAGCATCTAAAATCTGAATAAAGATCAGTAAATAAGTAGCTAGCAGCTACTTAATGAGGATGCTTGAAAGGACAGCATGTAATCTGATTTGTACTGCATAATTCTTTTTGTATTATTCATTTTACACTTTAAATGACCTCATTTTATTTAGTGCATTCAGCAGTCTCAGTAGCTCACTGACACAGAACCATTTAGCTTAAGCTCTGATCAAGCAGCTGCTCTCCGGTTCATTCAGTCCCCTTCCCAAAAAGAAAACTTGCTCTCCAAACTCAATCTCATATGACTACATGAAGTAAGTATTTGGTTGCTGAATACTTCTATACCCTGACAGAAGCTTCAGCTGAGTCAACGGGAATTGGAGGTGCTACGGAAGCTGGCTCCTAGAGAGGTCAGTCCTCAGGCTTTTGAGGGGCTGAGGCAGAGGGGACCCGTGGGAAGGCTTGATGGACAAAACTGCTCAGCAGGAAAGATCCTACCAATGCTATAAAGTGAGTCCAGCTAATAATATAAATTTCTGTGTCTCTGTAGTCATTATAGGGATGTTTTTGTGGCTGTAAAGGATAGCTTCATGATCTAGAAGGGAAACAAGGTGTGAAAAAACATGAGACGAGCAAACACAGATGGGTTTATAGAAACAGAGTGGGAGAAAGAAAGCACTTAGCTAAACCTCTTGTGGTCAGCTAAGAAATGTAAATTGTACTGTTTTCAGATAAAATATGATAATGAACTAAGATCACTTGGTGGTTTTATGCTTACAACAACTAATAAATACAAGAAATAATTCCTGAAACACTGTGAAAGAAGAGGAGTGAAGGATAAAAAGCTTTGAATACAGACAAATATGGTATAAACCAGATACTTCATTATTTTACAGTCTAATCCAAGCATATGCTGAATCCCTGCACTTTTCATGTAAGTTAGCAAGTGCCAAGCAGCTTGTAAGAAGCTTCCTGCCTCTCTCAGAATCAGGACCCTAGTCTCTATATCACCTAAGAAAACCATTACCAAGTAAATACAGAAGTGGTACTAAGCCCATGCTTAAATATATATATATATAAATATATGTAAACACTCCTATAAAATTTTGTATTTTGCCCCTATAAATATCCCACACATATATATACACGTATATGTATGTATAGAGAGATATATATATACACACACATACATCTATTCCCCTGAACAGGCAGGGAAATGACAGACATGACATCTGAGACAAGAGATGCTTGTGGGTGTCCAAGCACAGCCCTCAGGAGTGCAGGGCCAGGAAGCACCAAGGGTCAAATTAGCCATCAGCTCTCACTGGCTTCCAGTGGAAACAAGGAGCTCAAATCTGGTGTCTGCACAGAGGCACCTAGTGCAATCTGAGACACCCTGGGATATCTGAGGATGGCATATGTGACACATCGGCAACAGCTGGATGTCAAGCAAAACGTACTAGTACATCTAAAAGAGCACTGGATGCCTTCCTTTGGGCAACCAAAACTGTCCTAAGTAAGCAGGGTCCTTTAGGTCCTTTGAAAATCTCTGCACACAGAGCCTTTGGGGATTTATTTTTATTTTTTTGGCAGCAACAAAAGATCCTCCATATTTATAACTTTTTAAAATATGGCACTCTTACATCAATAGTCAGCACTGTGTATCAACTGATCTCTCCATGGAGATAAGATACTCACTGAAACAGCAGAAGTGCTGTTAAAAAAATTAATCAATGGATTTCTACCATGTTGTGGTGCATGTAAACCTGTAATGTTCTGTAATTAAAGTTAAGCACTACTCTGGAAGAAGCTTTCCATAAGATTCACATTAGGCAGCTATATTTATTACTAAATGCTTCCTGTTTCATCCAAGCTGAACATGTTCAATAACTTGTATTATGAAGCATAATTTCTTAATTCTCAACCTAAATGTGATCACTGCAGATACTAGTTTTGCATGTACCCAGCCTGTGCATTCAAATCTCTGACGTCCATACCAAAAGGGCTGTGATTTTCCTTTCAGAGTACTTGTGTGTCCCTGCTAAGGCAAATACACACACAGGAGAGCCAAATGGCAAAAGAGAAGCCAGTGAAAGAGTCAAACAACGTCAGTCGGTGTTACCTCTTCTGCTGCTGGATAAATGTTATTGTCTAAAAACAGTAAATAGCCTTCCTAATCCTGGTCTGATAAAGTGAGACAGAAGGATTTTAAACAAAACTGCATTCTCCAGGAATCACAACACAAAAATGACAGTTTCCTCCAAACCCTAGAAATCCAACTATTCATTATATTTATACAAAACCAAAGCCCAGCTATAAAAAATAAGTAAAGCTAATCACCTAGATATCCCTTTTTGTAATACAAGGCTTCTTGCCTCTGTATACTCTGCATTCCCACTGACTTAACACAACTGGGAATTTGTTACAGTGAAAGGAAAAATCAGGGTCATTGAATTCACCAGTCCATGACAGTAAAGCGAGCTACTTTTCATAATGTATGTACAGGCATCATATAAGCCTTAATTGGTAGCTATTTCAGAATGCCTGGATATTGTGTGTTTGTGACACTGTCATAAAATGCTATAAATACACAGCTAATAAAGATGCCCAAGCTGTAGATGCAGTCTTGCAATATGGACAGCCTACTTCCATCTAAATTAAGAAGGCTCGTTTTAATTCTGGATACAGAACGGCATAGAACATCCTCACTCTTTTTGCATGTAAACCTGTTAAGATTTCCAGACCGATGGTTATTTTGCACACAGAGAACCAGTTCTTCCAGCAGACCTACTGGATACTGTGTGGTTCCACTGAATGAGAGGAAGAAGAGAAAGCAAAGAATCAGAAACCAGTACAAGGGAGCCTTCCTGAACACCAAGTCCAAAATTGTAGGGACAAGATGGGGACAAGGTGAGAGAACAGACAAGGTGTATCCTCGTTTCCACCCCATCTCATGCTCCTAAACACCTTTATTTCCACCCAAAAAGACAGGCACAGTGAAAGCTTCACTACCCCCAGCGAAACCATCCCAGACAGACAGTGGGGAGGAATTTTACAGATGTAACAGACATTTTCATTCCAAATTCTCCTGGATGCATCATAGTCATTGCCGCCGCCCTCCTCTTATGGACTTTGGCTCTTATACCCCTGCCAGCGTTTAATGCTTGTTCCTCTCAACCAAATCTTGAGCTCTACTTTTGCTAAAGCATGAATAAAACACCTTTATTTATTAATCTCCTTTCTACTACTTTGCTAATAATGAAAAGGCAAAGGAGTCACTTGTGGTATCTTTTCTTACTTCTCATAGTCTGGCAAATCTCTTCTCCTTGTACGTAATTTCTTTACTCTCTCTCCAAGTTGTTCTCCACTACAGCAACATACTTTTCCCTTTTTTATGGACCCTTTCACCCCAAATAAATGTCTCATTGTATCAACTCACCATGCATCAGCTCCAGCTTCTCATTACCAGGTCCATTTTCTCTTCCATAATTACATTTTTGGGGTAGAGCATATATAAATCACATATCATGTGGTCATACATTCTAAAAAATTGACCTGCAATTGTTATCCACCACAGAACTTCATCCCAGTTATTTCTAGTCATGAAATCTAAGCTGCAAAGTCAAAAGCTGACTGAGTTACTGAAGCCAGGTTTTGGAAATAGTAATTTGTCATTTATTTACCTAAGTCCTACTTTCAAAGCTCTTGTGATCTCATCCTCACAGGCCTTGAAATTGATTTTTAAAACAATGTTTAGATCACCTTTTCATCTGGCAAACTTTTCTTCGGTACTTGGTTCAGCAGTTGAGGTTCACCCTGCCTTCTCATGTACTGCTTTGTGCACTGATGTCATCTGCTCTCCATCCTTGCTTACTGCTATATGCTCTAACGCAACAGGGCTGCTAAGTTACTATTACCACACAGGGAATACGTGGGCAACAAATGAAATTTTCCTGACACTTTCAATAAGCAATGACTAATACCTTTTTTAATTATCAAAACAGTGACAAAAATAAATGATATTTAAGGTTACATTGTCACCACCTACTTATTTGTATGTACCAAATACGCCCACATAATTGTATCAGTGAATTAGCTATGCAGCTATTCAAATGCCTTTTCAAGTCCAGCTGTCTATGCTCAAATGTACATTTTTCATATCTCAATGACTGTAAACACACAAACCAGAAGACTGATGAAAATTTGGCTTCCAGAGGATATTGCATATTAAGTAACACATTCTAAGTTTTAATATTATAAGTTATTGTTATGATATCCCTTTATACATTTGCAGTTTCTGCATGAAAAGAATCACACCTGATTCACTGAAGATAAATCTGGTCAGAGACTATTATAAAATTCAGAATGTGCAAAAGCTCTCCCAGACAGAACAAGCAAATCTGTATAACTGGTGCATTCACAATTTATTTCAGAGTCATTCTGTTTTACTGACTTATATTCCCATTGTTCTTAAAACCTTTTCCTATGAGTTATTTTATACTCTAATAAATGTTACTTTAAATCCTTCCATTTCTTTTTGTTTAATTCTGAAAATTCTATTGCTTGAAACTTCCAGTAAGTATCTGCAACAGTTACATTTAACCCTCTGTTTCTTATAATCATTTACCTTCTAGGAAAAAGACCGGTATCAAATTTCCTTTATTAGGCTTCTTTCTTACTGCTAGATGGTATGGGTAACCCTTAGGCTTACAGTTTGCTAAGTTAACTAACTGTCAGCACTTTTCATCTTCCCTCAACTTCTTTTCCCTCCACAGATTTATCTCAACTGATTACCCTTGGCAGTTCTAAAAACTTTCAAAATTTGGTCTGCTGAAATTCAATACCGTTACAAGACGATATAAGGACAGTCTATAACCTTGACAAGAGATAATGACAAATTTTGAGCACACATCTCTAGTCTTATTTCATCTGTCATTCAATGCCTAGAAGCATAACCGGGGCATACTATACAAACCATAAAACCAAAAGCACATCCTTTTCGTAGAAAAATATGTATTTCCTTTCCTAGTCAACGAATAAACAAACAAAAAGTTTTCCTTCTCCTAATCACTTTTACAATACTCCAACTACTTTGAGTGAAATCACACCATCTGACTTCTTTCCCTAAGGTAGATTGATACAGATT
Source organism: Ibidorhyncha struthersii (assembly GCA_013398815.1). Classification (NCBI taxonomy): domain Eukaryota; kingdom Metazoa; phylum Chordata; class Aves; order Charadriiformes; family Charadriidae; genus Ibidorhyncha; species Ibidorhyncha struthersii. Next base: position 135,214 of record VZSZ01000677.1, read on the forward strand.
ATTTTAACACCTCTTTATTTTCTTTTTTTCTTCAGGAGGGTGAGGCCAGCAAATTTTATACCAGATTACCAACATACTGGAAATTTTATTTAAACGGAGTATTTAAACAAATACTCTGTATGCTTCATGCTCTAATTTTTGCTCTGAAAATGAGTTATTTCTTATGTTGATTTGAAACATGAGAAATAATCATTGGTGGCCATAAAAAGGCCACATATATAGGAAAACAAAACCTGTCAGTTACGCTGAGCTATTTCTGTCATATCTGGCCTTCTAGCTTTACTCCAACCGCATCACTCTAGTTACATCAGCAACTTACCACCATTTGCTCACCAACTCATGGCAGCGCTCCATCGCTTCTTCAAGGTGATTCACAGAGCATGAGATAGAGCTTAAGGTAGCTTCAAACGACAATAAAATTTGGAACTTGCCAGACCCAGTCTCCTCCTACCTGTGCTTCCCCTCCCAACCTGCAGATCTTTCAGAGCAGGAGGAAGGAGGTTATTTGAAGCATCAGCCTGCAGACGTTTCCAAGATGTGTCCATGGTTAAGGGAAGATTTTCCTTTGATTTTGTCCAGCTCAGGAGCAGATGAAAGTAAATGGAATTTTTTTTTTCATGATTCTTTCTTCTGCATTTAGTTACTTCTGAAATGCTTTCCAAATGTTTTCTCAGGGTTTGGCCTAAAATCTCGGTCTGCTGCCTCCTAAAATTCTCCTCCAGCATATGTTATTTGCCTTGAAGTTGATAGTGTCTTTCCACTTTGGAAAAAACTTCAGTCAGAGGAACCATGAGATTCTCTATTTCCAGACCAAATCCATTCAGTTATCAAGGAAAGAATTAGGTCTTCTGCAAAATCAAGTTAGTGCACCCACAGAGGAAGCTGATCTGCTAAATAAGGAGGTGCCATTTTGCACAGAGCCTTTTCAGAGCCGAACTGCCATACGCTCTGGAAGAAATCAGCTCAGTGTACTTCAGTTCACTAGCTCAGTCTTCCCCAAAATTGCGCGTACTTTATGACGGGTATCTAATTCCAGGCTAATGTCTTCTCACCCCACCCCAGGTGCTGAAATATGTTTTCAGTGCTTTAGGCACCCTTGAAAGGAGCAGATGCATCTTTTCCACACACGTTGTACCAGGTGATGCAACAGGGACACAGGCTCCTCCAAAGGTCCGTAGCAGGCTGAGTCACAGACACGAAGTGGTTGTGGAGAGAAGAGAGAAGTGACAGTCTCTCGCTCCGCATGTGACACTGTCTTTTTGTCTCTCGTTCCTTGCGAGTAGCACATGGGGTTGAGGAGGTGGAGGGAAGCCACAGTGTTGTTGTGATTCCCTTGCACTGCATCAAGGGAGTAAGGGAGAGAGGCAGTGGGAGAAGAGCTAAAGCTCTGCTAGACCCAGCCTAAATCTACCCCTGTAACACGTTTTGTAACAAAACAACTTCACTATGTGTCACGAAGGCTGAGCAGTACCTTCTGTGTAAAGACAGACTCTTCAAAGTGCTCTACAACACCAATGTCCGTAGAGTCAAGACTGTTTAGTGCAATAATACTCAAAGCTCTTATAGCTTGGTCCCTATCTTCTCTAGTCATGCATGCACCCAACCACTAGCTTCCCAGCCCTTCCTGGATGCAATAAACCTACTGCCCTCAAAAAGCTTTGAAATGGAAGCTCCAGCCAAGACCTCCCTCTTGCAACCTCACCTAAGCCTTCTCTCCTGGCAAGTCCTGCACGCCAGGTCCCAAAAGGCACTCCTAACACAACCTCCCTAGCTGCCTGCCTTGTCCTCCCCTCCAAAGGGACTTTGGCGTCACTTTCTGCACATCTTGGCTCCACAAAGCTCTAAGGGACTTGCCTCTCCCTCACACACCCATGCCTGCCACTCCACTCAAGAAAATAACAAAACAGATGGAAGTCAGGTCTCATATTTTTCTCCCAAGAAGCAGAGAGGCTGTTCCTCCAGGGAAAGGCAGGCACTGGCAGCAGCCAGAACTGTATCAGAGTCAGTAAGTGCAACTGCAAGGAAGAAAGCACCCAGTCTGACACAAAAACACACATTTCATTAAACATTTTTAACAGAAAATGAGACAAAGCTCACTAGTTTCCTTTAGGGCTATGGATTTAACAACCTCTACTGCTACCATGTTGTTTGTTTCAGAGACACTTTAAGGCATCTCAGAACACACAGTAAAAAATGCGGGTGGGAAATAAAAACTGATAAATGAAACTGCTTTAACATAATTACAAAAGCCTAACCATAACTGTACTAATATCATACTTATTGCTGTGCTGTTGAGAACCCACTGGTGTAGCAGAAACGTAATATGAGTGAGTAAGCAACATAAAAATGTTTTTAAATCCATCCTTGGATCCCTGGAAACCCACATGTTGTTTCCTGGCACTCCAACACTTACCAGTTGGCTTGGATAAAATTACGGAAGTGGCAGAGGGATACCCATTCCATTATCACATTCATTCATTTCCTCTCATCCTCACTTTCACTGTATAAGAAGCAAGCTATATACCACCACCAATACAGGGCACAGTATCATGCTCCCTCTGACCTTTTCCTTCTCAATCCAGCCCCAAGAGTTTCTGGCACGGGTGGCACAGCTTCTGCATGGGAGTTAAAGGGAACGTCCAGCCAAGAAGTCAGAGCATTGCCCCAGATGTTCACAATCGGAGGTTTTCACTCCAGGGGGCAACTTAATTCCCAGTCTCAAGGTTCCAGCTCAAGGGCACTGTTGTCCCACCTCACTGCCCTTCCAAAGAACGGCAGGCTCAGCTCTGTCCTTTCAAAGCATTGAAAGCAACGACCCCATTTTAACGGGACTTGGGGAAGTACTCGCTCACAGCTTTGACTCAGCCTTGGCTATGTGGCAGGGGTTCAGAAATACTCCTGGGGAGAAAAAAAAAAAACAAATTATAATGACGATGTCTCGTCTGGAGCGCTTTCTGCCTTCTGCAAACGGATACAAAACCTGGCCATACCCTGAATCTATGCTAAAGACATCTAGATGCCTATTTTCCTGCCTGTTCCCACACCTTCTAGTACTCTGGTTTCCAGAGAACGGAAAATCAGCTGTGCAGGCTGCCGAAAAGCTTTGGGTCACACTACACAACTCTTAAGTTGAATAACCAGGGAGCAGGATCAGAGGGCGTTACACAACAGATCCATTCAGGGAGTCACCTGTAGCTCACGCACAGCACAGAAAACAAACCTGGGGCTTAGACATTCATTCAGAAACCTGAAGTCAGGCATCGCTGAGCCTAGCTTGTAAGGACCTACACCTTTTTTCAGAAATAGCCCTATGAATATGCAACTGATGACTATGAAGCCGCTTTAGGTGGCTCTTTGAGACACCTCTTATCTCTGTGAATGGGTAAGTGAATGGGCAAGTGAATGCACAATTTGAATGGAGACAAAACTTGTGCTCATGATAACAGGACAAAAAATAACACCAGATATACAGATAAACAGCCTGAACATTGCTGTTCTACTTTGACCTGGTACCGCTTCAAGTCAAAATACTAGTCTGTGCAATTTTACACTAACTTATTTTAAGTGAAAGTGGATCATTATGCTTATGACTATTTGAATACATTTAATGGCCAGCTGAAAGTCCAACAATGAATGGCTTAAAATCAGACCACCTCTACTAGCTTTCACAAATGGAAATAGGATGGAAAAATCAGTGGCTAATACAACACAATTCACTGGAAGGTTCAAGGAACCTCATAATGTGCAATCATGACATATCCTGCTCTTAGGAGCAGTTTGCTCCTAAACCCGAACACTGCATTTTCATTTACATCCTGAAAATAGAGGATCTGATTTCTTTTATACCTTTCTATGCTATTTAATATAACTGCAGCTGTGTCTCTTCCTTGATTATTTTGCACTGAAATCTCCAGTGATGCATAGAATAACTTAAAAATTGTAGACTAGGATCTTCCTGTGGTACAATTACTTTTTCTTTTTTTCTTCTTAATAATGGTCCACTTTTGAGAATGCCAAGAGTGGTATAAACTGACATACTCCAGTGGATTCTCGAGATTCATGGAAAAAGATAATTAAGAAAATATTGCTCTCTGTCAGGATTGCAAATTATTTCTGTGAATTCCTCTGAGATCTGTACTCTGTCTCCTCAACAGTTCTGCCTGCAGTTGAGGTTGGTTGAGCTAAGGAAGGTACGCAGGCAGTAACTAGGTTATTGAGAAGGAAAGCACTATCAAAATTCTGTTAAGTAGGTCATTATGGGCCTCACATAGCTCTTGTGACAAAGTTCAAGGCAAGGACTGCAGTGTACGATGCCAGGATCCTGCAGAGATCTCTGAAGTGATGGTGGCAAAGAGTACTGGAAAGAAAGATGAAATTTATCCTGTCTAAGCTACTGCTAACGCCATGAAGGCCAGGACGGGGGTAATTGGTTTCTTTCTTTCTTCCAGGGAGATGCATCAGAGTTTAAACAGCTCACCAACTGCACATGCCACCATTGAGGTGATTGTTTATCTCGCTCCTCGTGCTTGTTAGCCTTCTACCATAAACAGTACCCTTAGCTTATAGTTATAGTTGGTTAATTTACCCATACTTCCAGGGATAAAAGAAGAACAAATAGACAATGTCCTTTTTTGCAAGGATACTCAAGCATGAATGATCAGAACACAGGATGCCAAGGAAGCAAACAGTGCGGGGAAGAAAATCATTTCCCTAACTGTTTCTGATCTACAGATCATGCTTGAAAAATCTTCTCAACCAAGAAGGAGGCAAGAAAAGCTGACTCTGGAGGCTTCAGAAAAGAATCAGGCTCCTGCCATTATACATGACAAATCCTCAGCTCACTTTGTTTTTTCACACTGATACATGCATATAGCAATGTGCCCCCTTCTAACACTTTTTTTACAGGCAGCTCAATTAACCCAGTTCATGAAAACATATTGAAGTATGAGCCTTGGATCATATACTGGTCTTCTCTCACTTAAGCTAAAGGTGGATCCCTTCATTTGGGGAACAAATTAATTCTAGGCAATCTTAAAATAAAAGAAAAATATTCCAGCGTTTAAAATAGCAGGTTGTTGCATAAGGGTCCATGTTTGATATCAAACAAAAAAGCGTATTTCTGAGAAGCACGCACATACACATGTACAGCATTTGAACAGGTGTTATTTGTCACAGTCTACCACAGATGCTATCAGAGCTTACAGAGAAACACAACGGCTATTAAAAATGATTCACCACCCTTATTAACATAACAAAGCATACGAACTGTGAACTAGTAACTACAATGTATAAGATTTGATAAATAAAAGGTTTTTAAATGTTCTGTAAGGGCCCACTCTTGAAACCCCTTACTTACATGAGTCCATCAGCTTCAGGACACTGACGTATTCAGTAGGATTGTTTGTGTGAATAAGAATTACTCATAAAGGGTCTGGCAGGATTAGGCACTAAATGTAAGTTCTTTTCAAAAATTTTTATTTTAAAGTTAGAAAAGAAATACAATCAGAAGTTTTACTCATGCTTAACCCGAGGGCAACATATTGTTAATCTGTAACTCTGAGGGTTTTAACTCCAGACCACAGTGCAAGTACAAAGAACTACAACAACAAACATCTAGGACTGAGATGTGCTTTCATTTATACCAAGGTAGATCTGAACAGGCTCCTTTGAGTTACCTCAGCATAGCCAAGAAGAACATTTCCCTGCCATGTAGCCAGGAATTGCTCCACTTGCAGAGCCCCTAACAGCAGTCTGCAGAACAAAGTCAAGTCCCTCTGCAGCCAGGGGAAGCCTTCACAGCGTGAAGCCTCATAAAGCCACCAGGAGAGGCTGAACTCAGAATAATGGTTTTAAGGAAACACTAAATTTAATACTAAACTGAGAAATATTTTAGTGATATTTACACTGAAGAATATACACACAAAAGGGGAGATTTGCAATCTACAATTATCAAATGCTGGGACTCTCAAAAGCGTGGAGGATATGCTGCTTCTACTCTCGGCGGATAACGAAAAGGTTGCGCATACTGTGCATTTCCAAGCCCCAAAGGACCCAACCTTTTGTTTCTAAATCAGTCAATATAAAACGGAGCCTTATACCCGATTCGAGACTACTTCAACTTGTCATGAAAAGACTTTTTAAATTTCTCTTATTTCTCTCCTTCATACGTAACCCAGATCAGCTTCCCTTATCCATATATATTTTCAAACTTTTTCACAGGTTTTAGAGTCACACTCAGAAAAGTCCTTCCTGAAACACCTTTGATGACTTTACAGACTTCTAATGACATTAAAAACTACAGCTCAAAGGCAAACCTAAATAAATGACCTTGAAAAACGTGACCGACTAAACACAGCAAGAAAATTATTCTAGGTACAGAACTTACAGCAAATCAACTGTACCTGAACGAGAACTGGTATGATTGGAGTTGTTCCTGCCTTCTTGTAGGCTGAAGAGTGGAGATGTCCCTAAGGCACTGATATGGTACCATGACTTTCCCTTAATCAACGAACACAAGTTCAGCTGAACGACAAGCTGGAAAAGATACATGAAACTTAGCTGGGAACTAAGACTGAATATATTAACGTGAGTACTGCCACAGGAACTGTCTCCACGATTAAACATAACAGGGTCAAGACTTTACTGTATGCTTCTGGATATTGAAAGACATCATATAAATGATATCATTCAAAGTAAGCATACCCATACACATCAACAGAAACCACAAACAAGCCTCTTGCGGCTTCACTGATTGCTTAGGGCTGGCAGGTAAGACCAGTCATTATTCTGAGCACGGGGGTAAGCTCAGAACTAGGCCAACATGCTTTACTGTAAACAAATTTAAGAGCTCAGCCAAACAACATCTTGCAGCCTGAAGAGATAGCAAAAGGTCCAGTAACGGTAACAAAGTGGTACTAGCCTGTTCGTGGAGACACATAGCAAGTCTCTGCCACCAAAATATAATCGCAAATTCACTACAAGAAAAAAAAAAAAAAGAAGAAAGGAAGCATGAAATAAGGAAAGATGGTACCAATCTTGATGGTCTATCCACAATCTTCTTTAACTAGAAGCACGTTACAGTGATCTCTGAAAGCAGTAATTTCTGATGTCAGAGTTAGACACTAAAATTCCTGAGGATGTGCTCCACGTCTTGGGAAATACCTGCTTATTAAAGTATTTCCTCTTTAACTCAGTAACATTATCAAAGGCAGTTTGTGAGGAAAGAGAATTCATTTTTGAGAGCCAAGTAAAAATTTCATCCTGGCAGGTCGGAATAAAGTAGAATCCTAACCCATACAGACTTTAGCCTTGGAATAATATTTGAAAAGCTAAAGAGGCTTTGGTTTCACTCAGAGTTTTGTTGCATGAATTTATATTGTGATTGAAGAGTCTCCATGGAGGCTCTGACTTCTTGGCTTTACCAGCTGAAAAAAACGCACTAATAATCTGAAGGAAAACAACTGTTTCTCCTGCTGTCCATCACAATCTGTTCAGCATGGAGTACCTAGGATTCTTGCACTTCACTTTGAGAAGTTCAAAAACCCCTCATCTTCCCTCAAGCTCAGTCTATCCTTTACCCTATTATTTTGACCATTCAGTGATTTACAGTATTGACAATGCACTTTCTCTAGCAATTGCTTCCACCTCATTTCCGAAGCAGGATGTTCCTCTTTTTAAAAATATAAAAAAACCTCCAGAACATTTTCCTACACGCTGAAAAACCTGTCCATCACTGTGATAACCAACTTCAGACAGTGGGCAGGGCTCCTGGCTTACATTGCTTCCCACCACCCATCACTTGTGTGGTTAAACCTTGATTCAAAGCTGGTTTGATGTGACAAAGATTTAAAAGCAATTGCTTAAGTCCAGTTCTAACTGGAGAAATTAAGCAGTGGGTGGAAATGAGCTTCCCATTCAGGATCCAGTTCCATTCAACACCCTGGACAGATAAAATCCCAAAGTCTCAGAAATCAGTGTCTAGATCATTGAAGAAGTTAGGTATATTTTTCAGGGGTATGAGGCTTGGCACAAAAAATTATTTGCACAGCTGTGCCAGATCCCTGGAGGATGGTTCATCCTAAATCTGACTGGTTTACTTCTCCTCCTTTTTCCTTCATCTGTCCAGTCTCTTCTTAAACATTTTAAAATTACAAATGTCTCGTAATTCAGACAGTGGGGTGGAATATGCATAAAGCGATGACACGTGAGGAATTTGCTTCACAGCCAACACAGGATGCCTGCTTCACAGTACATCTGAGAAACCTCATTTTCAGCTCATTCCAATAATGTGTCTGACTAGAAACATTAAAAAAAAATAAATAATCACAGGATGGCAAGAAATGTACACATTTGGAATGGCTCTTCTCAGAAAATATACACGTTTATCATTCCTCTCCAAAGTTCCCAGGGGACCATGCTCAAATCCCAGGTGTACCAAGCGAAACCAACATAGTGGTGAACTCACTAGTGTTAGGTTAACAGTTGGACTCAATGATCTTAAGGGTCCTTTCCAACCTAAATGATTCAAGGATTCTTTTATGTGTAAGAGCCCCTTTCCTCCTGGGGAAAGATGGAGTTGAGACAGAGAAAGGTATCAGCAACACGCCCACAACTGTTCCCATGAAGCTCCCATTCACTGAAGGGTGAACAGTGGGCATCCTGGCACAAGACAACCCTGCATACAGACAATGCTGGATCTTACCCACTATTCCCTGCCCAGTTGATACCAGCCTATTTATTCTGCTAGCGCAGCCATTTATAGAAGGCTGAGACAAATGGTTCTAACTCAATTGTCAAAAAACCACACAACATTAATATTTACAAAGTGCTTCTTGTGAGTACCATCTCAGTCTAAACACTATTTGTTTCTTCAAGAAACACAAAGCTCTGAAAAAGAAGACAAGAGTAACCTCCATAACCACCAGCATGTGTAGTTCTTCACCTTTTGAAACAATACTGAAAGGATACATTCTTAATGCTTTGGTTTTGTTTCCTCTCGGTTGCTTTATTATTCCTAGAATCTTGGGTACAGCATTTTTCCTTTTAAATGCTCATGTTCTTTCCTATTTGTCTAATATTGATTTACCTCCTGCCAGTTGTGCAGAACTCTAATTTAACATGCTTTAGTTGGAGCCCTTGTTTTCAACAAACTTCACGAATGCTACCAAGAGAGCTCAGGAAACAAAAGACACTAGTTAACCAAGTAGCACAGAGCATGGAGAACCATTATTTGTGTAGATACCCTGTAAACACAGTGGCTTTACGTTTATTTTTACCAATAGCTGGCAGCACAGTTAACAGTCTTAATTATCCTTATTTTTAATGTAGTTATTCAGAATCCTGAAAGACAACGAGAAAGAGATCATTTGGGACGTTTTCTACTCGGGAGTAGGAACACATTAAAGTGACTTGATTCAATTACAGTAATTTAAACTTTTGCTTTAGTATTCTGTCATTTGGAAAAGATACCAAAAACTTCTGATTTGCTTTAAAGTTTTAGATTTTATCACCAAATGGTCGCGAAACAGCAAATTTGCTGGTATGACCTGAACGACTATCAGAGATGTCAGTTCATGTTAAGAAGCTGGGAGACTGTATACGTCTCATCTTTTTCCAGGGTGAAAAAAAACATAAAGAGATTTTAAATATTTAATAAGAAGAATAATGCTCCAGAAATTGCTCTTCAGTGGAATACATGCACCTAAGGTTAGTGGAAGCACTGAAAGTTTTAAAATGTAAAGCACTCATCCTAAAGCACATCAGCTTTTAGTAAGACATCACAGATGATTTTTGAGTTGGTAAGGGCAGAAGGACAATATTAAGAAAGCAGAGGGACTCTGGTCCCTCTCTCAGCTTGAGTAACATGGGGAGCATCCGTCCATTCTGCTGGGAAGTCAAGGGAAAGCCACTCATCTTGCGTCAGCCAATACGACCAGAGTCTTCAAAAATATTATTTTTTTTTTAATTCTCGTCATCATTTAACCACGCTGCACAGAATCTTAATTTGCCTTGGTATCTTAGTCCCATTGAAAAAGAAAAAAGCGAGGAGCAAGGCAAAGGTCTTCTGGAGGCAAGACACTACACAAGAGGAAAAGAAGCAACAGAGTCTGACTTTCCGTATGGCTAAAGTGCCTCCTGAAATGGGATGCAGGTTCAGCTGAGGCGCAGCATAATACACCAGGAAAGAAGTACAAAGTAACTTGAAGTTGTCAGGTTTCATTAATGGGTACTTAAAAATGTCTGACTGATGCAAACAAAGCATTAAGGTCCATCGATTACAAAAGGTGTCATAATCAGTCTGATGAAGACATTAATCTGAGTAGGGAAATATGCAAGTCACATAACTCAAAACTGATGTCCTAATTAAGCAAATAAGCTACTTGATGCAATGTAAGGCACACTGAATATTTAAAGAGGTACCTGGCCAGAGCTGACAGGGCTTCTTCATTTTTTTAGTAGAGCTACAAAAAATTTGAAAAGAAACAATCTTAATCCTTATCATTTATATACATCTGACAAAGATTCTGAATCCCCTACTGAGACCCATCTGTATCACAAATTTAGCACTCTGGTCCTTGACTGCCTATGTAATTTTTAAAATAGGAGAAATGCTCCTCAATCACTTAAACCTTTAGAAAATGTCTAAGGGTTTTCACTACCTCCAGTTTTCTGTTTCTTCCCTTAATAAAATTCAAATTGAACATTTATTTTTATCATCTGTTCAGTCTTAAAATGCTGTCTCTTTCTGCCTTGCGAACAATCTGAGGACACAGTGATCAAATCCAGTTCAGTCTTTCCCCTGATTGCTCAAAACAAGCAATCAAATAGCTGTCTACATGCAAGTTCACAAGCTAAAAGCTATGCTGAGCATTCAGAGGGCGATACCCTGGAATAATTCACCATTTGGGTACTCCTACCCTGTACCAACAGTACCCATGCATGATGTTAGCATAGGTTAGCTACAGCACCGTCGGTTCCCACCAGCTTTTCGGGCTCTAGCTTCTCCAATTAGGCAGGTCTTGTGGTACAGAAGTACGAGGGTTTCCACAGGGAAAAAAATCCATCCAATACCAGCTTAATTATTGATCCTGTCTAATTGCAGACAGTACTGGGTTCTGTGCAAGGCACAATCCGATTACATGGGAGCAATTTCTTAGACTGTCCTGAAATCGTAGTCAGGCATTTATGAGGATTTCTCCCAGAATCAAACAGAGCAACAACAAAGAAAAGGGAAAGACAAGAAGCATCCGAAGACCATCACAGTCCTGCCTAAGCATCCTGTTCAGCAAAGAAATGCAACTCTTCTCTTGTCTGTTTTATCAACATGGAGCTGCTAAAGGGAAAAAAATAATGAGCTCATACACTTTAGCACTTCAAAACTGAAGCCATGTAAACAAAGCAGGGCTTTATTAATGGGGACACGACAAAGAGCTATTCGTACACAGGGCTGTAACACATTTAAAAGCTGAGCCGAAACTTTCCTTTGTGTGCTGTTTTAAAGCCATTCCATAATTAAGCCCAAAGAGATGACAGACATTTATTGACAGTTAATGCAGTGCTCCCACAACGTATTATTAGGCACAAGACCAGAGGCGCAAGGCCAAGTGCTGTCTCCTAGAGAGTGCAGTAATGCCTCAGATACATACTGCCTGAAAATATCTGGCGATATTGCTAATATTTTTTAAAAGGCAGAAGTCTTGAGTTTTCACAGAAACTGATACACTGATTAACCCACCAAGATAAGTGTGTCATGGAAAAAAAACTGAGACAATTTGCCTAGTTTTTAACCCCCTTTCCCCACATACGGAGTGATGTATAAAAAAGGACTACCCTCCTCTGCCTTACCTGATGTTTTACTTTAGCAGTGTCAAATCTCATCTTTCGTGCTTGGCTAGAAACCTTTCAAAAACAAGCGGGAATGTCTATCAGCTTTTACCCAAGGGAAGGGAAGTGCTGAATATTCAATCATAGGTTTCCTTCCAAATGCTCTGCTTGTTTGTTTTAGGGAAGCCTTAAGAAGAGCAAATAAAAGGGGTTTGAAATCCCCTGAGCAAAGCTGACTTCTTTCTCGGAAGGAAGGTCATCCTCAAGTCATTTCAGAACCACGGAAGCAGCCAGGAGGGTATAAGCAAACTCAAAAGACACCTCTCCTTCTGAAATAACTCTGGTGCTGCAGCCTGAACTAAAAACATGCCCTCAGGTGGAGGTTTGCCACTTTTTATGGACGCAGACAATCTTCCCCTGGGAAGAAAGATGCGATCAGAACTTCTTGCAAAAGTAACCCCAGCACAAGCACTGCACAGAAAGGAGAGCTTGTCTCTTCAGAAAGACTCCACCAGAAGTCATCAGGGTCGTCAAGGGTGTTACGGAGAAGAACCTTCTTTCTTGGGACAAATCTCAACCCCTGTTTTCAGGGCCAGTGCTGAAGCCAATATACTGAAAACTGATGTGGTTCTGAATCAAGACAGATCCTTGATATTCCATCACAATTTGTGGTCTGATCTTACCGAGAATATGCACTCAAATTTTTAGTAACGCCTTTAGCAAACATTAACTATGACTGACGTGCATATTGAGAGCACGTTTTGCTTAGGATCCAAACTGAAATTCATAATCACGTCAGCTAGAGACATTATTTAGCAGATGTTGTAACCTGAGTAAAGGCTTAATTCTGTGTAAACCCTGAGAAAGACCCGGGAACCCAGCGGGAGCTCTGCCTAAGCAAAAACTGTGGGATTTGGGACTCCTGTGCAGTCACACGCCAGGGCGCACCGTCNNNNGTCTTCTTTTCAGTAACAGCCCAGTACCCCCTTTTTCTCAAACTAAAACGAAACCCCACTCAAAAAAAAAAAAAAAAACAACCAACCCCAAAACCCCAAGCAAGCAAGCAAACAAAAAAAGTACTCCCGGGCAGTTTGGGCGGGAGCAGTCGCTGCGCCCCCTCTGCAGCTCCGAGCGCCACCGACCCCCGGCCACCAGCGCCAGAGCCGTTACCTTCGGCCGCCG
>VZSZ01000677.1:149006-232467 GCA_013398815.1 Ibidorhyncha struthersii
CGCACCCCGGCGTCCCGCTGCTGGTAGCTCCCGCCCGGAGCCGCTGGCGCGGGTTGCACAAAAACGGAGCCCGAGCCTTAATTTAACGCGCTTTCAAAAAGCGAACGCGCTCTGCCGGTCGGTGCACTTCGTCCTCGTCGCGCTGCTGGTCTCGGGTAAGTTCACCCCTTCGAAATGCCCTGCTAGGCTCAGTGCAGCCGACGCAGCCCGACCCGGCAGGCGAGCGCTGTCAGCGAGCCCGCCGTGCGTGTGATGCTTCCCACGGCTGGGGAGAGCCCTTTTCCCGAGTTTACGCCTAACGCCGGTGCAGCTGCCGCCTGACTTCCCGGGAGCCCGAGCGGGAAGCGCACTGGGAAGCGGTGCCCGACCGCCCCGGCCGCGCAGGGGCTGTTGCCTTTGCGAGAGGTGGGGGTTCCGCACGGAGCCCTAGTGGGGTCTGCGTGTCCCCGGACCCCTCGGTAGGTAAAGTGGGGAGAGACCTTCACGGACGTTGAGGCACAGCCATTTCCCTGCCCGACGTCTGCGATCTGCGAGCCGGCGCTTGGGAAGATGTAAAGCCTTTTGATGCTAGTGCGCGGCCAGGGCCTGCCCGCAGCTACGCCGCCGCGGGATGCCGCTACGCCACGCAAACAGAAAACACCACACTTGTAACCGTTATGCTTTTAATAACGAGGATGTCTTGGTGGTTTTTTTATTCACCCATCTTCATTGCTTTTCATGAAACTTCCCTCGCCAACCGCTGCNTTTCTTCAAAATGTCTCTGTGGCTAGTATCTGGCTGCAGATTTTTGTCAGTCTTTACATCTTTTAATTTATTAACTACATATTCTGGCATTCATTCCATTTTTTTTTTTTTTTTTTTAACGTTTCCTTTCCCTTCCTTGGGGAAACTTCTCCTAGTTCTGGCGTCTGTCATGATTTTTGCCTCTTAAGACTGAAGCAGAGATTATCTATTAATTAGTGTCTTCTCACATAGTGGATCAGCTGCGAGATTAAATCAGGTCAAATGTGATAAAAACTGCCGATCCCAGGCAGCCCCTTGTCTCAGCGGGGACCCAACTCTGCGTGTCTCAGAGAGAGCAGCATGTAGGTTTTTTGATCCTACCTGCAGATATTAGGGAGGTTCTCTTTGTACGCACATACGCATTTCATGCTTTTATTGATTATTGCTTACATTCACTACAAAATCTATCAGGTTTCAAGGGAACGCTTCGTTGCTCTTGAACTATTTCAAGGTAACATTGAAGAGGTAACTATCAATTTAAATATATTGCCTTCTAATTTCATTTCATATTCTGTTGTTCTTGCATTATGAAAAGACAAACAAACAGGACCACCCATTCAACCTTGCTTATGTCCTTCTCAGCTCCGTTTTGGCACTGCTTCTTGTATGCTCTTCATGAATCACTCCCCTCAGCTCCGCCACTAAAATCTATGGAAGTGAGACAGGCGTCACAGTATCTGACCTTGTTTTTACCAATACTAAAGAACTATTTGAAACCGCTTGCCTTTCTCATACAGCAAGATCTTTTCATTTTAATTTGTTTACTGCTTGACAGCACACATAGCCTGGGACATAATTCCACTGTCGTGAGCTTTTCGTGCATGTACTTTTCTGTGCCTGTTCTGTTTATTTATCCATTTAGCTTCACCTGTGTACAGCTTGCATTTCCTCAAAATGCTCTGTGTTAAAATACACCAAGGTATACCTTTATTATTTCTTTTTTTTTTTTTTTTTTTTTTTTTTTTTTTTTTTACCCTTTAAGTCCTGACCAGTAATTTGACAAGGCTATAGACATTAGGACCCCAATTCTGTTCACAAACTGATGTGGTACCATTATTTTCAGAGGTTACCTTTTGGCTTACAGTGGATCAAGCCCTGCTGTATGTGGTTAGTTGCGTGTCCCCAGAACTGAATAGAGAGCGTGACCGCACAGGTGTAATTCCACTGTTGAATGTGTCCTAAGTATTCAACAATATTTTTTCCCCCAAAATTCCACTGAGTTGCAAATGCTTTACCAGATAGCAATAATTCTGATAGTGAAAAGTGATAGTGAAGATCAATAGCAGAATGCCATTTATGGGGTCCATGCCACTTACCCTCAAAAATAATACAATTCTACTTTTTTGAACAGATGGAGAAAAGGTTGCATGGAGCAGTTAACTGGTTTGAACATGATCATATTTGTACATTCTTGGCAGAACTGATGTTGAAAGCCGGGTCTCTGGCTCCAGCCTGCTTCACACACTGGTGTTGCTTTTGTGCTGCTTTGTGCTCGGGCCACCTCGTGCGTGCCGTTCCCCACCTCGTGCAGCACCCACAGCTGCAGCACTGAGGCTATAGGCCCCTTTCCAATCCTTCTGAAGACCATGGCAACAAAACTGGGCCACAAAAGGTAAAACAGCAGCTTTGTTTCGTGCCTGTGCCTGTAGAAGAGTGGGATAGCTATCATTCCTTCTTATTCTTGTTCCTGGGCTTGCCTGGAGTAAATGCAATTGAGTTTGGTTTACAATCAAGCCTTCCTACTGTGATTAAAAAGACATTTCTATGTTTTTCTGTGCGGAGCTCTCTTTACACAGGAGTGCGGGTGCAGCCTCATCAGTCTTCTAGTTTAAAAATTCCAGTTTCTAGTTGGACCTGGTCCTGCTTCAAAGGAAATCACCACCTGAAGTCCCAATTATGTCAAAGGGAGTATGATTAAATGCTTTGCAGGTGTGTTTACCCATTTCTTCCCGATCCATCCCACTAGTGTTGCCATTGCTTCTGTTCCACAGATGGCAGTTACAATGGAAGTGACAGGGCAAACACAGAAGCCAGGGCACATCTCAGTTTAAGTTGTTCAATTAGTTTAAAACTTCTTAAATAGGTTTAAATTTTTTTTCAAAAGTGATAAATTTAAAAGGAGTTACACTTTGTATGCTTGTAGTGCTCACTGAGAGGTGCTTTTGGAAAGCAAAAAAAGCAGCTTTAAGTGCGATACTTAAAGGTTCTTTAACTGAAGGCTGAGAAAAGCTGGACTGTTATCCCAGATCTGTTACCCAAGATGTGTGAAGAGGAAAAGGTTACCTTTTCCTCTGGACCCCTAATAGGATGACTCTTAGCATTGCTTTTTCTCTGGATTGTTGTATCATCTCAGTTGTTATTGTTGCCACGATAAGTTTGGTTTAGGATTTGTATCATCTAACCCAGAAAGGATTTCACGGGTCAATAAGATGTTTCAGCTGAGTCAAAAAGCACTCTTCAAATATATTCAGCTTCCTGGGAGTCTTTTGGGATAAGTAGTATTAGGGATCAGGGTCTATGCACGTCTTAAGACATGTGTTTTACACATGGAGAAACTGAGCCACCATGGTTGAATTACGTCACTGGTGACCAAAGAAACAGGACATGGCTGTAGGTGGTAAGAACCCGTACTAAAGCTGCAATTTTGTAGTTTCACCCTGGTGTCCCAGTCAGCCAACCTGGTTTAGCTGCAAGCTGGTGTAAAAAATTGTCTCCATGCGTCTGGAAGGGACGGAGTGGTGAATTGGAAGCCTCTGCAGAGAACATGCCTAGAAACAGTGGCATCAGGCAGAAGCTGAGGTTTATGTGTTGTTCCCATGCAAAAAGAGGAATCACAAAAAGGGAGGGAAGGTGATGGTGATGACCATGATTTTTGGGCACCTGGGGGGTGTGTAGCCTGTGGAGATGGGTATGGAAACTCACTCCTCAGAATGAGTGGCAGGAATAAAAGGAAGCCCCTGGAAGCCTGACTCCCACTCCTCAGCTCTCACAGCAGACAGAAATCCCAGAGATGGGTAAGTGAATGTGTCTGTGAAGACTGTGTTGAAAACTATAATTGTTATATTTTTGATCGATTGTCACAAAGTATTGCTGAGTGTGCTTTTGAAGGGAGAGAGAGGCAGATAGAAAAATTTTGGTACCTGTCATGGAGATAATTATTTTTGTAGCTGTAGGGAGGGAAAAGGATGGGGGAAAAACAAGAAAGGGAAATGAAGTATCGCTTGCTTCAGGTCAGAGTGATTTTTCAAACAGGAAAATAATTAAGCTGAACTTCTATTTACGTGACTGCAACCAATGCCGTTCCGGGCAGCTGGTGCGAACAAAGTTCTCAGAGCTAAGGAATTATACTGCAGATAGCGATGCAGTGGGGAAGGATAATACAATTGTATCAGTGACAGCAGTGGAGAAAATTCAGTAGTTTTCCCCTCAGGCTATTTGTGAGTAAAGTGGTTGTGTGCATGTGCAAAATATTAATGATCTATTGTAACAGTGGCCATGTGTATGTATTACATCAGCATAACATTTTCTGTAAGTTTATATTCTTTTCTATAAGACGGAGAGTTTAGTGTTTTCTGCAATCTATATATAGAAATTATATAACCTCCTGCAAGCAGGATGTACTTTTTCTATTAAAGCCAATTTTTCAATTTATTTCAGGGAAAATTACCCAGGTTGGAAAATCACAAGAGTTAAATAAACAAAGGAAATTAAGAAAGTCACAGAAGACATCATAGAGCAACTGCGGTGATGGCTTATAAACACTCCATATCCTTTTTGTGTGGAAATAATATTGCTGTGAGTTACAGCTCTGCTATTTCCTCTTTTATTAGACATCAGGTTATGGTACTGCAGCTTTCCTGAGAGTCACAGCAATGAATTCGTGTCTCTGTAATCTCTTGTATCCAGTTGCAAGAGCACAGTAGTAACAAACAGCACACAAGCTACCTTCTAATTAAAGCTAAACTCAGTTTTAAGGTAGTATTTGCAAATCTACTCTGAAACAGAAACCACATTGTGCCTGTTGTGTACAAAGGTGTTTATTTTCTTCTCATTGTGTTTGTCTCCAGAGTCATGGGGGTGGTGGAGGGGAGAGCCACTCTGCCAAGCAAGCTGTTAGCTACTTGGCTCTACGATTTGCAAATGAGACCCAGGTATACGTATTAACAGCATTTATCAGAACAGGAACCTTTTGAGAACAACATGTATAGTTAGATTTCAACTACTTTTTCCAGAGCAGATGCAAGCTTACACTTTAAACTGTCCCTGTGCAGAGATCTGACCCCGCTGCCAAACCCAGGTGGCTGGCAGTGCACCTCCCACCCAGGCAGCGATACTGTCCTGATTGTAGACAACACCACATGTTCAGAAGTTGCTTGTCTACAAAGGGTTTCTATGTAAAAATCAGCATATGTCCGCCTCCGTGTTGGTATAACAAGTCCCAGCAGCCATGCTCAGGCTGAAAAGATATTTTGCTAGTGTTGGGAGTTGCCCACTCAAATTACCAAGGCAGAAATCATTCTATAAATGGGAAGACATACAGAGCATAAACTACAAGCAATTTAGGAATTAGGTTTCATCTCTCAAACTAAACATAAGCACCCAAGGCTCCAGGATGAAGCCATGCTTGCTGAACCAAGACATGGTCAGGCAGCGAAACAAATCGAAAAAGAATCCAACAGTGTTAAGCTTGATCCTGTCCTGATTCGGGCAAAATTCCAACCTCAGGAGTTAATGCTTCTTAAATACAATTCATTGTGTAAATTCAACAAAGTATTCATTCAAAGTATTATATTTGCTGTGCTATAGCTTCGTGGTCTGAAGGGTTCTCCTAAGCCATTTGGCTGAAAATCAAGGACAATGAGAGAAGAATAATATCAGGGTGATCTCTGTGGGGTTTATCTACACCGTGGTTCTGAGAAAAAAAATTAATCCAAATTGGCTAGTTTTATATTTTTTAAATGGATGATTAAACCAAGCTAAGCTCCTGTGTTGACTCTCTTATTCAGAGCTAAGGTTTTTCACAGTAAATTGTAGTTCATTGGAAAAAAAAAAATAGAAAAGAAGTACAGCCCCTTTAATTTGGAATGTCAATACATAGAAATTTAAAACAGTTCCACAAAACCACTCTGAAAGTTGATTCAGATTAATATTTAATCATCCAGCATTCCTGTCATCTGGAGGCTTATGAGCATGGGAAACTTAATGTGCTGTAAAGGAGCTTTTAAATTTTCATTGAAGGAGAATACACCATTTTCAGGGAAGAGTAAACTACCACTAGGAGTGGTCTACAGAAAGACTTAGCATAAGGTAAGGCTACGGTCCCACTCACTAACTTCACAGTAACTTCCTCTAGAAGCCATTCATCCAGATAGGCAGAATTTATGTATTATTCAGCTCGCTTTGCACACATTGCAGCACTTTGGGTACAAAATGGATCAGAGTGCAGACAGTGAATGAAGACTACATCTACCTTAGGAGCAAAATGGTGCTGAGGGCCCAGCATCTGTGCTCTGTGGGTTTCAGGAGTTTTTCCTTCAGAGTAGCTGTAGGATGCTCCCAGGGACTCAATGTGCTGAAGCACGTCTTTCAGTTTTGCTCCTGCAGAAGGACCTGGCGTCGGGCAGTGCGTACTCAAGCACAGTAAATGGGGAGAATCAAGAAACTATTTTCAAAAGCACGGTCCTGATCTGAACTGCATTGCTAGCGTAGACGTACCCAGGCAGAGCACAGCTTCCACAGAAGGGCTAGTCTGACGCCAGTCTGGGTCCACTGCGAGTCTGAAGTGACCAGTGTTCTGGAGACCTGCTAGAGGGTGGTCGGGGGACTCCCTGAGTTAGCAGAGAGGTTGGTATTTTCCATTTTATGGAAAAAAGGATGCAGAAAAGCACTCTTCATCTTGATGCCTATGGCACCATCCAGACTGTCACAGCACTTGATGCTGAAGTAAGAGAGACTTTGTTCAGAACATGTGCAGCACTCTGTTATGGAAACCACGTTATAAAGACTGCATCGAGAACTGGCCCTGAAGGCTTTTCACCCCCCAGCCTGTTTGCCATGAGAAACAATAAATTACATAGCATCGGAAATGCCGGACTCCTGTATGTAATGAGCATGCAGCCCACAGAATTCACTAAGCAAGAGGTCAGTGGGCTTAATGAATTTGACTGGGTCTTTTTAAAGACTTTATATTATTAATAAAATTCTCAGCTTCTTTGTGCAAGCTGAAGTTACTGCAGAGCTTTTGAAACAAATTTCAGGGTTCAGGAAGGGATGCGCTATTGTTGGTTTCAGGGTTGCATTTGGTAGCTATGTACATTGCTATGAGTATCATCTTCTGACCTTGAATCCACTTACCACCAAACAGAAAAGAATCAGGTAAATGATTTGTGATTAATGTCATGTTGCTGGTACGTGTGGCATCTTTTTCATAGGAAAACAACAGACCTGCTCTTCCAGTAGCTTGCAACATAAATTAGAGAAAACTGTGAGGTTTGGCAAGTGTGCTTTTGCTCTTTACACAGCAATTAAGATTGAGAAGAAAACAGATGGCCACAGGTAGGTCCAAAGTAGCTGTGCACAACCCTCAAATATCCACCTAAGGCACAGTCACTTTTTGGGATCCAGGTGGCTTCTGAATAACCAGTGGGCTGTTTGCAGATTATTCATGGGGATACTGGCCTATTCCTACACATGACAGTAGCACATGAGAGAGAGATGGGAATGACTGCGGGAATGGGAAGGTTGGGGCAGCAAGATGCATGTTGTGTCATCTGTGAACCCTGTTAGTTATGGATTTTTTTTATAAAAAGGAGAGTTAGAATTTGCAGATAACGGTGTGGATGCCGACATCCAGAGGAGGGTGGTTTGGAGGAGAGGGAGGGAATGTGGTTACCCTGTTAATTCTGGCATGGCTCACATTAGCAATGTGTCTTTAAAAACGAAATGAGATGCTGCTAAGACTTGTAAAGGAAGGTCTGATGTATGTTACATCGGTTGTTAAGTTGAATGATGTTTAAATTATTTTCTTTTGCAAATGCCAGTGGCTGAGCTGTAGCATGAAGCAGAACAAAGCCACTGTAGTGAAGAACATGAGTAATTTCACCGATGGTACCTGCAGAACTGTTTTAAGCGGATTTGTGTGATAACTGGGGCTTTTCTCCCACTGTTTAGTCTTGATGAGAACAAGACTGATGTCTTATCTACACTGCTTATCACATTTACTGTTTAATAGTAACAGAGCTGCTGAAAACAAATAAACAGTTGTCAGGAAAGTAGAGTAATTATGAATGTCACATAATGAATGTCCAGACTCGCCAGTGGTATTTTTGGGGAAAAAAAAAAAAAAAAAAAGGATTTTCAGAATCCGCATGATGGAGGTGATCGCTCAGAAGCACCGGTGGGGGCTGCATCAGCAGGAGGTATCACAAAAGAGCTGTTTGCCTTCGGCTCCTTCTCCCTTGCAAAGAAGGAACCTTCTCCACTTCCACAGTGGGGGAACTGTCACAGAGCAGAAGGACGGACAAGCAAGAAGAGGGAGGGAGGCAGTTTGTCAAGGAGCAACAGCCATCTTGGCTGCCTTTGGCTCATTCGCTGAAGTGCAGCCAGTTTCAGAGGAAGGTAGTTCTGGAAAA
The DNA here is from genome assembly GCA_013398815.1 of Ibidorhyncha struthersii. Taxonomy (NCBI): domain Eukaryota; kingdom Metazoa; phylum Chordata; class Aves; order Charadriiformes; family Charadriidae; genus Ibidorhyncha; species Ibidorhyncha struthersii. The sequence goes on from VZSZ01000677.1 coordinate 157,421, forward strand.
AGTTGGTGCTAGGCTGCTTGGGAGCTGGTAGGCTGCCCCTCCTCAACCACTAATTAACCTGAGCTAGAAGACGAGGCTGCTTTTTTGTGAAATGCTTATTGTCATATAATGGTCATGACGGAGATGAAACTGCTGGGGAGTGCAAAACTGACTCACTTGTGCAAGTTATAACCTGACTGACAGCATTCACAGCAGCCCGATCAAACCAGGCTTTCTGCTGAGGCATTCTTGAGCTGAATCACTGCAGACAAAAGATTTCATTCATTTTCTATTGCCCTCCTTCAGATAATTTGGAGATGTGGTTTTATTAATTTAAACAGAACCCAACAATGCTTTTCATATTGGTTTTCGAGCCTTTTTTTTTAGAAAGACACATCCCATAAGCCTTTTTGTTTGATGGTGCATATTGAGAAGGTGTCTTTGCTGAACTGTTCACAAAGATCCTGCCAGGTTATTTTTATTTATACATTTAAATGGGGAAGTCGCAGCTCATTTAGACCTCAAGAGCATGCCTGAAACATTCAAATGAGTTCCAGCTGAGACAGCTCTGGGTACAGCGTGAAAAAGGAGTGCGCTTGGCTGAAGAAGGTCATCCTATAGCAGGACATCTCTTCTTCTCCTAGCTGTCTTCAGTAAAACCAAGGTGACAGATGAAATGTCACCAACAACCTTTGCACTTTTTCTTTTAATTAATGGCTCTTTGAGTGAATCAGCAGACACGTAAGACTCATCTTTATTATGAGTAATTTGCTATTAAATCCTATCCCACTATTTTAGTTCAATGGTGCAATTGCTTCCTTACAGCACACACTGCAGAACACCCTTTCAAAGCCCAAACACAAATTAAAATTGATTAAACACCCAGTACATTGCTAAAAGCTACCTGAAAATTGAGCATGAGTAGCTTCAGAAGCTAGAAATGTTATTCTAAAAAATTTTCTTCTAATGACAGGTTCTCTACCCCTAGGAGAGTCCAGAGGAGGATGTCCTTGTTCACAAAGATGCTGACTAGGAAGTGTAAGCAGGCTTCACTCCCACACTACACATGAAACTGGATGGTTAGATCGCTCAGGTCAAAGCCCTAGAGAGGATCAATGCCCAGCTGGTGGGCTGTAGGCTCCACTGGGGCAGCAGTTCTGTCCCTGGTGATTTTGACCAAATAGAAAGCCATCTAAAGTACTGAAAACTTTTTCTATGTTGCTAGGGAAGTCACTACAGTGGGGCAAGGACAGTGTTTTTCTTTCTTCATCCATCCTCCAAATATTTGTAATTTCTGTAACCACTCCCTGGGTGCATTCCTCATTAGCATTTTTGCAAAAAGTATTAATCTAACACTTTCTGGGTAACAGTGACATTTCAAAAAAAACCTGAACAATAATTCTGTTATTTTCTCACAGTAGTACTAGTCCCATCTGTCATCGCCCCTCTGTCCTCCCTCTCCCCTGCCCACTTAATGTACAGGTCATTCTGTCTGGGACACTATTGTGGGGGAAAAGATGACCTCCCACAGCTGGGGCTGAGGATCCCAGTTGTCTGACTGGGAATTCGTGCCAGTGTCGGTCTGCCAGCTGTTAAACTGCTCCCTGACCCGAAGCTCTAGAGAGAAACTACCTTGATGAATCAAAGGAACATCATGTACCAGAACCCCATCTCTGGACAGGCTTAACTCTTGCATTACTACAGCATCGAGCAACTAGCTTGTCAGTGGGAAAAAGAAACCATTCGGCCTGGATATCAGTTAAAAAAATGCACCATAATAAAGCTCAAGATTATATGTTCCGCACATATAAGCAACGTCCATCCAAATGCTTTTTTCATCCTACTATTTAATTCAATTTATAATAATACAGCAATTGCCCAGGAGCATGAACACGTTCATATGCAGAAAGCAAATAACTCAGTAAATTACCGACAAAAAGAAACAAACCAAATGTTTTTTTTTTCCCCAGAATAACATCCTTTCAACCATTATCAAACAAGGTACCTATGTGAAAAGCTTATACTTAAGGTGCCCTCCTCGGCACTGCACTATTCATGATACAAACCCATGCAGTTCATTACAGCATACAAGAAAATTATTTTTATCTGCAAATAATTTGTAGTAGCTCTTTCTTGCATATGAATTATGGGACATTAGCTACCAAATAAGAAATATCTACTCACAAACGTGGCATGTAGCCACCTTAAAAGGGACAGTGGCAGTGTGTGCCTAATGAGGTCGCCCTGGCAAAATCACATAGAGTCAGGCAGGTCTGATTAACAAGTTTACAGAAACAGGGACTGCAAGAAGATACTTCTTCAATTCTCAGGCTAGGCTGTACAGATGGCACTTACTCCAAACTGTTCCACTTTACATTAGAAAGTGTTTAATATGCAAGTTCAACCTATTCTATTCCAGGCTGAACATATTCAAGAACGTGGATCAAACTGATCTCAGGGAAAGTGTTAAAACAACATTTGCAGCTTAACTTTTCACCACAGACCCTGGAAGTTATCTTCAAACCTGCTCCTTGCAAGAAGAGTTTCAGCGAGGCTTGAGTTAAGGATGAAACCTGATGGATTTCATGCTGGTATTTAGACACCTGAACATACAGGTGTCTTATTTTCTTCATCATAAGTGATTCGCTAGTGGCAACACGAGATGCTTGTGCTCTAATAGGCGCTGAGTCGAGCTCCAGCATAGTCTAAAACATACTCAATCCATTGGATTAGCCATAATAAGACAGTAGCGAGTCACCAACACATTGACGGCAATGGCTGGATATGAAAGGAATCAGTCGTCTATGTCCAGAGGCTAAAGGTGGGTAAAAAAATAATAAAAATCACCAAAATAAATGCCATTAAGTGGCCATTTGGCTTGACCCCTCAGCACAATGTATCAGGAAGCTGGAGAGAGGTAGTGGCAACAGTTGCTGGGAGAGTGCAAGAGAAGAGGAGCTTCATTCTGAGGAAAAATACTGTTGGCACATTCAAAGGTGCAGAATGAAAGAAAGGAGTTAAATAACTGCCAAGCTTTCAGTGGAGTAAGAAAGAATGGGTTATTTCATCTCTGAAAATTGCAAACTCGACCATAAAATAGCAGTCTTCCACAGAAGACTGAATACCAAGGTATTAGTTAAACAGGAAACTGTAGTTACAAACAGAAAAATGTATGGTCTGAAAGAATTAATCAAAAGAAAGATCAAAATGTCCAAAGAGCTGGATATTACAGAAAATCTTCGACTACCAGTGAAGAATCAGGAAAATATCTTATTTCTAAAATGGAAGGCACCGTCTTCCAAATGGAACCTAAACCACTTGTGATTTCATTATGCATCACACATTACTCACATTACTGATCCATGGTGGAGAGGACATTAGGTGACCCAGGTAAAGTCTGAAGAAGAGCCATCACAGACCTGATGTCTGTGAACTGAAAAACTGAAAAAAAATAAATTAAAAAAAAAAATTAAATGCAATTAATTTAAAAATGCAATTAAATGGTAACTCAGCTATAAGTAAGCATGCACGAAGTAAAATGTATGCTGGCTCAGTTTCTCAGAGAAAATTAGGTAGTTCTGCTGAAAAAAAAAAAGTGGGAGAAAAATGTATCCTTTTGCAAATGCATTTTTCTACATTATGCTTTTAACTACCAGCTCTTAAATTGTGTCTGAAAAGGCTAGGGGAAACACATTAGGACCTCTCCACAAGCACTGTGTTTGAACATGGTTGGCTTGGGGAGAGGGGAAAGAAAGATTTCCAGACTCAGTACAGACAGAGCCCGAGGGCTGTTGGCATAAGCACAAAGCCAGAGTAGTGATTCAAGAAAATGAAAAGAAAATGCCTTTCAAGCAGAATTCACCAAAGAGACATTAAACAGCAAACAGCCGACAGGGCCTTCGAGAGCAGCGTTTAATAATTAGGTCACTGCTTAGTTGCAGAGCTCTTTTGTGGACGGTGAAGGTGTTCTACAATAGGAGTCAGAAACCTGCTGAAAGGCAATTTGCCTGCCTGTTTCAGAAACCCTCCTGGATTCCCTGCTTCAGTTTTCACCATCGTAATTATCGGACCGCCAGGGCAACTGATACAGCACATTGACTGTTAACTTCCAAAGATGCTCACTGCTGATCTTCCAGAGTTAACAGAAGAGCTCTGGGAGGCAGTAGCTGTCGGCAGCATGCCTCTGAGCAGCTCACAACATCGTTTGGGGGAATGACAGCCCTACCAGCGATTTCTGTTTGCAGAGGGACACAGTGCAATGCAAAGTTACCGACTGCATTTAAAAAGTCTCATTTTCTGTGATAGTTACTCTCCTTTCCCTGTGTCCAGGTAAGCAGAGCACTTGCACATGCACTGTATTTTAAAGCATATGCCGAGGTCCTGTCTGTGTTTATGACTTGGTGTTTGCAGACCCTGGCAGCCAGCTCTGTCAGAAAATGCCATCCAAGTGAATATTAGCCAGTAGTTGCACCCTGTATCCAGAAGAGTATTTTGCATATGAAAGAGAAAAGGTGAGGCTGCTGCATGCTACCAGAGAGCTACTGCAGTAGAGGTAAGCAGAGAAATGTCGTCTGCCGAAGTACAAGATGAAGCATGCCAGCCCTTGGAGTTGTAGTGAATGTCTTTCCATTTCTTTTCTTTCTTCTACCTTAAATACTTCATTATTTTCAAAAAGGAGAGCATGTGAGCAATAAAAAAAAAATGTGCGTGAAGGAGAGGACTTGCGTTCTCAAGGTAGCCTCTAGATAGGTGAGATGGCACCTCAGAGGCAGATGGATACAGATTTCCAATCAAATCAGTCATTAAGCTCTATGGAGCTGGGAGTGAATCGCAGCACAAGTCTAGGCAGGTCTGTGTGCAGTGTGCCTGGTTTTCCAGCTAGTGCTTCAACTTACAGTGTCATTTTGTTTCCCAAGAAATGTTTTAGCAATCTAGGGGTATGGTGTGCTGGGCTGAACAGTCCTGGACTGTTCATTGAGCCACAGGCAGGACCCAGCCCGGGCAGAGATCTTGGCGTGCAGGACTGCCCTGTGCCTGCTGCTCTCGGGCTTCCAAGAGGCTCCTGCCACCAGAGTAGGGACTGGAAACAGGACTGGGGAGCCACAGTGGCCTTGCAGGAAGGTAAGTTGGAGCTGGGAGCTGAGGGCAATGCTCATCTGTCAGCCAGAGCAGGTGAGGGCTCGGCCAGGAGTCAGAGCAGCACTAACACTGGAGTAGAAACAGATTGGGGAAAGCATCAACGCATCAGGACAAGTCTAGATTTGCAGCCAGAAGCCCTGGCAGCTCTTAAATAAGAGTTGGTCCAGCCAGAGCAGAGGCATGGCAAGGTTGTGGTCAGCTTTGGGTACCCCGAAGGGTGTGTTAGCCTCCTCAGGGCATCACCATAGCCCTTGGGATGCACTCAAACCTCCAAGGCTGCGAAGCAGCAGAGCACAGACCAAACTATTTGCAGTCCCATCTGTACTGCGTTCTGATGAGCTTTGGTCAAAGTGACATACAGGGAGTTGCTTTTTCAGTCTAGTGGGAACAACACTCTTCTCTGATGTTCCTTCTTTAGTGCAATTAAAATTTTGCTTCTGTTTTATGGTAAGAGAAATAGAAGAAAGTGTAATAAACCTCAGAAACTCTTAGGAAAATGTGTTATAGGTGTAGGTGCTTGTGATTTTATAGTACGTATTTTTTTCCAGTTACAATGTGGAAATAATTTTAAGGGTTCTGTGTTATAAAATATAACTTACATAATTTAAAACCAAATTTCAAGGCTAAGATGAAGCTTTCTTTTACGTTTTTGCACAGGTGTTGTATAATCATTATATTTAATTCTAGATTTAATTGATGAGGTAGCCTTCATTTTTTGTTGTTTAGTCTTACCTTCCTGTCTGCTTTAAACCATCTGAAATTACTGAATGTGGAGCTTATTGAACAACAAAATTCAGTAAGCTGTCATTGGTCTCTGTATGATTAATAAAGACTAAGAAAGTGCTGGCATATGTACTGGCATATGACATCATTGTTCCCTAAAAAAACCTGTTAATCATCGGTTCAACATTTGGGATTAATTGGCTTTGCTTATTACCAGGGGAAATGAGCAAAAAGTTCAAGTTCCACTAGCAAAATTATGCACTATCACTTAGTAATCTCTCCTCAGCAGGAAATATTCACTGAGATGAGTGAGAACAGGGTGAAGTATTTGTGTGGGTTTTTTTTGTTTGTTTGTTTGTTTTTTTTGTCAGACCAATCCATTTCATCTATGTAATTACAGGCTAAAATGAATCCACTTGCTGCCTGTGGATAACTTTAGTTGTATACTACCGGTCATGTGCCACTATAACATTTTTTCAGTGTCATTGTTTATTTTAGATTAATTCAAGGCACTTCTGACACCGTATTTTTGCTCTGAGTTTGATTTTGCAGAAACAAATCAGGTCTGTTTTGGAAATATTTGATGCTGGTTTAGGGCCTACAAAGCTACCATTGGTATAACTATCTGTACAGGCAGGGATTACTTAGTTGAGACCTTTACGTACTTTAAACCATCTTTTTTACAGTGTTTTAGTGAGCAATTCTGCAATGCCACTTAGAAATTATGAAGGAACTGAAATTAATGATGAATGGAGAATGGCTGAGATGCTGAATAGCTGCATAGAAAAATCTTCCATCACAAAGAAAAGCAGATAAAGGAAAGGTGTGGTATATGTACAATGCTTACACAAAATGCAGGTGTGATCTCTAAGTAAACAAACTACGGTAATGTGAGATGTGTGGGCTAATTTTGGCTGTTTCTAGGTGAGGAGGAAGGAAAAATTGTTAGAAGAAATATCGATAAGGAATTGATTTGCAAAGACCTAGTGATTTTGCAGAAGCTCTTCAGTATCAGGGTGGGGAGTGTCTTAGGGCTCTGAGAGTGTCCTCCTTCTCCCACTAAACAGTGACAGTCAATGAAACCCAACTGGGGTCTGGTAGTATTGGCCAAAAAACTCTCTATATCACTGATGTAAACATTACAAATTTGGCATAGTCCAAAGTTTTCTAGAAGGTTGGAGAGCATTTCTGAGAGCGTGAAGGCTGGGATGTTGTAAGCAGGGAGTGCGACAAAAAACACAAGGAGAGAAATTAGAGCTATGTAAGAGTAACCGCTTATTCACCAGTTAGGAAAATACAAAGGTAAATGGGGAAACAGGAATAATTTGTTCCTCTTGAAGCACTTGGATTTAATGACCCTTTTTTGCAGTTCTGGGACTGTATGCTCACAGTGCATTGCAAAATTTTTTTTATTCTTGTCCATAAGATTTGAAACAGGGAAAAATATAGAGGGAACAAATCATTTTCCAAGAAGTTACTGGAAAAACTGAATTATGCTTCAAAAAACAGGACTGTGATTTATGCTGTGGATTCTACCTTTCATGAGCGTGATTTCCATTTGCAGTCAGCAGTGGGCCAGATTTTTGACTAATTTCACTGGAAACACAAATAATAATGAAAAGGCTTTGCTGAGATTCTGAAGCCAAAAAAAGAAATTTCTAGTTCCCAGTAGTCTGGTGGAGTTTTGTCACAGAAGATAGACAACCTATTTTTTCCTTTGAAAGGTAATGTCCTTTTGGAGCCACAGAACTTAAAAAAAAAAAAAAAAAAAAGAGTCAATACAAAGCACAGAAATATAATGTCTTTCTGAGCACCCTTTCTTGTTAAGGTTAATAGATAACAGCAAAATTACAAAACAAACAGCTCTGAGAAAACAAAATATGTAATACAGACTCTGCAGACAAAAAAGACTGCAATGGTCATCTCATATGACCTCCTCCTACTCTTATATTTGGAGTTATTTGTAGACTATTTTATGAGAGTTTCCATTGAATCTTCATCTCAGCATCCTTTACTAGGATTAAGAGATGGTCACGTCTTTTAAAAATAAAATTAAACACTATAAACAAATGGTTGAAGCAACAATTTATAGGTCAGCAGGGACACTAGTTAAATAATGTGCATCTGCTCTTTTATGCTTTTACTAATTATCCAAAGTAGAGGATAAAGGACGTGCTAATGTAAGTCCCAGATATATTAAGTTGAGAGAAATTACTAATACAAAAAAGACATGAAAAAAATAGGAAAGAACTCACCCAGATAAAAAATACAGGGAGAAAGTGAGAAAATGAGATAACATTTATGGAATAAAACCCAATCAAAATGAAAAACCATTCTCATTCACAAGGGGAAAGAACAATCTAAGGCATGCACAATCAGATAAACCTGCAAAGAAATGACATGGAAAGAATCTTAGAGGACTGTAATTGCAATACAGGATAGCAAGGTAAAATAGCCAGAGCAACATATAATGAGGCTAGAATATATAGATATATAATCTTTTCACAGTCACACCTGCAGTACCCTGTTCATTTATTTATCAGATGAAGAAGATCTGATAAATGGGAGAGAATTCAGATCAGTGCAGTGAACGGATTCATCAAGGTCCAAAGTCTGATTTATGAAGAAGAATGGAAAGACTTCAGAATATATTAGATTAGTTAGATTAAGAGATAAAGACAGCCTGGGAACAAAGGAACAGTCTTGAAATACGTAAAACCTATAAATGATACAGATAAAGGGACTTAACTAGCAAATTCAAAGCAAACATAAATAAATAGGTGAAACTAAGAAAGGAGGAGTTCAGACTGGACGTCAACAGTCCCTTTCCTAATAGCACACCCTGTTAGCTTGCACAGTGATCTTGCAGGAGTCATAATGAAAGAAACTTCACTTGGCCCATTCAAAACCTGAGAAAAAGTGTGCAAGAGAAGACAGTCAGGAGTGGGCAGATTCAGCTGCCCAGCTAGAAGTGATTGATGTTCCCCTGCCCTCCCTCAGCCCCTCTGTTCTCGCCAGAGGGATGTCACAAGGCAGTACCAAGTCAGTTGGATGTGGAGACCCTGGTTGGTGCTACCCCTATGCCCCTGCTCTGCCCGTGGCTGGTTAACTATTTCTCGTTCTCTATGAGACTGTTTTGGGCATGAATTAACCTACATCCCCCAAGAAGTCAGTCTTTGTCTTCCTTGTTTCAAGTGTTTCTTGGTCATGCAATGAATCTGTGCTGGAAGAATGGCACTGTTTGTTTTGCAGATCCAGCTGTGCCAAAGCCAGACTTTCCAGCAGATGCTAACGGGATTCCTCAGCCTGGCAAGTACAACAACGTCAGTGGGAACGAGAAGCCCTAAGAGAGCAGCTGAAAGGCTGACCCTCTCTTTGGCAAGAAATGCAGCTTTATGTCCTGTTTCACAAAGCAGAGGAGAGCAGCAGATAAGATTTAAATGGCAAATTTAGAGAGCAAAGAATGACACTATGGCTCAGCAACCTGGCAGTGCTGAAACTGGGAAAATGCTTGTTAAATTTCTTGGCATTAATGTCCTGCTGAGTAGTTAAGCTGTATAGCATAGAAAGCAAGTTGCTGGAAAGTAATGTCTGCTCTGTCCACCTCTCTGATCCAAGGGGCTGTTTCCCTCAAACTCAGTTTTCTCTCTGGACCGGAATTTCAGCACCAGCCCTGCAATAAAGGAGTGTTTGCTTATTAGCGCAGACAACCCTATTTCATGTACAATGTGCCCCAACACACAGTTCCTGTTTCCCCAGAAAACCCTTTTCTGTGGCTATTGGTAAGGGTATCATGTTATTCATTAAACCTTTTATTAGCATGCTGCTGGCTTTCATTGTCTAACAGCACCCACTGTGTTAATGATCACAGAGTGTAACATAGAATATGTACGGTGGGAAATAATGCACATAAGACAGGTAGGAGGGCAATTGATTGGACAGTTTAATCTACTGGTTTATTCCCCCTCTGCCATTAGGAAGTCAATATCATTGAGTGAAAATGCCAAGACATCATCTTGTGAGAAAGCTTGCCTTCGGTGGGATTTAAAACAACGATGAAAAGTAAAGAGAACATTAAAAGTAAAACAATACTTACAAAAAGCTTTTTCAGACCCAAATGAGTCACACTGTATTTGCAGGTAGATACTGGTTTCAGGCAGTACATTCATACAGTAGTGCTGAACGGCTTTCAGCTTCACTTGCTGGAAGAAGTAAAATGCAGTGACCTTTCAATGTTTTCTTTAGATAAGCCTGAATCAGAATCCCAAACCCAAACACCCCCAAATGTTGGGGACATTTGGATCTGATAGACAGATCTGCTAGGTAGTTAGGGATAAGTTTAGATATTTGTGGAGGAGGGAAAAGAAATCTTCCAGTGCGTTACAGCCTGCGCAATCGTAATATCTGCACGGAAAGAGCGTGCATGTGAAAAGGGGAGCATGACTAACCAAGACTGAGGAGACTGAAGAGGCATACATGGGAGAGGGATAGAGTTTTCCAGGCACTGGGAAAGGCACTGTGATGGGCACAAGCCACCTGACCTACTGTTAGGTGCGTGTGCCCGGCTGAGGCAACGCTGCAGGAGGAAACCACCAGGTGAGACATGGCCCGACTGAATGCAGGACCTGGATGTCAGCAGGGCCACCCAGGGGACAGCTGCTGGAGCAGGTCTGCTGCATAGGAAAAAGCAACAGCCAAGGTTGGGCTGGATGCCTGAAACGTCAACTTATTCAGCAAAGGAAAGAGAAGCGTCATCTCACTTAGTGATTTACGTCAACCGCTTTCCAATTCTGCCTTGGCAAATGGGTGGCATGAGTGTGGCTGAGCCACATGAACTACTTGGAAGAGGACTACTGGTAGGAGCGCTGCATGAGCCCAGCAGTATCACTTCTGGAGGCCCCCTTTCTCTTCTTGGCTTTATGCTACCAGGGAGAAGCTGGAAAGCTGTATGCAAAATGCAAAAGGCAAGCAATTAAAATAAAAAAAAAAGGCAAGCTCCTACCAAAGCCTGAGAGCTGAAGAACCACAAAAGACTGAAGTGTTTGTGGCTGTGACATTCTTGGCATTTGAGGAGTGAAAGCAGCAAGGTTAGCAAAAGCTGGCAAAGCTGACCCCTAAAAAATATTTTTCAGATATTAGGAGGAAAAGTTTCCTGAACATCAGTTTGCTGGAGGCCACTCCAGCAAAACTTTACTCCAAGGAAATGGCTAATATTGTTATTTTGGATTCTTTCCACTAAGTCAACAAACCATTAAGAAATTTATTACAAGAGAATGCTGAGCAGGAGAAGGAGTAGGTAAAAACTATTATGTGTCTTGTAGCAATTACGTTTTTTTACATTTCTAAAACAGTCATGGCCTTTATGTGCTAAAAGACATGAACTCCACCTGCAATTGCACATAGGCAGTTTGGTATGGAAAAACACCAGGGCAGGCATTTTTCTGTCTTTTGGCATTTGCAGGCAGCAGCGCAGGCAGCGTGCATGCACCCTGAGGCTGATGCCTGCAGCAGGAGCTACTGACAGCTGAGGAGCCACCGACTTTTCAAGGGAATACCTTGCATCTGTGAGCAATGGGGGGTGATTTGTCTCCATCTCTGCTGTGTGTGATGTAGTTGGAAGTAGGATGACAGTTTGCTAGCAGGCCCAGAAGTTGGTGGCTCTCAGGGGACTGGATTTTAGAGCTTTATTTTGGGCAGCATCACTCCTTTTTGCCAAAACAATAGGACAAGGGCCTGAAGCCCTCTACCAACACAGCTTCTAGTGCTGTTGTTTCTTGGCACTAGAATGGGAAGCGGTAACACAGCCATACGCCTTCCCTTGCCTTGCCTTGCCTTGCCTTGCCTTGCCTTCCCTTCCCTGATGGGATGCGATCACCGCAGTGCGCTGCCATGCAGGAATACGAGAGCCAGGCACACAGAGGATGTCTGTGTGCGTGGGGAGGTCTGTGAGAGCATGTCCGCTGGTTCAGGTAGGTGGCTCTGGTGGCTCTGGCAGAGCGGATGCTGGCCACTGCCGGGCTTTCACAGCACGAGCGGTGCCCAGAGCTGTGGCTTGGATGCTGCTGGGGCTGGGGGAGAAGCTCCAGTGGATGGCTGGAGAGGGTGTAAGCGCTGGCTGGGAAGGAGGAGGTGCTGGACCTGGGTGTGTGTGCTGTGAGCAGCAAGCACAGGTTTCCTGCAACAGGTGCAAAGCTTGTCAGACTGTGAGTGCTGGCACTTAACTCTCCAAAGACATGGCGGGGACATCAGAGCTTTGCTGAAGTTAGTGGGATGGCAGCCTTAGGCTTGGTGGGAAAGTTCCATCCACTGTGTACAAATCGTGACAGGTAATATTTACAGTCCTGAAAGACTCATGCCAGGATCCTACCTAGTACTGGGCAGGTCTGTCTTTGAGGTAACCACTGCCCGAATGTCCCAGACAGGCCCTCTCCCATAGCAGGAAGGGCACATGCTGAGCACCTCTGCAGACCTCTGCGGTCAGCTGAGAGGGACTGAAATGGCAGCAGGAGCTCAGAGCTACCCACAAGGACAGGCTGCAGCCACGCTGCTCAGCTGACCTTTTTATAATTATTCTGTTTTATAATTAAGAACCCAAAGCTTTCCGTTCTCTAACAACCAGTGAAGATACATGACAAAAATCAAGAGTGGCTGTTGTATACAGGAAAGGAAAGCTTTGGGAGTGAACTGGGAAGCTTCTTTTGGGGATGTCTGGTGAGCGTGTGCTGCTTCAGGGACCTGACAAGGCACCTGTGGTGTCCACAGCAGCATCCGCAGGGCATCTGCAGGGCCCTCCCTGCACCGCTCCTATGTCTGGGAGACAGAGTGAATCAAAACCCAGTAAGAAATCATGGCAAAATGCAGCGTTTCCTGTGCTGGGTACTGCAGCAACACAGCTAAACGCCTGACGTTAGCGCCAAGCCTGCCGCAGAGCATCCTCAAAGCAGGCTCCATGTGGGGACAGCCAGGGAGGCAGCTCCCCAGGCATAGCAGCGCCATGTCACTCCATGTCACAGCAATGAACCCGCTGTGCCAGAGAACAAAAGCCTTCATGCAGCATGAGGTACCTCCGAACCCCACAGGCTGCTGCCTTGGGTCAGCTGTCACCTCAGTCCCACCAGCTTCTAAGACATGTATGCACATGGTGGTATTTATCAACAGATGAAAAGAATAACATTTCTTTTGAACTCTCTGGCCTTCCTCCCGTTGTGAACTCTACCGTTTTCATTTCTGGTGCCACACACCCCTTGGGGCTTTGTAGAGCCCTCACCGCCTCAGGTAGGAGAACTGATGAGCATGAAGCAGAAGCAGGCAGCAAAGCCAGTGCTGTGAAGGGCAGTGCTTGGATGGGCACGGTGAGGGTGGTGCTGGAACAGGAGCTTTTGAAACATTCATGCTAACAGAGCTGCTACTTCTTGTGCCTGACAGATCCCTGACTAATGCTCTGAGAGCCGGGGACTTGCCCTCTTCATCGTAAAAAGGCAATTGGAGTCACACCGATGCCACCCTGGCCCTGGCTTTTGCTTCCTCTGCAATTCATTTTCTCCTCTATGAGCAACAATAAACCCAATCCCCGCAGTGATGTTTGAAAAGCAGGTCGGTTCGTGATTTCTTTGGCACCTGAAGCCCTACAAGGGGTGGCAGAAGGAAGGGGCATGAAGCCCAGTGGGGACCCCTCCCCGGAGTTGGGGTGCGTGGAGCATGGGTCAAATTACCCACTTAGCAAGGGGGCCTCCCACTCACCAGGGCTTCACCAGCAGAAGACTCGAGCCCATGCTTGGGCTCACAGGCCTTGCTACATTGTGATTTTTAGCGAAAGAAGTGGCTGGAGAAAACAGAATAAAATTCAAATCAATTATGCTGTTCAAAGTCAGCCTCTAAATTAATCCAATTATGCTGCAGCAATCTTTGCTTAATGCCTAGAAGCTAGGAAATGATTGTTAAAGAAGTGGTTGGGGAAATTAGTTGATAATGACAATAAGCAACAATGGAAGATGCTGTTCGGGAAGTAAAGTGTGTGTGTGTGTGTGGGGGGTGTGCGGGGAGAGAAAACACTCTATTATTCATCCTTCAAGTGAAGTATATTGCTTAGCTATTAAAGGGTAATGCACCAGAGCTAACTAAACATAGCGCTGCCTCCAGGTCTCAGTGAGGAAGAAGTCGAAACTTGCTTATCACTCTTTACTGAGGAAACCTCCCAGCACTGTTATTATGGAAGTACAGCTCCTAATAACCATTGCACATTGCACAGCCGTCTTCTGGAACAGATTGCCCACACAATCTCTGTGCCTCTGTCAGGCAGGCTGCTAAAAGCCTATTTTTATATTTTCAAAATTTAGGCTTCAAATCAACTTGTTACAGCAGCTCAGCTTCAGGGCCTTGACGTTTTTAACAGTTGGCCACACTGGACTTCCAGTTTGGGGCCTGAAAAGGCCAAGGAGCAGCAGGTGCAAACAAGAATATACCATTGCTTTAATTAGTTGGTTTGTGTGCACAACAGGTAGCCAGCTGAACTCGGACCTCTTGAAAGCACTGAAGAATTGCATGTTGACAATTTCAAGATGGGATGTTAAAAATATTTAAAAACGTTTGGCCCGAAATGCCTGATAGCAAATAGCAAGTGGAAATTCAGCTAGTTGTCCCAGACAAATTTCACTCAGAGCCTGTGTGTCAGGTAGTCTTCACAGGGGCAAAAACTGTCTGAACGATGGAGGATGCTCATGAGTTTTGTGAGGGACCCATATTCATGTTAGAACATCGAAGTCGTCAGTATCTGGAGTGGTTTGCATGCCTCTCACCCCAAATATCTTTGAATCTTGGTCTAGTTTTCTTGTTTGGTAGGATACTTCACAGTGAGACTTTATTTTGGAGCTCTAACTTGTCAAACTACATCGTTCAGTTCCTCTCTGCTGGAAAACAGATGCACCCTCCAGTGCCCGATCTCACATATCAGAACATAAAGAATATATTTATAAGATCCTCTGCTCTGAAAATGCTTGGATGTAATTTCTGTGGCAGGATGCTTGCTCGTTAACACTGAAGGAACCTGTTCCCAATATTGCAGCCCACATGCTGCTGAGAAATGGTTTCTTTGAGCTGTGTTGAAATTTCACAAAAGATTTGAAGGAGTGTCATTTCAACCCAGTGGGGAAATCTCACATTGTTTATACCTTTACATCTCATTGCCTCAAGATCACAATTATTATTCATAGCCCCTCACGTTCAAAATTGCACGTAAATCCCTGCAAAGCCACGAGCTTAGCTTAAATTCACCAGGTATACTTGTTGGTGCTGTGCTTTTTCACTGTGCAGCCAAGTCATACTTTCAAACTTTGCGTCACAACCTGAAGGAGTACAGAAAAAATTTACATTTTCTTAAAGTGCAAATTGAAATTCTTGTAGTTAGCAGACTCCAAAAACCACAGAAAGAGGGTTGGTAACAGTGGGCTTTGTAGCAAAAGTGCATCGCAAGAGTTGTGCAGCTATATTTACAGATACAAATGTATTAAATTATACTGATTAGCTAAATATCTTCCAAGAAAGTCAAGTGAACATCGTAACATGAGAGCGGCAAGCACTGAGCCTTCAGTGTCACATCAGGAAACTCTGAGCAATGAAGGTATTTTCTCCTTTGTGCTCTCCAGGTTTCCAAATAACATGTGTTTCCACAATGACCCAGAAAACGATCCTGAATTAGTTCTGAATTCTTACTTCTCATCCAGAGTGTGGTCCATAACAGCTTCCAGAGATGCCAGAGAGCACCTCCTCAGCCACTGTGAACCCCTTGGAAGGCTTCAGGGTTCATGTCAAGGGAACCTTGACAGTTTCTGCTGGACAAGAGCTGCCCCTTTTGGGAGTCCTGAGGTGTCCTACAGCCCTTTGCAGCACTAGGGGAATGCACAAAGACAACAATCAATGGGGGGATCTAAAAAACCAACACATTTTGTGCCCTTAATCCCAAGACCTGTATTCCACATGAGGGTGCAGGGTGATGAGGCATGCAGCTCATGCTGGCAGTGAGGGCCTGCTTCACCCAAACCCCAACCGAGACCAGAGTTCCGGGGCTGTTTGCATGTCCCTGCTCTGGGGCTGCTCCGGGTTAGGTGCAGCCTGAGGTAACTAAGCTGCAGCTTGGTTGCAATCCGGACCTCTCCTGCATGGGCAGCTTTTTCAGCGTTTGCTCTCTGAAAGCAGCCTTGCAGTCCGTGTCATGGCGTGTGCTGCATCACAGCAAAGCACTGTGGCCACGGGTTGCTCTTGGAGCATCTCTTTTATGCTTTTCAGCCCACGGCTGCTGCATCCCAGTTAGAGAGCCCTAGGCTTGTCTTCACACGAACCCACCAGCAGTGGACACAGAGGAAAGTTATTCGGTGCGCCTACGTGGAGAGTTAGTTTGGCTAAGAGAGGGACGCGGCACAGTGGCCTGTGAAATCTATTAACTCTGAATAAGCAAAGAGCAGCTGAAGGCTGCAGGCAGTACCATAATGAGGTAATGATACAAGCTGGGGAGAAAACAGGAATTACTCACGGACTTATTCCTCAGCACTTCCACTGTGGCTGTTAGTGCCTTAGCCTCACAGATGTCAAATGCAAGCAATTAAAGTAAAAGTTAGGTAAGGTCACAGCTGAAATTAACCCCTGCCATGCAGCAGTTTGCACCCATTGGCAGGCGGAGGGCACGCAGATGAGCAGAGCCACCCTCCTGTAACGAAGCAAATGAGGGGCCTCTGCTCGACGGCCTGTGCACGGGCTTTGGTTCAAGTTACAAGGGCAGTAAGAGGTGCTGGGCTGATACAGTCTCACTGAGCTCTAAACAGCCCTGGGCACATGATGTAGAGGACAATTTCTACTCTGATGAACTGCTGTTTTGTCATCCTCCTGCCCCTTGTAGACCAATGACTCTCTCACGTACGGGAACGGTGCCCAGCCTTTGTTCACAGCACCAGATCTCCCCTTCTCCTCTTAAACGTCCTTAAACGCATCCCAGGTTTGTAACACAGACATCCGTGTTCTGGTTTCTTATAAATATGGGTGGATACAGTGTCGAGGAGTGGGATGTGTGTTCCATATTTCCCCAGAAAACATGTGTTTTGTGGACAGGCTATTTTAGATTGCAACCTTACAATCTTAGAGAACACCAGCATCAAAAAATTGTGGTGCTAAATCCAATGGACATCTCAGGGCCATCAGGAATAGTTGTAGATTGTACCTTGAGCTGGAAAAATGACTGACTGATGGGTATGTTCAGGTTAAATGTACGCCAAGCATAGTCTCTGTTGTGACAGAGGAGTTCTGGCAATGCACAACTTTTAGACTGTTGGGGCCTGCTTTCACCTCCTTAGGTGCCTTCTGCATTTTAAAAAGGAATAGAGATTTTAAACTGCAACGCAAAAATGAAGTGCTGAAAAGTGGCTTGAATTACTGACAGGAGGAGCCAGCTGCGGGGAAAGATGTAAGTGTTTCACACAAGCAAGCTGAAAGGGTATTTCCACCACTGAGGGAGAGGCGATGGTCAGTGAAGCAGATGGATGGTGGAAGACACAGAGCCATCGCTCTCAGATATGCTCAGAGGTGGCACTGCTTCCTCGGGCAGCGCCTGGAGGGAGAGCTGAGGAGGATGCCGGCTGATGGCCGCCTCCTGTAGAGTCAGCACAGGGCTGCTGTGTGTGTGGTTCCCGTGGTGGGACTTCCCTGTGGTCTCAGAGGATGGCTGAGAACTTGGATCCAAGGACAGAAAGGAAAAAAACAGAAATAAAATGGAGCATTCTTCATTTGATATTCAGTGTCAAGGAAAAGAAAGCTTTCCTGTGGGTTGCAGCTATAAGATTAGGAGAGAAAAAGTTGAATTATTAAAACATTTATTCACCCACGTACATGTTGAGCTCTCCAAGGACCAAATGCATCCACTTAATTAAAACGGAGAACTTCCCAAGGACCATTTATATTGGCACTAAGTGACACATTTAATACTTGGGTCCTGAAAAGGTCATACATATCCATAGCTGTAGATCTGAAGAGATAAAAAGCTTTTCTGACTTCTTGCTGTACTCCCTGCCAAAAAGCACCGGTGCTTGGTCTGAAGGCAGCATGATGAGGAGGAAGCTGCTGCCTACAGGCTTTGCCGCTGACAGTTGATCAATAGCAATGGTAGGTTGTACTTTAGTGAGAACAGCTTGCCTGTTGTGAAAGAGCGACAACATCCAAAATCTGACAGACAAGGCAGGCAAACGTTCTTGGGGACTTAGAGATGTTGGTCTCCTATGGAGGAGGGAAAGGGAAGAGGACACAGCCCTTTTGAGGGTCTTGGCCAGGCTTTCTCCCTTACGGTTCCTGTGAGCACAGACCTGTCACTGTGATTTGCTTTTTCAGGACTTCTGTGGCAGATCTGGAAGAGGCAGAGGAGAAACATCTGCATTGCTCATGTCCCACAGCAAACTTAGAGAAGGATGGATGTTTTTTCATCGCTTACCAAACCTATGTGGCTTTGCAATACAGTTACTGTCTGCTGACTCTGGTGGGAGTTTGGGTCAGGAAAAGAGGAGTGGGCAGGCTGGTGAAGGGTGACTCAGGAGGAAGGTCTATCCCCTCCCTTCCCAATCTCCTGATGAGCCACTGACTCACAGAGGACAGCTCAGCAGAAGAGGGCAGCATGTAGCAAGCTGTGGACACAGCTGTCCATCCCACAGGTATGGCAGCAAAATGTAGTTTTCTTATCTCTGGTGTTACAGGCTAGCGTCTGCTCAACCTTTAAAGTGCCTCTAAACCCACCCAATGGCTAAATCAGTCTAGCTTCTTCTTGGGACAGAGATATTTAGAAGTGTCATACATGCTTGTATCTACTGCGTGAGGCTCCCTGTCTTCTCAGGAAACAAAATTATGATGGGTGGAAAGGAGGGTGGACAGAACAAAGAATTCATCACAAGGGAAATGTCCTCTGCCAAGGGAGTTCTGTCTCATGTGGGCAGCTTGGCTTCATTAACACGCCAGCACAGGGTCTGTGGGCATGAGACCTGCAGAGGTGAGAGAACCCCAGGGGGGGTTAAAAAGTGCCAGTGCAGGTAAGCAATGTAGAGTAATGTGAACACAACAAACCCGTCCTCTGCTCAGCACACACTGTACAGAATCTGTGTCAAAGTCAGCCCCTACCTTGCCAAGCAAATGATCTTGGTGCTCTTGGGTTGGCGTATATCAACATCATGCCCTGGGATGTGGTCTGATCTCTGCTCCTCCAGCAAAATGAGAAAGTAACAAAGAGTGAGATGTGTGAAAGGGATAATTGGCTGTACCAGAAACAGAGATCATGCAAAATAGGACCTTGGTTTTTAGCTCATCTCCATTTCTCCACAGTTCTAGCAATCCTGCATTCCAAGTGTTTGGCATCCTTCTCAAAACTTATTCCCATATGAGAATCTCAAGTGGCTCAAAAAACTCCAAAGTATATATATTAAACTTTACACTTGCCTCAACATGAGTTAAGGAATTATCTAGTATAGGACTTGGAGTACAACCGACTTCTGGCAATCATTCATCCAAGAATTTCTGCTCTTGGAGAAACTGAAGACTGAGGATCACACCTACCTTATGCCTTCTCTGTCTTAACCAGCATGGAATAGTTAAGGAGCGTGTATCACAGAAGCAACAGCAATCATGCTCCTTGTCCTCATTCTTTTTTCCCTTGCATATCCCCTCAAAAAAATTTAAATAATATCTTTTTACTGTGAGGGTGACTGAGCGCAGGCTGTGGAGTCTCCATCCTTGGAGACATCCAAAACCTGAATGGACATGGTCCTGGGCAACCATGTGTAGATGGCACTCCCTGCTTGGACTATCGATGACCTCCAGAGGTCCCTTTGAACCTCAGCCAGTCTGTGATTCTGTGAATTTATCTGTTTCTCTGAGCAACAGATGTCATCTACCTGGACTTGTGCAAGCATTTAGCACTGTCCTGCACGACATCCTGGTCTCTAAATTGGAGAGACATGGATTTGACCATTGGACCACTCGATGATAAGGAACTGGCTGGATGGTCTCACTCAAAGAGTTGTGTCCAAGTGGCGAGCAGTGATGAGTGGCGTTCCTCAGGGGTCAGTACCGGGACTGGTACTATTTAACAACTTTGTTGGTGACATGGATGTTGGGATTGAGTGCACCCTCAGCAAGTTTGCTGATGACACCAAGCTGTGTGGAGCAGTTGACATGCTGGAGGGGAGGGTTGCCATCCAGAGTGACCTGGACAGGCTGGAGAGGTGGGCCTGTGCAAACCTCATGAAGTTCAACAAGGCCAAGTGCAAGGTCCTGCACATGGGTTGGGGCAATCCCAAGCACAAATACGGACAGGGTGGAGAATGGATTGAGAACAGCCCTGAGGAGAAGGACCTGGGTGTACTGACTGATGAGAAGCTCAACATGAGCCAGCAATGTGCGCTTGCAGCCCAGAAGGCCAGATGTATCCTGGGCTGCATCAGAAGTGTGGCCAGCAGGTCAAGGGAGGTGATTCTGCATCTCTACTCTGCTCTCATGAGACCCCACGTGGAGTACTGTGTCCGGCTCTGGAGCCCTCAACATAAGAAGGACATGGACCTGTTGGAGCGGGTCCAGAGGAGGGCCGTGAAGATGATCAGAGGGGGCTGGAGCACCTCTCCTATGAGGACAGGCTGAGAGAGTTGGGGTTGTTCAGCCTGGAGAAGAGAAGGCTCCGCAGAGACCTTATAGCAGCCTTCCAGTACCTAAAGGGGCGCTACAAGAAAGCTGGAGAGGGACTTTTTACAAGGGCATGTAGTTATAGCTACAGGATGATGGCTTCAAACTGGAAGAGGGTAGATTTAGATTAGATATTAGGAAGAAATTTTTCACTATGAGGGTGGTGAGACACTGGAAGAGGTTGCCCAGGGAAGTTGTGGATGCCCCATCCCTGGAGGTGACTAAGGCCAGGTTGGATGGGACTTTGAGCAACCTGGTCTAGTGGGAGGTGTCCATGCCCATGTGTCCTGGTTTGAGGTAAAACAGGACTAATTTTCTGGTCAGTAACTTTGCTTTTTAGCTGGGCCTCTTCTAACTACTGAAATTAACAGCATATTGTGCAGACACTGTTCATTCTCAGAGTGATAAGACCTGTGCTTATAGTTGATGTCAAGGAATGGTACACAGAGAGGCTCTTGCTTAGACTTAGTGCTGTAACCCCCAAGTCCAGCTAACTTGGTTATTTGCCCCATTGGAGGGTCAGAAGCGGAAAAGCGTAGAGGGGTCCCACCTGCGGGGAGGAGCGGACAGGACAGGTGACCCAAAACTGACCCACAGGGTATTCCATCCCATCTGCCTCATGCTCAGTATAAAAGCTGAGGGTCAAAGGGTCAGCCCTCTTTCTTCAGTGGCCGGCGTCCAAGGAGGACTCTGTCTGTTCCTCCACCTTTTATCCCGATCCAGAATCCAGATTTGGAATCCAGTTCCCGTCTGTCACTGACTCCAGTCTGGAACTTCCCCAGTTCCAGCTGGTGATGTGATTGTCATCCTGGGAGCTTGAAAGGGTTTTGTATATATTTCATTATTTCCTTTTTATTTTATTATTAATATTTCATCAAAGTAGTTTAGTTTCTTCTAAATTAATCGGTCTCTCTCTCTCCTGCCTCTCTTTGGAGAGGTAGCGCATCTGTCAGTCGTCCAGTGGCCAGTTCAGCCCAAACCACAACACCATGGCAGGGGGGGTTGGAACTGGATGATCTTTAAGGTCCCTTCCAAACTAAACCACTCTATGATGCTATGATATGCATATGTTGATGACAACAGACTCAGTCTTTTTCCTTGGAGGAGAAAGATCATGTGGGACACGTGGGCACAGTGGAGATCCAGGAAAGCAGCTGGCCTAGCTCTCACGGAAAAAGACCTTACAGCTGCTGGGAATGAGACAGCTGAGAGATTTACGTGGAAGTCCTGAGCAGAAGCAAAGGTGAGTTTCTCCATTTATAGTTATAAGCTGTACAACACAGAGGAACAAAGTTTCCCTACATGAAAGATGTTCTTCCCTCCACATGGAAGCATTCACACTCATCCTACAGAAAGGCAGTGGTTTCGCTTATCTGTACTATTTGTTACTGCTCTGTTACCATAGTTCATATATATAAAATAAAGCCAGTTGAAGACTCTTAATTAAAACAACTGTGGTAGCTACTTTCCCACTTGGAAGAAAGTTAGACTTACTTGGATGGGCTTTGTGAAACCTCTGGCACCTCACATAATGACTGTGTGTGCAACAGGTGGAGCACCGGGTCCTTCATCCTCCTGCTGCTCCTGAGGAGGACTACCTTTCAATACTCCCAGGGGCCTTATAAGAAAGATGGGGACAGACTTTTCAATAGGGCTTGTGATGGGACAAGTGGTAGTGGTTTTAAACTAAAAGGGCATAGATTCAGACTAGATATAAGGAAGAAATTTTTTACGATGAGGGTGGTGAAACACTGGAACAGGTTGCCCAGAGAAGTGGAAGACGCCCCATCCCTGGAAACATTCAGTGTCAGGTTGGACAGGGCTTTGAGCAACCTCATCTACTTGAAGTTGTTCCTGCTCATTGCAGGGGTGTGACTAATGACCTTTAAAGGTCCCTTCCAACTCAAACCATTCTATGATACTATGATTCTATACCTTATCTGTGTGGCCATGCCTGAGAGCTGCCTCTGTATCTGCTGGGGAACACAAGGCTTTTGCTGGGCTGGTAGCTGGGAGAGCAGCAGCATGCCAGGATGAGGAGGACCCTGTTGACGGAACTCTGCTGGGGGAGGAAACCTTACACCTAGTGTTGGTTTTGTAAATTTTATGGGGAGATCAGATAGGTGATGTGATTGCAAGAAGAGGTGTTGCATAAGCTGCATGTTCTTTTAGCGTGCTTTAGATGAGGAGGGGACAGGCTGGTATAATCAAAACAACGTGATAAAATAATAACTATTAATGATGTGCAAGTAGGAAGAAAGATCTCATCAGAAAGAAAGTGCAGAAAAAAAACAGCCAGGTCAACAGGAAGGGGTATGCAGCTGCAGCTAAGCAGCCTGCTGTAGGTGATGCTGCCTCAGGGATCTGATACTGCTGCGTCCTGTTCCTCAGAGAGGGAGAGAGAGAAGAGGCTGTGCCATGTGCTGGGCTCCAAACACTTCTGAAATGACAACAGAAGGTGGTATTGGATAGGAAAAACAAACGCATAAAAAGCTTGCATGCAGGTAGTGAGAACTGGGACCTACTGTATAACGACAGTGATGGGGAAATGTTACTTCAGTGACAGAATTAGGCATGCGATAGCTATGGTTCAGTGAAGAACACAAGTAAAGGAGAGAAGCCAAGATAAGCTGTGGAGTTGCCCACATGGTGTACATGTACTTGAATTGGGCAAGGAAAAGAAAGATGATTTGGAGGCTCTGCTCAGGAGAGAAACAAAAGAAATAATGCACAGCCTTCCTCCTATTTTAATTTTTGTATCACGTAAACATACCTATTTCTTTTTGTGGTATCAATTTGACTTGAAGGCTTAGCTAGCAGGGAACATTTCTACTTAAAAAAAAATCTGTTTTTAAGAAGTTCTATGTGCACTTTTGTTTTTTTTAATTAAAAATGATTCACCAATGTTTTCCTTTTGGCTAAACCTGATTTAATAATTTATGGGATACTTCTTGTGCTGAATTTTCAGCTACATGAGGAGATCCACTTTCTTAACAGGACCACTGTATATTCATTCTCCGACTTGTCATCTACTGCGATGTTCACTGTAGTAAAAATAGGCAGAGCTGAGAAATCTTTAGGTACAGCTCCAGGTTTGTGTGTGTGGATTTTCACGCTTGTAAGATAGTCACCTATTCTGCAAGCAGTAGTGCTGAGAAGGAAACTTGAGACTTTCCACCCTCCGCAGAGGATGTTACTATCTAACACTGAAAAGACTCGAGAGCCCACTCCACATATGCACAAAATTGACAGTGAAAGTATTTGCACGCTTGGAGTTTTTCACATCTCAGCGCTAAGTGACACTGTTCCCTTCCCCCCTCCCCAGCACATATGCACAAAGAGAAAAACGTGGCCACTACCTGATGCTTTTTGCTTTTATCAAAGGTCCCACTGCATCCCCTACACAGAACTTCCCATTCTTTTAAGAACTGCTGAGGGCAAGTCGAGAAAGAAAAACTACCAGTCTTTAAATTGAAGTGACTGTTCTTACCTGTTTTTAAGCAATTGTCAGACCTTAGGAGCCACCTTCGCCGGCCAGCAGCAATAGTACAAACTCAGAAAGCTCAGTGAAGCAAGGCATGCTGTACGCCCCTTCTGTGCTTACTTCCATGCCTGATTCCCCTTCAGAAACCAGCACTGCCCAGTAAGTTCAACAGCCTCAGCGGGGGTCTGGTCTTTGCTTCTGCGCTGAGAGCGCCCTTCCTGGCAGCACGTCCTTGCTAGCTACCTAACGTACAGAAGTAGTTCACGAAGATAGGTTAAAGCAACTAGTCAAGAGATGTGGGTCACAATATAAAAGCCATTTCACAAAGTACATTTCCTAGGATGCTCCTGCATCTTGAAAAAAGCATAAGTTAGTGGGAGTGAGTGACAACTTCATTCATCAAAAGACTTCTTGCTGGCAGGTTAACCAGGGCATTTAACTTATCATCTATTAAATCTTCAGTTTCTATTTCTCTTTCCTACTTGTGCAGAGGGGCTGGCGACCAGTTCACCAGCTACAGCTACAGAAAGCAGGCTCAATGGCTTCTGGGCTGCAATGGGTTGGTGCCTCTCAAAACCCCCTGTACTAGGCTCCCCCCGCCAAGGACTGGGTAGCAGGGGTTAGGAGAGCTACCAGGAAAATTAAAGGCAAAGTCAGAATTGTCTGTGCAGTAACAGTCATTAGAGAACTGCTTGGCTTCATCGCTGGCAGCACACTGCCTGCTCCCTGCGTCTCTGTGTGCAGCACTCACTGCCGGCTTTCAGAGCGCTCATAGAGGTGGAGGAGTCTTCACTGGCACCAGACCCCTGGATAGATGCAGCTCAGTCTGGTGGAGAGCCCTCGCTCAGTGTTTACACAGCAGTCCAGATGATATTGGGTCTAGCGCAGTGCTCATAACTTTTCGGACTCCTGCCCAGACACACACCCCACCACCTAAACCGAAAGCGGCAGCCATAAAACAAAACTGGGAGGAGGATATAGCCTTTCTCACCGAAAAGCTTCTCAAACTTTACGTGTATGGAATCACTCCATAAGCACTATGAGACAGCTGCTGCGCTGGGAATGCGGCATTCAACAAGCAGCTTGAACCAAGACAGAACACTGCTGAGCTAACAGCAGCCTACCCAGTTTTGCTCACTGGCTGTGTTTACATTCAGAGCTTGAATGCTGCCACAGAGCTGCGTGAATGGCAGAGATCATCAGCCAGAATGAGTCTCTACTGAAATTTGTGCTGTCAAGTCATTTGCAGCATCACAGTGACCCAAAAAGTCGGTATTATTTCAAATTATTTCAACTGAGTTTAATTTAAGAAAACACAAAACATACCCCACGACCCCTGACATTTTGGTATTTAATTGCAAAGAGTTACCCTCTGATAGCTGGGGAGGCTGCATTTAAGTTGCTGAAAAAAAGTATTTTGACTTCCTGTTTTACAAGCAGTAGTAGTTTTTCTTCTGTTATACAATGCAACTCACTTGGAGACATCCTGCTTGTTTTCATGGAGAGCTACAGCAGGCAGGTCACTGTAGACTTCAGTCCAGGAAGTTTGACATTTTCCCACAGAAAACACTATTTTTGTCTTATGGACCTTGCATTCTGAAGTGGAAAAGCAGTATTAATCTCAAAAGATTCTCCTATTTTCTCAGGCTTACTTTTATTGCTATTGTGAGGCTTTGAAAACTAAGCTGTTCTTTGTAAATCAGATGAGATTCTATCGAAATATTCTGTCTGTGGCAAAATTAAGTGTTTCTGCACCAGAAAGTACTTTCTTTTAACCCTGGCATCTGAATTAACGAGCCTTCTTTTGCTAACATGTTTTAAAAGGACTTGCCTCTCCAGTTGCTAACAATTGAGAATAAACCAGGTGTCTTCAGAGGTCAGTCAAAGAGACCTGAGAAAACGTCAGAATATAAGAGTTCACATACCAAAGAAAAGGGAACCTTCTGAGCCAGTGTTTCTCGTCTCTGCCTCAGTTACCTGCCTGAATCTACAGATTTGCAGTTGCTTTCAATGTTTTTCATTATTTTCATACAGAGTAAAGGAAAGATAATACAGAAAGGTAC
This sequence comes from Ibidorhyncha struthersii, assembly GCA_013398815.1. NCBI lineage: Eukaryota > Metazoa > Chordata > Aves > Charadriiformes > Charadriidae > Ibidorhyncha > Ibidorhyncha struthersii. Next base: position 183,506 of record VZSZ01000677.1, read on the forward strand.
CTTGTATTTGATGGAAGAAAATGAACAGGAAAGTGAAACAAAGCATACAAAATGAATTTTTATTAAATGAAAGAAAATCTGTTTTGTGGGTCAAATATGAAATAGAATATACAAAAACTTTACATCAGATCTCTTGTCAAAGAAATTAAATCCTATCTAGACTGAAGTAGCACTCGTTCTTTCCAAGACAACACAAACGGGTGAATATGCTTCTTATGGCAGTACAGGATCACACAGTATGCTGTGCTAAATTTCTGGTTACAGAGAAGAAAAGTTAAAAATCTAAATGATGTCCCTAAAGAACCCAACTATTCCACAAAGTAACTTAAAAACATGAGTTTTGATCATTATGTATTCTCTTAGAAGCAAATGACAGGTGGGTCAAGTGCAGAGTTCACAAAGCTTGTATATCACATTCTCTGTTTCTATACAAATATAAATCGTTCTTTTTTATTTTAAAAATCCTTTTATATTTGATAGCATTTATTTGTGGAAAAGGATGACGAGTTAATCAGGTTCCTGCTGTACCACCCAGACAATTCAATCTCCTTTAGCTCCTCCTTTTTTTGTGAAGACCATTACCCATAAACCACAGACTGCAGTAAAAAAAAAAAAGTTGCTGTTTGTTTAATCACAGATCTTTGTATCACTGTTCTGTATATGAAGGTTCTGCAGAGTTCCTAGCACGTCTTTGGCATAGCACACCAAGTTCCGTTTAATACTTTTTTTGTTTAAAAAAGTATATTTTCCTTTAGTAAAACACCTTAAAAACACCCATTTCTGATTTTGTAAAATAATGTGTCACTTCTCGTGCTGCTTTGCAAAATATACACACACATTTTGGAAAAAACATTGAGTACTGACATAAGGGACTCACGTGAAGTCCAATCATCTGTTTATGACAAGTAAAATATAATTACAAATTTCATCTTCTGCATGAATGTTACATGAAGTCGTTCAATTCAGCTTCAAGTGCTGCTGCCATTTCATCCGCTTCAGAACTGCTTCCTTCTTCATCTTCATTGCTAGATTCTTTACTGGATTCACTGGCAGCATCATCTTCATCCAGTTTGCGCTTGTGACCCCTGGAAGGTTAAACCGAGATAACATCCATGAATCAAGGTATCTCATTGCTTGTTAACACAGACCACTATTTAACAGGAGAAAAAAAAGGGGCTAAAGGACTCAACTTATTTTCAGGTCTAGACAAAAAGTATTGCACTTGCTTTTAAATGAACAAACAGTAGTTAGTTCATACAATTGATTTTTTAATTGCTGTTATTTACTGTCAGCTGTAGGTGCAAAGTACTGTTAATTTATTTCTCCAATTCTTCTGAACAAGGAATGAAAACAGAGTACACGACTGTTTGAAACCAAGTTGATTTACTTTCCTCTCACATCCCAGAAGAAATCCATTGTGTGAACGAGATATTACCAAAATACATTATATGTTGCTATATGATTTTGAAATATCCGAGTTTCTCCTTTCTTTATAAAAATAAAACCTTAACTGATTAACCAAATCTCACTGTACCAGCTTCTGCACTTTCATGCTTCAAAATGTAGGAGGGGTCTTATTCTTCCCTTATACATCTCTTTGGATTAATATTGCCAGGCTGAACAACACATTTCTTAGCACCTCCAGAGAATTAACCAGTTTAAACAGGAAGCTGATGTGCACCATACCCTGCCAAAAGTCTCATGTTCCTGGTTGTGAAAGATCTCCAAGGAAAATCTAACTCTTCAACTGGGACATAGCCATAAGCAAAAGAATTTGGATTTGTGGAATCCTAAAATCTCTTTTCCTTGCCAAAAGGGAATTTTATATCAGACATGTACTTCTGAGACAAAAATAGAGTTGAGACTTTGCACTGCACAGAATTCATAATGAGCTGTAGAAACACCTTTAAAATCCTTCCTTGATCATTTGATCAAATTTCAAGCAGAGAAATATATGCAAAGGGGCTCTCTCTTAAATAACTGTCCTTTCCAGTGCTAGGTGGGGTTTCATTAAGAAGAGAATGCATACACTTGCAATCATGAAAAATTAAGAAAATTATCTTTATCTTTTAGCAAAAAGTAGTATTTTAACAATGGTCCCTTTACTTCTGAGAGCACAGAGAAGTAGCAAGAAAGACCTTCGATAAATACTGTTCTAAACTATGTAAATCCAAAAGAAATAAATATAAAGGTCAAATTTGTGACCTTGTAAGCAACACCAAAATACAAAGCAATTTTTATTTATACAGATATTCTTATCACCATTTTCCGAGAAAGAATAATTCTCAGGAGCCCAGACTACTTGATCCGTAGGCTGGTGGGGTGACACCTGACCTTCTCTTTCTCAGCTTTTCAGGGAGATGGACAAGACAGGGTGTGAAGTCAGGAGGGAAGTCCAAATCAAAACAGGAAGCAAACAGTACCGCGTTACGCTGTTTTTCCTTTCAGCTGTACCAGTGGGACCAAAAGATAGGCTGCTGCTGCTTTACCAAGTGCTTCCTCACCGCGATGTTAGGTGGGTTCTCCTGTTCAGTATAGGGTGGGAGGAGTAATACTCCAGGGAGGTAAGGCTGAAACCCTGGGATTCAGTCTGGGGTCAAAATCCCTAACAAGGAAAAATGGGATGAGGTGAAAGCATTTCCTGAATGTTTTGCTATTGAAACTCAAATGTAGCCTGCTGAGGGAGTTACAGGGCACTAAATGCAGCCTAATACACAATAAAAAGCAGTTTCTCAGCCATAACGCTGATTTCCATGCAGCCTACATTAGCACGCAGTTTGGACGAGGAAGCACTCAGCCTAAAAATGCCCAGTTGGAAGAAATCTTAGCACATTTCCATTAAAAGCTGTACAAATGCATGGAGCTTGAGTTTCACTCGCTCACTTCATGATGATTTCAGCCTTCAGAGATACAGCACTATTTTAGGCATTAATGATACCATTAGCTGGTGAAAAGCTAATTGGAAATTAAAGATAGTTGAAAAAAGTTGTGCGTATTTAACAAGTAGTGCATAAGAAGTATACACGTAGTGCCAACTGACAAATAATGATAAAGACAGATATGGAGGGAATCTACAGCACAATGTTCATAGCTTAAAACATTTGTATTCATCTGTTTGTAACTGATGGTATCTACCAATTGAAAAATAAAATTAACAGCCTGACAGCTATAATTTACACATGTGAAACACATACACACAACCGCAGATGAACCTTAAAGACGTTAAAGAACGCGGTAGGACAAGCAGGATTTTAGAGCCAGCCCAGACACTCTGAGTTTTCTGGGACCTAAATCAATAGCAAAGATTCTGCAGAAAAAAGGTCTATGAAGAAACAACATCTCACTGCCAGCTGATTATTTCTTAGAATTGAGGAACAGTTCATTTACTAAATAATTAAGGCAAAGACTAGCAAAATTACTGATTTATGCAACAAAGCCACCTTTTTATTTAAATCTACTCCATAGCAACTAGATTTCAGTGAGGGCAATCAACAAAACACAGGGACCTGAAATACTCATTGTAACTAGTCAGTTAAAGAATGGAGTTCCAGTGTACAAGGAGACCTTCCAGAGAACTTTAAGGGACAGTCCTGACATATTTTCACCTCTCATTTGGTTGTAATAAACAGTAAATGCAAAAGACTGAATGTGATCTATTTTTTCAGTTTTTGTTCTTTTGGCAAGGCTAGAACGACAGCTCTATTCAATCTAGATATGAAAACTTCCTCACTCGTGGGGAGGAAAAAAACTTCAAAAGCGAAAAAGAAAACACAGCTAAGTGTTAGTCCTCTGCTAGAAGAAACACAAAATCTCTCGAGAATGTAAGTACTGTTCTTATTAAGATATAAACACCTTTCACTATTGGTGTACTGTAAACTGCAGCTTCATAGCTATTCCAAAAACATTTGAATGAGTATTACGAAATCAAATGCAAAGCTAACTCTGATAGAAGTACGGAGGAAGAACATCAGTAACATAGTGCTGCATTTATTTGCAAATTCAGAAAAGAGAGATAACATCCCATTATTCATTTCTACCTTCAGAGAAAAGCAGTATATCCCCATGGCAGCATATCTATTAACATAAAAACCAACTTAAAATGTATATTTTCCTCATTATTTTGTGCCCACTCCGTGTCATTTCCCGTTTCAGAGCCATAGTGCATAACACCTTTGAGTGGAAAAGTTAAGCACGTACAGGATTCCTTCTTAATATTTAGAGAAAACGATTCAGCAGCATGTGCAGGCTTCCATTAGTGTAATTTGTATTTTTAAAAGGAACTTTGCTTGACTGATATTAAAAAACAAATATACGGATAATAACTGAATACCTTTAACCTCGTAAATGAACAATTAAAATTTCCAAAAGACTGAACTTAGAACTTTAAATATCTGACAACTCTGTGAAAAAAACTTGTACAATTCGTATTTCCTTTGCATTAAATATTTTTCCTTTGTAATACCCAGGACTAGGAGGCCAACCAGTTCACGTGATGGAGAAATCTTTTTAAAAGAGAACTACATTTAAAAACCCCCATGTTTTTAAATGAATTATCAAAATATTTAAATAAACTACAAATATAATTCATAATGATATTAAAATAAAAAACCCCACTTGTAATTATACATGTATAGAAGTTATTTTTAGGAGAATTTAATCTACAGAATGCGAAATATACTCAGTAGTATATTTAAGTATACTAAGTATACTTAGTATTCCAAATGAAGAGATAGGAAGACATTACAACGTTGCAGTAGAGCATGGTGTATGCATGTGAAAAATAGCACAAGGAAAATAACTGCAAATAAAAATTTATTCAATTCTTGATCTGTTAAACTGATCACTAAAACACAATTACAACGACAGGTTGAATGAAAACTTCATTCTTATAATTTCAATTTAAGTTTAGTTCACTGAAAGAGCCATAGGGAACAAAGCAGTGAAAAAAAGTCCAGTATTCGTGGCTTCTATTATCTTAAGGCCTTAATAGCTGAAAATAAATAATGTTGGAAAAAACATTTTTTCTAATAATTGAAAAGCAAATTGTCTCCGGTCTGTTTTGCATCCCAATGGCACCCTTTTAAGAAATACAGGGCTACATTAAAATAGAAGCATCTAAAAGGAATTCAAAGGGCAACATAACCCTTGTTTCAAACAAAGCAAACCTAAACCTTTACCCAAACTTTGTTTTAAACCTGCAAAAGAAACCCACAGCAAGTATTTAAAGAAACATTCACATATACTTTAAACTCCAAATACCCCCAACCCCCATCCCTACTCTGATAAGAAGTATACTTCTAAATTATTGCAAATTGTCTTGTTTTCTTCAATAGCTCCTAAAATTGGTACAGTAACAAAGTAGGGTCTGCAGGCTAGAAGTGTTTAGTCTTTTACAAGCAACCAGCTTACAGCATTGACATCATAAATCAGGGCTTAAATTTGGTACCAAATACAGTCAAGTTAGTCTCTAATGAGAATACTCACATAGGAGCCGTAAGCAGTTTGGAAGGCAATGGTTTGAAAAGGGCATTTTGAAACAGCTTGCTGCCTTCCAACAACATTACAACTCTGCAAGACTACCTACGCTGCTGCAGGCACGCCTCTGAAGTCTGCTGTGGAAGGTCTGTCCGGGTTTCCATACGCACCCAGTCTACAGCTTTCCGTAAACTCCTTCCATAATGGAGAGAAGGGTGATGCCGAGTTTGGTAATGCAACAGGAATCTGACTCCCTTCCACAAGAATTTGACTATGAGAACAATTTATTTAGATAAAATAGTTCTGTCACAATGTCCTTCAGCTGTTATGGATTAGAGCTGGTAAACCAGGAAAACGGTTTCTTTAACCAAATTTTAAGACGCCAGCCCATTACGTGGCTAACAAGGTTAAAGGATGTGAGATCTGAGAACATACAGACTGAAAATCAAGGTTGTAAGCATTAATACCTTACATTGGACAGACAAGACGATTACATTTTCAGGGAGATGTTCCAAGTTTTGCAGTTATATTTTCTTAATGTGGGATAACGGGGCAACATCTTTTATGTACGCTTGATATAAGAGCGAGCAATTGTCCGTAGCAGGGCTGCAAACCCCAGGGGTCCACCCTCTGGCAATTTGTCTCATACATCTGTGCAGGAACACTGAATTTTCTGTCCTGGTGCTCCTCCCTAGCCCTGGCATAGCATGCTTCCAAGGACACAGCCTTAAGAGCAACAGATGACACCAGCCCCGTGCTGGCAAGCTGGAGTGTGTGTTTTTACTTCAGGTTCATGCTATGACAAACAGGACGATATTTAGTACTGCAGGAACAAATGCCAGACACCTCGCATATTTCCTCATGAACTCATCCAACGTTGTCTGCGGGATTACAGGATGATCCAGAAATCTAATATGCAGAAAAATGCAGAGAGAATGTTTATTGGACAGCCCCAGCGTGCAGAAAGAGATCCTGCAGTTGGATGAACAGCATGCTTTTAACGCTCTTCACAAAAACGTCTTTGCAGAAATCCACCAATTCCAACTGACAGCTCCAAAATGTATTTTAACTAACACAACAGTAAAGTGAGACCTGATTCAATTCCGTACGGCTTCAGTGCCTTTCTGCTTTAAAATTTAGCATACCTGCACACTATTCTAACAGTGAGAAACTATTCCGGAAACTTTAAAAACTATTTTAACAGCTTTATAGTTGAAGTAAAAACTCAATGTATATCTAAATTGAAAGAAAAAGTTTTAAAAATCAGCAAGTCATAGAAAATTTAAAATAAATTCAGACGTTACAACAATGTGTCAATAAGAATATTTTGTAAATTTTGCTAAAATCATTCATTTGGGAAGGCTGTATTTTCCTGATATTTAGACCAATGGGAACATTTAATAAGAAAAAACCCACCCCAACTCATTGAAAACGGTAATTTCTTAACAATTAAACCTTTGGCTGGGATATTTCAAAAACGAAGGGTAGCAATAAAGCTTTAAAATGAAAGACTGTGCACTGAACTAATTTTCTCTGCACTGAACTAATTAGATACAGATAATAATTAAATTGGATAATGAAAAACTAAAAAGCTGAACCTACAATTTTGCTTATATAACTAAATCACAGATAAGTAAACTATGTCTCTAAAATATTACTTGTTATTTTATTAACTTCAAGTTGTTTAAAAACAATCCATGTAGTTGTTACAAGACGACATTTACAACACGCAACATTAACTATTTCTTCAAAAGGCAAATGTGACAGGGGCAGTTTTATACCACAGAACAAATACTCTTGCCATTGATTTGTCGACAACAACCAAAAATTACATATCCTTTTCAATATGTGGAATGCCAGACCGTTACTTGACACTTCCGTAATGAAAAATGCACGGATAGACTCTGGCATATCATCTCTCAATCCTATCATAAACAAACAGAAACACGAAGATCTATTCGCCTTTCCTGAACGACCTCACCCCCTTCCTAGACAACTGGATTTGAATAACCACCCAACAGGGGAACAAGCCAAAATTCAGACCAAAAAATACACGTCCATCAGCATATCAATATTTTTAAAGCTAAACCAAGCCTTTGTTGTTTGAATGAAGGTCTCTCTCCAGCTTCTTTACAAATATTACCCGTTCTGACAACAAATGTCAGATGGTAGATTTATAGCACTGTGGAGATTCTGGGTAGCTTTGGGAGGCCATAATAGGAGATACCAAGGATCAGCAGTGAGCAAAGAAGCTTCAAGCCTTCTTTCACCAGTGCCTAATAGGTGCAGTACAGCAAGTCTACCTGGATTTGGTTTGAAAAAAGTCCTTTGAAAATGCTATCACTCAATTTCTGTTACAGGAAGCGCTGCAGGAGATAGTCTCAGATAGTGACGAAGAATAACGCTCTAAGTTTAATCACTAGAGATCCAAATATAAGCTATTGTTTTAAAAACGGTAGATAAAAAAAAAAGATTAAAAATGGGCAAAAAATGTAGGATGCGCGGGCAATTTAGAAAATTCAAAAACATACATCAAAATAAGGAGCTGAAAAAGAAAAACCTCCTGATTTCTCTGAGAAAAGTCAAACTACATTCATTTTTTCTCATACTGTGAGCATACCGCCTATGTGGAGGTGCTCCTGTGCCAATATAGTAGAGTACAACTACAGTTTAAAGACCCAGTGCTGCAAAGTAATGCTTGGAATTCACACACGCTGCCATCCTGGTCGGATTTGCCAGCATCACCCAAACACTGAGAACATTCTTCAAGATGCATCATTGGGCATATTAACAACTGAAGATATAACACATCTTATAACACACTGACTGTGCTAACCAAGGAGCCTGGAAGTAGGATTTGGTATGCTCTTACTTATGTGGTGTCTTTTTAAGTTAGATAGTCATAGATTATCTTACTATGTATGTTACTACATATGCTATGGGCTACACTGAGTTGTATTGAAAGCTAAGAAGATTTTGTCAAAGCTTTTAACTCTGATTTTTACTAACTCTGCTATTACTTTGTCATTGTTTTCAATAAATTATTGATATTAAATTGCAAATAGCTAAACCCAACATCTTTCTAGGATGTTTATTCACAGAATAATGGCTTCGCTCATAAGAATATTAACTAAGAACATCTCCTTCTTAGTTAAAATTCTCTAAAATATAAAAAATAAGACAAATCACATCACTGACTCTGTATGGATACTGGTAACACTGCCCTCTCCGCTGGAGCACAACAATGACTTAAAATTCCTTTAAAATGTTGCTCTCCAAGGAAGTAAAATACACACGTTCTTTCCACGCAGATATATTCTTCCATGAAACGTACTAGATCACTCCTGCCAAAAAAGGGAAGCCCTTCATCCTCCTCACATTCCCAGATCATCTAACTGGATACTCCCTCAGTTTATTTGCTCTGCTGCCTGCCTAACAGATGTGGTAAACCAGTTAAACCCTCTCGCATAGCAAGTTGTCCACTGTCTTTCTAGTTAGTTTGCAATGAGTATTACCTTATTGTGCAGGTGTTGGGGCATTGCAGCTGTTGTGAGGGTGTGGGCAATACTGCGGTACTGCCAGAACATGGGAGTGAGATCTCCTCGTTTGGCAATCATCTGCGAGATCTGCTCTTCTGTATCATACAACGTTTTCCTGGAACACTGCATTCCTCTACTACTTCTGTTTCTTTATCAGAAAACCTCAGCACTCCCAATGGCAAGACATGCTATCTTGGCACTCCCCATCCCCCCACCTCTTCCTTCCCCAAATTCCCAGCCCTGTCAGCTTAGATTTTTCTTTATTTATTGGTAGAAATTTTATACAATAAAGCTTTCTTTCCATGCAGTAGAACAGGTTTGGGAAGAGTTTGTTTTGGAGATACTACAGCAGTGAAATACAGAGCTACAAAGAACCTAGAAAATAATTTATCAGCATTAAAAAGTTGTATTTTAAGTCAACATTTTGCTTCAGACATTCCAGTATGCTTCAAGATGTTTTAGAAACGTCAGTAAATTACAAGGTGAAATGACATCACGGCAGGAAGTTACCTCTTGGTAGAAGAAATGTTGAACTTGTTGAATTTGTTAGAAATTTGGGCTACAAATTGCTAGGTTTCCATGAGAAACAGAGGAAAGTGCTGTCAAGGCTTGATTTACAAATAAGAAAAATTTGAATTACAGTTATGAGTATCTGACAGAACTACCTGACTTCTACATCAGTTTAATAAGGTTTACATAAATGATAATACAGCATACCAATACACGCAATACGTTCAAAACAGAATCTTTCTTAAACTGTGCGATACTAACAAACTCCCTAAAAAGTGGGTCTACATTCATTAAATTTTAATCTCTACAATACTGGGTCACTGAGCGTCACAAATTCAATCTGGATCAAACTGGCATATGCCAGCCTATCTGCCAAATCAAATCACACTGCAGAGAATTCACCGTACCTGTGGTGTTTTCACACTAGTTAAGATATGACAAACTACCGAGTGCAGCAGATCGCAGCTCTGCTGACTAACATTACTTGATCCCATATACAGTCTGCTCTACAATTTTTTATGTCAATACTTCTGGAAAAAATTTGAAGTAGCACAGGCAGTTTATACTTGATCTGTACCTTCTGTTGTGCAGTTGCAAACTTTTTTGATGGTGCTGTCCAAAACCGAGATTCACTGTATTGTTCAGCTGCAGTCTTTCCTGTACCTCTAATGAAGACGACGTCTGAAGGAGAAGATGCTTCATATCTATTATCAATCCAGAGTAACAGGTTGCTACTGAGCCCGGTCTTATTACAGAATCACAGAATAGTCAGGGTTGGAAGGGACCTCTGGAGCTCCTCTAGTCCAACCCCCCCGCCAGAGCAGGGTCACCTACAACAGGTTGCACAGGACAGCGTCCAGGCGGGTTTTGAATGTCTCCAGAGTGGGAGACTCCACAACCTCTCTGGGCAGCCTGTGCCAGTGCTCCACCACCCTCAAAGTAAAGAAGTTCCTCCTCATGTTAAGATGGAACTTCCTATGTTCAAGCTTGTGCCCATTACCCCTCGTCCTATCAATGGGCACCACTGAAGAAAGACTGCTCCCATCCCCCTGGCATCCTCCCTTCAAGTATTTGAAAGCATTAACAAGATCCCCCCTCAATCTTCTTTTCTCCAGACTAAAGAGACCCAAATCCCTCAGCCTCTCCTCATATGAAAGATGTTCCAATCCCCTAATCATCTTTGTAGCCCTTTGCTGCACCCTCTCCAGCAGATCCCTGTCCTTCTTGAACTGGGGAGCCCAGAACTGGACGCAGTATTCCAGATGTGGCCTCACCAGGGCAGAGTAGAGGGGGAGGATGACCTCCCTCGACCTGCTGGCCACACTCCTTTTGATGAACTCAAAACTCCTTTTGATGACTTGACTCCTTTTTGATGAACACTCCTATTGACGTAGTGGTACCAGCAATAGGCTCATATAAAGTATGACTATCAAGTTACCTGGATATATGGATGCATGCAGGAGGAATGTGTGAAAAGGTGTTTCTCTGGCCCCCAAACGACTACAGAGAGAGTCACAGTACTTCAAACATTTAACAAAAACTAAGACCGCAACAAGTTGTTCTCTTTCTAGTTGCTACCTGAGAAGGAGATAGCCACACTGGTGCAGGGACAGGAGCAAGGTCTGACATGCCAGGCAGGGGCCTGACTGGAAGAAAGACCAGACACTTCCCTCTGCTTGACTTTGGGAATAAAATCACTTTGCTGGCCATCTCCAAAACGACTGAACGTGCTCCACAGCCGAACTCTCTGGAGCAAGGACTCACTCAGATATACCCCTGCTCCTTTCTGGCCAGCACTCATGGGGGTAGTGCACGTGTGCAGCCATGGCAGAGAGGAGAAGCCTGGCCACGTACCACGACTGTGCAGGCAGTTCTGGCCCTGCAGCTCAGGTACAGTTTATCCAGCCTTGTTAACATCTGGAACACTAAAAACCTTCTTGTCAGACTTTCAGGTATTACCCTTCCAGACACAGTGGTCCGAAGTGCACAGCAACGTCAGCTGAGAGACGTCTTTTATATTTCTGTTGATTGCATCTGCAAGCTCTACAAGTCCTCTGCCTAGGAGGAATGTATTTTGTACGAGCATCTGGTTTGTCTGATGGGTTATTTCACTGTAACTGGCAAAACAAATACTGTCACATATTCAATATACTTTTCCAGTCACTATTTCCTGGGATAGCGAAAGGCACACTCAAGCCACAGCAGTGTGAGAAACGGCATAACGAGGCTCTGCCCGGGAGATGCTCCCTTTAGTGAAGAGGGTCCCCTTCTGCGCAATGTCGTGGCGATATGCTTGAGCCACATGGCAAAGCACGCTTTTGCTGCTGTGACATCTACTGTGGGGTGGGGAATTAAAAACATCCATATTCTGCTTTTCACATGCTTGACTGATAACAATGCAGGGACAATTCTCCACTATCAGTTTGATACAACAGACTTCCGAAATAAGTTCAAGTTTTCTACAAAAATCTGATTTAATTTTTTTCCCAGTGGAAGAACCTACTAGGAGTTCAAGTGATTAATAAACTACTCACAAATGGGAAGATCTACCCATTTTAATTAATGGTTCTCCCCCCGCCCCCGCATTAAAAAGCAGGACTGCTTCTCTTCTACCAACATTTTTAGCACATGCTTCAAGCAGGCATTTTAATTGTTGATACACACTGCTGTTTAGCTGCCATTACAGACTTGCAGGGGTCAAGATTAATGCATATGAGTTATTATGTGAAATTTAAAGTACTTTTAGAATTCATTAGAGAAACTAGAGGGTTGTAATATATCAGCTATTTTTCCTGATCGGAACAACATTGCCTTACAGCATCCCAGCTAATGTCCTAGGTCTCCATAGTGGCATAGAATGAAGGATTAAAAACCTTCGCTAACAGTTGTTAATGTACTTCTTGGAATCCTTATTCTCAAGAGATATTTAGATATCCATACATCTTACTGAAGAAAACCCTAAATTGTTTAATAGCTTATAAATTGCACTGAAGCATTCAGCCTGACTAAAGGAAAAACTGCTGCCTAAATTACCTTAGGGCCAATGCTAGGCTATTCTTCAGAGTCTTCATGCCAGCTTTCTCACTGGTAGGTAAACTGCAGCAGTATGTTACCAGTTTCCCTCATCCTGAACTCCTACTTTACGTCTTCTTTACCACTCTCCACTCCTTCAAAGCCACAGATGCAAAACAACATTAATACCTATGAACAGCTGAAATGGGGTAGCGGTGGTGGTGGAAATACCAAGTGCTTAAATATTCACCCAGTGCTGGGGGAACTGTATCTCTTATGTGAGTTGGAGCAGGATACTGGAGCCCGGTATTGTTAATTGCTCCTGTGGAGAAACAGAAATAACTCCAAAACAACCTGATGCTTAGAGTTTCTTACCTGAATTCAGATCCCATCAGAGGAAGGAACTGCCCCCTGTGTGTAGCACAAGTGCTCTGAAGTCGAAGACAGAGTGAAATGTTTTTCTTACTCCGCCTCTTGTGAGTGAACACTAAGAGCTCAGGTTTTTCAAATCCACTCAGGTTTCTAGTTCTCCCCCTCTTGCTCTGGCAATCACAGAAGCCAAGCTGGAGCTGCTGATTCTACAAGGTGGCAGAACAGGTGACAGACTCTTAAGCAGATCAAGTCATCATAGAATAGTTTTGGTTGAGAAGGGACCTTTAAAGGTCACCTAGTCACATCCCCCTGCAATGAGCAGGGACAACTTCAACTAGATGAGGTTGCTCAGAGCCCCGTCCAACCTGACCTTGAATGTTTCCAGGGATGGGGCATCCACAGCTTCTCTGGGCAACCTGGGCCAGTGCCTCACCACCCTCATAGTAAAAAAATTCTTCCTTATATCTAGTCTGAATCTATGCCCTTTTAGTTTAAAACCACTACCCCATGTCCTATCACAACAGGTCCTGCTAAAAACTCTGTCCACATCTTTCTTATAAGCCCCCTTTAAGTACTGAAAGGCAGCATTAAGGTCTCCCTGGAGCCTTCTCCAGGCTGAACAACCCCAACTCTCTCAGTCTGCCTTCATAGGAGAGGTGTTCCATCCCTCCGATAATTTTTATGGCCCTCCTCTGGAGCTGCTCCAGCAGGTCCATGTCTTTCCTGTACTGAGGGCTCCAGCGCTGGATGCAGTACTCCAGGGGGAGTCTCACCAGAGCAGAGTAGACAGGCAGAATCAGCTCTCTTGACCTGCTGGCCACGCTTGATGCAGCCCAGGATACAGTTGGCTTTCTGGGCTGCAAGCACACATTGCCAGCTCATGTCAAGCTTCTCATCCACCAGTACCCCCAAGCCCTGCTCCTCAGGGCTGCTCTCAACCCCTTCATCCCCCAGCCTGTATTAATACCAGGGGTTGCCCTGACCCAGGTGCAGGACCCTGCACTTGGCCTTGTTGAACCTCACGAGGTTCCCATGGACCCACTTAAGCTTGCCCAGGTCCCCAAGTCAAGAACTCGCAACTCATTTCCCATTATCCTAGTTTCTTGCAGCCTTCATTTCTTCAGACTTGACTTGTACTCTGGGCATTTTTTGGATGTAGACAATACCTAAATAAAACGTTTCACACCATAGCTCCTCTCCCAGCTGGGCTACAGAGCCAGCATCAGGTAACTGCCCTTTGTGCGGTGTTCTGAAAACTCTCCACTCCTATCTGTGAGATTGTTTTGAACAGTCCCACAGCCAACTATTTCAAGGGATAGCATTATATATCAAGAGTTCTCCCTATCTGAGAGCTCCTCAGATGGGGTCAATAGCTAGCTCTCACTTCTCTGGGTTGGGGTTAAACTGGGATCTCATCGGCACAGGCTCTCCTCTTTCACCTCATGCACCTCTGCTGTAGGCTTGTAGGACCTGCCCAGGGATCTTCTGACTCCCAGGTAGCTTCTGCAAACTACTTCCTCCAACTCTGACCTCAGCAATGCTGATTTTACAGTTCGCTTAATGGTGATATGCTAATTAAAGCAAACAACCCACCCATTCTTGATCCTGAGACAAACTCATTTTTAATGTGGAAGCACAAGAAAAGCAGAGCTAGATAAAAAGACAAACACATTAACCTAATTTCTTCCTCTCACTAGTCTAGATCACTCCTTCGGCTTAAGGTCGGGGTCCTTGAAGGGTGCCAGGATCCTCCCTGCTGCACATGGACTCTTCTCCAAACTGAAGTGCTGTTTTCCAATGCTTTGCACTTTCTTCTTCAGCTGGACTCAAGTTAAACAAGAATCCTCTGCTAGAAAGCACACCTCTTCTCTCTGTTCTTTCTCTCTGATTATATGAATACCTCTCATCACTTTTCAGGCCTTTTTCTAAATCAATAGTAACAAATACTTGATATCTATAGTCTGCTTCTACAAAATCCAGCTGTTGTAGACTGGTGCTTCTTACAGATACATTATAGAAAATTATTTTCCTTCAGGCTCTAGTCATTCCATTGTCCCCGAGTAGAAGCTATTAGTTAATGGCTCTGCAGTGATAAAAGGCAATGACTGCAGAAAGACTTCTACTTCAAATACAGTGACACATTAGTGAGAAATCAATTTAATTACTTGCCAGAACTCTAACTTATACACAAATTCACTAAATCATTACTGATGGTAGGAGTTAGAAAAGAGAAATGTAACAGCATTTCCTACACATTTTAGCATTTCTTAGCACATTTAAGGAGACAATGAGAACAAGGTAAATACTCTTATGCCTGACTACCTACATTACAGTTCCAAACTTTTGCTCCTGTATAAACTAGCAAAAAGTAGCATCTTAAATTCAGTTCATTTTGCAGATACCAGCACATTTCTTATAGAAAGCGCAAGTGAAGCCTATTTAGTGTTAAAGTAAATTGAGAAAATAAAGATATATTTTAACAGCACTTTCCTAACTCTAGTAACATACAGACTTTTAATTGCCCGTTTATCCTTCTCCCGAAGTATCAGCACTGTTAGAACTTGTGTCATGTAGACTTGTGTGGTTAAGCCACATAGTATTGAAGTAGGAAAACTCATTAAAAAAAATGGTATCGATGACTAGTTCGTTTTTAACGAATTCTCTATATACTAAGACACAGTACCTTTCAAATCTGTTACTGAAAACAGTGTAAGAGGAGTTTATGCTATTTTTCACTTTTCCAACGACACTTCTCTTCCTGATCTCAACTGCGTCATCACTATGTCCATTAATAAGTATAACCTCATATCATGTACAATTCAAATTGTATTAACTGCACACACAAACACACCTGGACTGGATAATGTATTATTGCATCTAAAGAGCTCCTAGGTATTTTCAGAGCAGACAGTAAAAGAAGCCGAAGGCAGATGGTCACTCTAACCAGGCTGTATTTCAAAGCATTTTCAAACCTCCCATCTGACGTGGTCTAACACAAACACAGGTATTATAAACCACCACTTTGTGCGAAAAGCAGTCTTGTGCAGTTTACATGCCTTTAGCAATTTGCAAGGATTTGAATCCTCCACATAGTGGAGGAAAATGTGAAGATTCCACAGAATCATGTTAAAATATCTCACATAAGTTCAAAGCACCACTGTTCAGGTATTTGGTGAAGAATGAAAAAAATATTTATGGAACTATAACAACTTATATTATTCTTAATGTAAAATTCATTAGATTTATGTGATAGTTAAAGTGGAGAATACCTCACCTATACCACCAAATGCTAAAAAAACCCACCTTGGCATAAAAGCAACATTATATCCAT
Organism: Ibidorhyncha struthersii; assembly: GCA_013398815.1. NCBI lineage: Eukaryota > Metazoa > Chordata > Aves > Charadriiformes > Charadriidae > Ibidorhyncha > Ibidorhyncha struthersii. Next base: position 199,745 of record VZSZ01000677.1, read on the forward strand.
ATGGAGAGATATTTTTGAAAAAAAAAAAAAAAAAAAAAATTGTTAGAAAAAGGAAAGAAGGTTAAAAAAATTCAACAGCTTTTTATATTTGATAGGTTTGGTTTGGAAAAACCTCATGTTTTGTGGATATGAACGTTACTCAGAAACAATTTATTCAAGTTGTTTAGGAACAGTGTACAAGAAAAATAATTCAAGATATTCTCTCCAGAAAGCTCCATCCCAGGAAAAAAGAGCAAAAACCAGTCAGTCACCCTGAACTTCAGCTATAGCACCTACCATGTAAGGTTTATAAAAAAAGCAGGTATTAGTGATAATACTGAAGTTTATAAGACCAAGATCACCACCACTGACCATACAACAGTAGTCAGCAGCATACTCGCATGCACTCCATTCTGCCACTGCGGTTATGAGCAGGCCACGAGTCGCCCTCGGACAGCAAGTAAGCACTGACCCTGCATGCTAGAGAGCGGAGCCAGCTCCCTTGGAAGAGATGCTGCGGATCTAATACGTGTAACTACAACACTTGTTATTTTAGGACTGTGGGAATGGCCCAGCTACACCTTACAGAGCTGCCTTGAGGTATACCCAGGCTCTAGGACAGTCCACAGTATAATTAAGCTAGTTGCTTTTTGCATTAATTCTGCGCCAACGTTCACTTGGTTTGGCCAGAGAACTTCCAGATTGCACAGCTCACTTTCTAAAGGCCTCTAGGAGGATGAGCATCTCCGTATTAGAGGAGAAAAAAAAAAGCTGCAATGGAAACCTAGCAGCTTGACAGTTTCAGAAAACATGCACAAGCTGTGCTCTTGCTCCTTGTAGCAAACACAGAGAAATACAAGACCATTTCAGTCTCATGATCTAAATGTGAACCAGCACCTTGGTTAATTTTAGCTCTAGTTAATAGCCTGAATGTGTGAAAGTTTACACTCTCACTGTTCTCTCCTGTGACTTTTTCTTTTTCTTATCCAGTTAATGATCTGAGGCTTTCCAAAATGCATGTTCCTCTTTAATTAACAGCTACTGTATTAGGCTTGCAATAACTCATCAGTTAGCAGCTCGAAGTATTTCAGAATCTATAAGCAGCAGCTATGAAGTGAACGACGTCCTGTGATTTCTCCTGAAGCAGACTTTGCATCTCTCCCTTGTGCTCTGTATACCAGTGATGTACACGTGCCTGGACCTTCCTTTTCAACAGCTAAATAAGCATACCTTTGTTTCCCAACTGATTTATGCATCTCTGAACATACAACAGACCTAGTCAGACCTGCTTCTTCTCACTAATCTTTCAGTAATTTTGAGAGTTTTGATTTTGCTGTAAATGGGGATAGAACCAATTTGAGTATCTCAGCATCCCCCTGCACAGTGAGATCCCATTTTCCTTTCTTTGCACATCAGTAATTTCAACACAGGAAAACTATTTCGCCAAGGAGAAAGAAAAAATTCAAGATATATCTCTGATAAATAGAAAGAAGAGACAGAACTGTAGAATTTCATGCAAGAATACAGTAAGAAGATATATATATTGTTTCTCCATTTTGACGTGAATAGTAAGCCTAGTGCAGTAACCGGAAGAGTGGAATTTCAGAGAATTATATCATGCTTGAAAAGCTTTACTGAAGATTTTTCCATGTTTTTCTGATACAGAACTCCCATTCAAACGCCTCTTTGTTGAACCTGAAGTTTCAAAAACAAAAGTTTGAGCGTCAGGTGCCAAAGATCAGCTCTGGAGTAATCTGTATTTCATACAACCACTTTCATTATGGAGCAGTAACTCACGCCAGGAGAATAGGATGAATACGTTAACTTCCCCTAAATTTCTACCTACGACAACTCATTTGTCAGTATCCTTAGTCTCTTGCAAAACTAACTTTGTTACTGCAAATTCTGGATGGCAAAAGCAGCTAAAGTACTTTCAAATCTAGGCTAGTACTTTAAATACTGCATGTTTTCCATGCCTTTGTTCTGGAATTACTATTACACATGTTAAGTAACAGCAAGGCTAAAAAGACTTTTTTTTTTTTTTTGAAACAAAAGGTGACTTGAGAAAAGAATTACTATGTCATTCTAAGGGTTGTATCACACTCTGAAAACTAGTTTACTCTGTGCTTATATCCTTCCCATCACAGCATGGAAAGTGACACGTTAGAGGGCTAGTCATGCACACACATTATTTCCCTTACTCCGCTGGTACTGTACCTTCTGGGTAATTAAAGTTTCCTGCTTTCCACAGGATTAAGAGTATGATTTACGCGAAAGAGAAAACAAATGTACAAACATGAGTAGCATCTAGGTCTGCACGAGTTGTAGCTTTGCATATGCAGTGTTGTTTTCCTACTTTCATTTTAAAAATATTATATTTCTTCCTTGAACACTGGTTGGAAAAACCTGAGATACCTTAAGGGAGAAAAAATAAAGTCTATTTTGAGTTGGTGTGTGCTTCCTCATATTTGTTCCTCTCTAGTCACCAGTATTTTTTTTGCTACTTTGCTTTTGAAGGTAAGTGAAATCTACACATTTCTCCCATTTGTGAAATACATGCTAAGCACGTTCATGTGAAACATGATGTAATACTTCAGTAGGCACAAATGTGCCATAGGAAAAGGTAATCTCCCCTAAGTATTCCATAAGGAATCCATGAAGAGTTTCTTATAGTTTTTCTTCCCTTACAGAATCCTACCATAAATTTATAATACAATTATAAAGAAACCTAAGGTTAATAGCTGTCAAGACTGTTGTTTAATCTCTTAGTTTACCAGTATCGTGGTTTAACCAGCAAGTAGGACCACGCAGCCACTCACTCACTCCTCCCGCCCCCATAGGGTAGACAGAAGAGGGAGAAAAGGAGAGAGGAAAAAAACCTCATGGGTTGAGATAAAGACAGTTTTCTAGAACAGTAACGAAAAAGGAAAATAATAATGGTATTAATGGTAAAAAGAAAATACAAAATAAAGCGATACAACACAAGTCACTCTCATCACCCAGTGACCAGTTGCCCAGCTTGTCCCGAGCAGCAGTCGTGGATTCCTGCCCCCTGGCCAACCCCCATTTATACACTGAGCATGACGCCTATGGTATGGAATATTCCTTTGGCCAGCTTGTCCTGTCCATGCTCCCTCTCAGCTTTCATAGGAAGCTGAAAAAGCCCCTGACTAATACAAACATCATGCAGCAACAACTAAAACAATAGGCCTCATCAACATTATTCTCATACTGAATCCAAAACACAGCAGCTACTGGAAGGAATTAACCCTTTCCCAGCTGAAAGCAGGACAACCACATAAATAAGGAAACAATGTCACCATCAATAAACATACTAGAAGAAAATTAAAGTAATGCATGCTTACCAAATGAAGCTGCAAGCACAAAGCTTGTTCAATCATGCAACATACCTGTCTTAAATCCTCTGATTTTCATACTATTCATCAAGTTCTTCTTAAGCACAAGAATATATTATATTCCAGACAAGCATATGAAGCGTATTTTAATAAGGCTACACAGTTGGTTTTCTACAAAATTCACTGATAAGTCTTCAGGGCAAAACTGCCCAGGTCAAGAGCAGCACAGATCCTTCTGTCACACCCAGGTTTATCCCTCAGAACTGACGCCGGGATTTTGGGGAGAGTTGACCAGTTCCCTCCCCTCTTTTTTTTTTTTTTAATTTTAAATAACTGGTTAAGATAAGAAGAAACTATAGCTGCATATATTAAAAGTTGATATCTTTGTATCAATGACTGTCATTGTCACTATAAAACTATTCCCTTCAAAATGCTTTGTTTTCACCACATATACAAGACATCAATCACCTAAAATTTCTTCTTATACAGATTGTTATTTAATTTTTTTTTGTGTGTGGAATATAGCTTTATGTCCATGATGCCCAGTAAATCATGGGTCCCAGTCTTTCCCTCTCCATATCTTAGGAAGCCCAGGTGGGAAGGGCAACTGCGACATACATAAATACACACATGTGCAGTAAGGACTGATTTTTAAATGGAAGCCATTTTGAGGGCATAATAGAGTTGGCAGTCTCCTTTTAAAATCAAAGTAGGGTTTTGTCAATTGTCCTTTCAAAAATCTTAAAATGACCTCTCTCTTGTAATGGAAACAGCTGACAGAACTGAAGCCTAAGGAAATAAGGAAGATGACAGATGATATTGAAGGCACAAAATAAGCAATTAGGAATACAGGGAGTATAAAAGCCTCAGCCAGCCCATGGGAATTACTCATTCAAATTTTTATTTTTAGAAAGATGCTATGGCATTTTCATCTAGAAGAGTGGCTTCAGGTAATAGGAAGTCGGATCAATTACAGGGCTTTAAAATGCTCCTAGAGGGACTAACTGACAGAGAATACCTAGGACGAGCATTACTGTACTTGAACATATTAAGAGTATGATTCAGAGACTTCTCTTCCTCCGGTTTGGGAGACACTGAAAGACGTATCTAATAGAAAATGCAATCCCTGAAAGGGTTGTACCACTCACAGAAGCAGTGCACCAGAGCAGGAATAAACTCCAGCAATGAATCTGGCATGCAAGGTACGTGGTGCTTTAAACCTAAAGTACACGATTTTGATTTACAAGGCTGTATTTTCCTCCCCTTTGTCCTCGGGATTTGATTTTGCTGTGTTCTCTCCCCTCTGCCCCCTCCAGGACTATCCAGTTCCTTACATCAAGCTACCATCCCTTTTCTTTCTTCTTCTTGTACCTTCTTTTCTTCTCTAATTCAAATTCTCCCTCATCCTGACAAGAGGAACCTGTCTTTTTGCCAAGACATCCAGCCACGTAAAAATCTAAAAGTGATGAAACAGAGAAGGGAGTCCAAGCTCAGAAAAACACGTTTATTTTGCAGTTGCTGGGAAGAAAAAGACATTCCTTAATAAGCAATATGGATGTCACTGGCATGAAACCCTAATATTAACCTTACAAATTATACTTGTGTTCAGCTTCTGAACATAAAGCATCAGCTTAAAGCTCATATATCTTCCTTTATGAACAATGAAGGTTAAATCTGTATGAGGAGCTGGAAGGAGAACTTAAGGAACACAGGAGATGGTAAGGGTTTGAGAGATTGTTTTTACTATTAAAAATTTAGCAGTGCTAAAACTGCAGAAGGTGACAGCAAATATCAAAGAAACTTTAATTGGTAAAGGAAAATTTTCAAGGCTTGCAAGCGTCTGTGTCACTGTTGTTGACCTCTTTTGGAAGAGAAACCTTTCCACTCAGAAGAACATGTGATTTCCTCTCCTTTCTTCCACGCTTTGATACAATATGTCAATAGCATCTAGAGAAAGTTATTTTAATTGAGAACAGCTTTTAATAACTGGCTGCTATTGATCAAATATTTTAAAAGAAAACTATCCTTCCAAAGAACATATTTGACTGCAATGCTCCTTAGTTTTACAGCTGTACAAAACAGGAGCAGCCAGACTGTGTGCTGGGTTATCCTTGACAACAGTAAACTCAGGTAATACAAGTATTATCAGGTGCAGCTGGAGCACAGTGCAATTATCACCAAGCACAGTTAGATCCACTGGTAGAAGCTGGGGCATTGTAAGACCCCAGATTTCTGTACTGCAACTCCAGAAAATGTTCTCGGACAGGTGAAAAATCCGTGGAATAAAGGGGAAAAAAAAACCCACCACAAAACCAAACCAAACCCTTCACAGAGTTGGCACGCTGGGAACACCCTCCTGGAAACATCCAACTTGTACTGTGTGGAGGCACCTCAGTTCTGGGAGGTTTATAAGCTACCCAAAAGTGGCTGCCCGGCTGGAAATCGTGCAGCTTGGAGAAATCGGACCTGAATTTGTACTGTACTAGCTCAGCTTCAGCCTTTCTGTGACCACGATTATGTATCTATCTCTTAAGTTACGTTGCCCAAGTATTGTTTACCCTATGTTCCCTACTCCTTCACCGCACAGCATGGCCCCAGCCTTCCTTCAAATGCCTACAACAGTACTGCACAGCACTGAACCCAAGCAACAGAGGAACCAATGAGGAGAGGTGCTCTTCTGGATCTTGTATTCACAAATGAGGAGAGGGGCTTGTTGAGGGTGTGAAGGTCGAAGGCAGCCTTGGCTGCAGTGATCGCAAGATGCTGATGCCATCAAAAATGACATGAAGGTCTTGTACCGTAAGTGTCAAATCAGGCAAAATGGGAGCCTGCTGCTGAATGGGGCAGGGGACCCAGTGACCCAGGACACAGAAGAGGCCGAGGTACTGAACGCCGCCTTTGCCTCAGTGTTTACTAGCATGACTGGCCTTCAGGAGTGCCAGCTCCCAGAGAGCAGGGGGAAGGAGCGGAGCAAGGAAGATGTACCCTTGGTGGAAGAGGATCAGGTCAGGGAACACTTAAACTGGACATACATTAAATCCATGGGCCTCGATGGCATGCACCCACAAGTGCTGAGGGAGCTGGCACATGCCACTGTGAGACCACTCTCAATCTTTAAGCAATCACGGTGTTTGAGAGAGATGCCACATGACTGGAAGAATGCACTCCTGCCTTAAAAAAGGGCTGGAAGGAGGATGCAGGGGACTACAGGCTGGTCAGCCTCACCTCAGTCCCTAGGAAGGTGACGGAGCAGCTAATCCTGGAAACCATTTCCAGGCACATGAAGGACAAGGTGATCAGGAGTGGTGAGCATGGGCTTCATCAAGGGCAAATTGTGTGCTTGACCAACCTAATAGACTTCTACAATGAAAAGACTGGCTTGGTAGAGGAGGGGAATGCAGAGGATGCTTCACTAAGGCCTTTGAGACTGCCTCTCATAAGATCCTCATAAAGAAGCTGTTGAAGTATGGGCTGGATTAAGACAGTGAGGTGGACTGAAAACCAGCTGAATGGCTGGACCCAAGGGTGGTGATCATTGGTACAAAGTCTAGCTGGAGGCTGGTAACTAGCTGCGTACCCCAGGAGTTCATACTGGGTCCAGTCCTGTTTAACGTCTTTGTCAGTGATCTGGATGATGGGGCAGAGCGTACCCTCAGCAAGGTTGCAGATGATACAAAACTGTGAGGAGTGGCTGATAACACGATCCAGAGGGACCTCAAAAGGCTGGAGAAAATGGGCTGACAGGAGCCCCATGAAGTTGAGCAAAGGCAAGTGCAAAGTCCTGCACCTAGGGAGGAATAAGCCCATGACCTGCACAAGGTGGGTGCTGACCTGCTAAAAAGTGGAAAACGACCTGGGATTCCTGGTGGACACCACGTTGAACCCCTGGTTCATGAACCAGCAATGTGCCCCTGTGGCAAACAGGGCTAGTGGCATCCTGGGCTGCAGCAGGAGTGCTGCCAGCAGGTTGACTGAGGGAGGTGCTCCTTTCCCTCTACACTCAGCACTGGGGAGGCCACACCTGGAGCACTGTGTCCAGTGCTGGGCTCCCCAGTACAAGACAGACATGGATATACTGGAGAGAGTCCAGCAAAAGGACAAACATGATTAAGAGACTGGAGCATCTCTCCTATGAAGAAAGGCTGAGAGAGCTGGGAGTGTTTAGACTGGAGAAGGCTTGAAGCAAGGGATGGTGTGGTGTGTCGGTCTCACCAACGTGCACAAATTTCTGAAGGGATACTGTAAAGAAGATGGAGCCAGGGTCTTTTCAGTGGTGCCCAGTGACTGGACAAGAGACAACAGGCACAAAGTGAAACACAGAAGGTGCCATCTGAATATCAGGAAATACTTTCTCACTGTGATGGTGGCTAAGCACTGGCACAGTCCAGAGAGGTTGTTGAAGCTTCATCCTTGGAGATACTAAAAACTGCAGCACTACCACCTTTCGAGAACTCCTGTCTTAGACATAAATATTTCACACTTCTCAGCCATGAAACACCAGAAACTTTATGATCACATGAAGAGCCTGACACTCAACAAATGCTAGCTTAGACCTGCAGAGATATGAAATTATTCATCTCCCCTGTCATGGGATATGCTCCCAATGCTGAGCACCTTGGCACCCATCTGAGGGACTTTGAGTATTGACCTCTGGCACTTCCTTGCCCTTGCCTGTTCTCTCTGTCCTCCACCCAGGTACATTCCAAAGCTTTTGGAAAAAAATAAAAAATAAAAAAAAAATATCAAAGAGCAGCATGCTGGTCCTACCTCCACAACAGCACAAGAGCACAGAGATGGGCAGACAGAGAACTTGCTATAATGATATCTACTTTTCTCAGCATTTTCATCCTCCATTGCCTCAAATACCACTCAAAACCACCCATTACATACTTCCCAGATGTGGATATGCCTATCATAATCAATCATTGCACAGTCTCTAGTGCTTTACAGACTGATGCATCAGCTCTCAGAAAACAGGACTGCAGCTAAACAAACCTGGGCTATACACAGAATCACAGAATGGTAGGGGTTGGAAGGGACCTCTAGAGATCATCTAGTCCCACACCCCTACTAATGCAGGTTCACCTAGAACAGATTGCAGAGGTTTGCGTCCAGGTGGGTTGTGAATATCTCCAGAGGAGGAGACTCCACAATCTCTTCAGGCAGCCTGTTCCAGTGCTCTGTCATCCTCAAAGTAAAGGAGTTTTTCCTCCTGTTGAGATGGAATTTCCTGTGTTCCAGTTTGTGCACATTGCCCCTTGTCCTGTCACTGGGCACCACAGAAAAGAGTCTGCCCCCATCCTCTTGACACCCGTCCTTAAGTATTGATGAGATCCCCTCTCAGTCTTCTCTTCTCCAGGCTAAACAGACCCAAGTCTCAGCCCTTCCTCATAAGATAGGTGCTCCAGTCCCCTGATCTTTGTAGCCCTCTGCTGGACTCTTTCCATTAGTTCCTTGTCTTTCTTGAACTGGGGAGCCCAGAACTGGACACACTGCTCCAGATGTGGCCTCAGCAGAGCAGAGTAGAGGTGGAGGATAACCTCCCTCAACCTGCTGGCCATGCTCTTTTTAATGCCCCCCAGGACACCATCGGCCTTCTTGGCCACAAGAGCACATTGCTGCCTCATGGTCAACTTGTTGTCCACCACGATTGCCAGGTCCCTCTCTGCAGAGCTGCTTTCCAGCAGGTCAACCCCTAACCTGTACTGGTGCATGGGGTTACTCCTCCCCAGGTGCAGGACTCTACACTTGCCTTTGATGAACTTCATTAGGCTCCTCTCTGCCCAACTCTCTAGCCTGTCCAGGTCTCGCTGAATGGCAGCATACCCTTCTGGTGTATCAGAAACCTGTCCCAGTTTTGTGTCATCAGCAAACTTGCTGAGGGTACACTCTGTCCCCTCATCTAGGTCACTGATGAATATTTTGAACAAACCTGGACCCAGTACTGACCTCTGGTGAACACCGCTAGCTACAGGCCTTCACCTAGACTCTGCGCTGCTGACTACAATTCTCTGAGCTCCGCCATTTAGCCAGTTCTCAATCCACCTCACTGTCCACTCACCTAACCCACGCTTCCTAAGCTTACCTATGAGGATGTTACGGGAGACTGTGTCAAAAGCCTTGATAAGGTCAAGGTAGACAACATCCACTGCTCTCCCCTTATCTGCTCTGCCAGTCATGCCATCATAGAAGGCTATCAGGTTGGTCAGGCATGATTTCCCCTTGGTGAATCCATGCTGACCACTCCCGATAACCTTCTTTTCCTCTACGTGCTTAGAGATGACATGCAGAACAAGCTGTTCCACCACCTTTCCAGGGATTGAGGTGAGGCTGACTGGCCTGTAGTTTCCTGGGTCCTCCTTCTTGCCCTTTTTGAAGGCCGACATGACATTGGCTTTCCGCCAGTCCTCAGGCACCTCTCCTGTTCTCCATGACCTTTCAAAGATGATAGAGGGTGGCTTCACAATAATATTTGCCAGCTCCATCAGCACTTGTGTGCGCATCCCATCAGGGCCCATGGACTTGTGGGTGTCAAGTTTGCCTAAATGATCTCTAACCCGATCCTCCCCAACCAATGGAAAGTCTTCCTTTCTCTAGACTGGGATTCCTGGATGGCCAGCCTTCACAGTAAAGTCTGAAGCAAAGAAGGCATTCAGTAACTCCACCTTCTCTGTATCCTCCATCACCAGGGTACCCACCTTATTCAGCGCCAAGCCCACGTTTTCCCTAGTCTTCCTTTTGCTACTGAGGTACTTGAAGGCCCTCTTGTCCTTGACATCCCTTGCCAGAATAAATTCCAAGGCCATTCTTAGCCTTCCTCACCGCATCTGTGCATAGTCTGACAATGTTCTTATATTCTTCCCAAGTGGCCAGTCCTTTATTCTCTATTCTGTAAACTTCTTTCTTCCATTTGAGGTTTTCCAGAAGCTCCTTGCTCATCCATGCCGCTCTCCTGCCTCCTTGGCTTGATTTCTTACTCATAGGGATGCACCAGTCTTGAGCCTGGAGGAAGTAGTGCCTGAATAGTAACCAGCTCTCTTGGACCCCCCTTCCTTCTAGGTCCCTAACCCATGGGATTCCTCCAAGTATGGCTTTGAAGAGGCCAGAGTTATCTCTCCTGAAGTCCAGGGTTGTAATCCTACTTATTTCCATGCTTCTTCCACACAGGATCCTCAACTCCACCATCTCATGGTCACTGCAGCCAAGGCTGCCCCCAACCTTCACATCCCCAACTAGTCCTTCTTTGTTTGTTAGTACAAGGTTCAGCAGCACACCTCTCCTCGTTGGCTCCTCCACCACCTGTGTCAAAAAGTTATCATAAAGGCTCTGCAGAAATCTCTAGGACTGTGTGTGCCTGTCTGTGCTGCCTTTCCAGCAAGCTATCACTATATACTATACACTATATCACTATACGGTGTAAAGACAAGATTAACAGATATATCTGCAAACCAACTGAAAATGTGAATCCCTTCTGCCCTGACAACTCATGATATCAGAAGACCATGGAAAAGACAGAAAACAGGAATGGCTTCCTGTGGCTGGAAAAGTCTCCAGAGTCTTATCTGTCCTCATTCTGAATTTGGGAGGGGAGTTCCTTGTGAAGTTCTGGAAGAGAGAAAGTTTTCTCAGGGGCTACTCAAGGTTTCTGGAAGAAAAAACCCTACAGAATCTAAGGAGCACAAACTTCCACCAGCTTGCTTTCCAAGTGAAACTACCCCTTGTTCATCTGGACTTCTCTAGCAAATATCCAGTTTTGTGTCTACATTTCTCTATGTGGATAAAACATGATTTCAAGCAAGAACACACAATACCATACCACTGAAAACACTGAGAGTATGGTAATTCATGATTAAGACTCTACAGAGAACAGAGTGAATAAATGAACCCATGCACATCCAGCTTTCTGATTTTCTCAATGCAGCAGCAGGTCATATATCCAGAACTGAAGAGAGTATGCCTGTGGGATTCTTCCCTGAGTGTTTGTTCACACAGTGTTCCTGTTGTCTATGAAACCATAAACCACAGTGAGAAAGTTGCCAACAGAGGGTTATACGGTCAGGAAAAAGAGGCCCTCACAGCAAGTTTGTCTCCAGCAAGAAGTACTGGCCCTGTGAAACCCAAATTTAACATTTTTCAGAAAGATCTAAATTCTAGATCCAAGCAGATCCAGAGCTAGAAATAAAATGCAGCTTTGCCACTGTCAGATAAGATTTTTAAGCTGACATTATAATCAAGCCTAATATGTAAGAAAGAATAAGTCATTTGACTTGCTTTCATAAAACAATATTCCACTATAAGAAAATGTTTGTACACGTTGAGATAATTAAGCTTTGTCTAAAAGTAAATGTCAAAATAAAAGCATAACCATAGAAATATGCCATGTTATAGTACTCTCTTCTCTCATCTCAAGACACAGCCCAGCCGGTTACTGATACAGAAGATTTCTGCTAACAGGAAGAGTGCAAGACAGTTATTTGAATGAATGAGCAAAGTACTGATTCTCAATTTCTTTGCCATCTCCGATCCAAATTCTAGGATCTTCTACAAGTTCAAAGTACAAAAATCAGTTGCGTGGCTACTTTTTGTGACAGATATTCCTCTCCTGGAGCAATGCTGTCATCTGCTTAGAAGCCCATCTATGTACAGACAACATGAATTTGATTTCTAGTTTCTGTTGGGTACATCAAAATTGTGGTGGGCTGTTTGGTTTCTTAGGTAAGCATCCTAAACAGGAACTCAGTTTATGGAGAACTGACTTTTAATTATTGCAGCTTTTTGCCTTTAAGTCTTCCTGCAGGCTGTAAATACAATTCCTACACATAGCCAAGAAAAGACTTTCTAATATAAATTATAATTTTCCAGTGTAATTGGATGACAGTAGATTCTTACAGACAACATGATACAGGAGCAAAGCCAACTGCGGAACTGCAGACAAAACTCTAAAAAAGAACATGAGGTGAGCTGCAACCACTTCTGTCCCCGACTTACTGAATATTCAGATTCATTTTCTCAAGTATTTTTCTTACAATTTTGACATCCACATGTACACTGTGTACCAACAAGACTAATCAGCAGTTGGAACACAACTGTAATTTAATCTGCAACTTAACTGAAGTTGTAGTAGGTATATTTTTAGTAACAGCTTGAAAATTTAGGCCATTAAATTCATTAACAAGCTTGAAGATATGAATGTCTCATCTACTTAATTGAGTGCTTTTATATAAAACTAAGCCATGCATTCATTTGGTTATGGAGCCGATTTTGCCATTCATCAGTGCCACTCTTGTAATTTAAGTAATTTACCACTTGAAATTTTAAAATAAAGCAGTGTACTGCAATGTCCCAACATTCAAATGATCAAGAAGGAATAATACAAAATTGTGCTCACTGTCTAGATATAAGACACTATGAAAAGTGATAAGAAAAGTAATCCAACCCTGAAAGCATATAAAAGTTTAAATGGAATAATATGGCAGGTGACTTATTTACTGTTGTCCTGTTGACACGGTATGTACCAAGAAAATATATTCGGCATTCATGCACATGGGCCATATGGCTGATTAAAGACAGAAGCAGAGTTTTACTTTGGACAAGAGATAAGCTCATCCTGAGGACTGAAGGTGTATTAGTGGCTAGAGCAGAGCAGGCAAACTCTTGGGAGTTAAATCCCAGCTTAGATTGACCTAAAGGAAAGGGTGAACTCTAAGACCCACCTGGGAGGCACACCAAAGCATTGCTTCAAAGGCACACTCCTGACCTGGGCTAAAACACTAATGTAGACACAAATTTTAAGTACCACAGCGCATGTCCACTACCACCATTTGGTTCTCCACTGAGAGCTGGGTACCTGCTACATACACAAAGACTCGTTTCCCACACCTTCTTTCAAACATTTACCACCACGCGTGCTATAGTTGCTTCTCTGATTCATTTTTGAAGAAATTTGAAAGAAATCATACATCTGCACAACCCCAGTACTTTTGGTTTAATCTACCAATAACATCTACTCCTCACCCAATCACATCATCATCATTAATGCTCATCTGGCTTACACCAGCTTTGGAAGTGTGACCATTGGGAAATCATCAGAACTGAGATGAGGCAAGTGTAAAAAGAAAAATGTTCAACAGGTCCACAGAGAAAATAACCTACGTTTTGTTAAGACCCTTGTAAATAGAAGAGTATTGGAATTTTATGAAGAAAGCAATATTTTTCTCTTACACATTATTATAACGCTGGCTGGTCATGATGCTAGTCCATTTGGTGTAATGGTGCTGTTCATTAAAGTAATAAAATCATAGCTGAAAATGTGATTTGATAGCACATAAAGGAGCCAAATCCTTCATAGCTCAAGTGATAGCCTATCAAACAGCAGTGTTACAAAATATTTTTTCTTTTTGTAGCTGAATGACATACAGATATAAACCAGAAGAGTCTTTAAAACCAACAGAGAAATAAATTACACCCCAATTACTGACAATTTTATTTTATGCTTTTGCTAATTTTGTTCCCCTAACGGCTAGAGTAGGTCAACCATGCTTTATGATTTATGAGTTTTTAGACTTGTCAACCTGAATTTTTCCATATGAGATCATAAAGCTTAATTCCTGTAAATTAGGAATAAAAACTTCTTTACCACAGCAGAAGAAAACTAAAAGTGAAGGACATGCAGATCAGCTCTGAAAGTTTAAGATATTAATAGAAAGATAACTTCTCTTTAAAAACCACGCAAAACGGTATAGCTTATATCTCAACTCCCCCCTGGGGAACAGTTCTCTCAATCAGATAATAGCATATAATAGCAAATGAAGAGGAAAAATATTTTTCACTGAGATGATAATTTTGAGGTTTTTTACTTGCATTACAGCACTTCATTCAGTCTTCCTAAAACCAAATGTTCAGTGTCAACCTCCCTTTTTAACACTGTTGTCCTCTTTTGTGGCAGATCGCACAAATATCCTTTCGTTTGTGGAAATTAATTATTGTAGGGTTTTCTTTCCTTTCTTTTTTAAATAGAAATGTAATCAATTAATCCTTAATCAATTTAGTCAGGCATGCCTGGCTTTTTTTTTTATAATACCAAATAAAATAGCATGTTGAAAATAGCATCACACAGTTATGTTCCTTATACCACATCTACCTACTAATAACTTTCAGCATCTTTCTATCCACCTGTGGGTTTACAAGGGTATAGAAAACCCACTCCTCTGCACGTGCTACTGGCACACCAATGCCACAAACCCCCAGTAAAACTAACACATACCCATTTTTCAATGCAACATTTCCATACGGTTTAAAGTTAATCCCCCAGGCATAACATACCCCTCACAGCTGTGGAGAAGGAGGAAAAAAGTATCCCTCTAATTTTACAGGGAACTCATTATAGCAGATTTGAGACCTAATTTAATTTAATATTGAAAAAACCTGAAAATAAATTTTTTGGCAAACATGGACCCTTCTGTTAGTAAAAACTTTCTAGGAAGATTACACAGATCAAAGCAGAGCAAATTGGGTATAATCCTTTCATAGCAATAGAATTTTGAATCCTCTGTGAAAAGCAATCTGAGAAGCATTACAACTCCTCCTGCGCATCCAATAAAGAAAAGACAAGTGAACAAGTTAGCTAAAAGACATAATTCAGGCACAGCAAACAAGTAGAATATTGTTGCTATTTTGCAAACACCGTCATTTCAAATATTGTGTATAAAAGAACTACATGATTCAATCTTAAAGTAAAAAAGATTTCTCTAAATCTTAGGAAAAGACAACTCAATCAATAAAGTAGTTCTGAAACAGTATGTAGCATTAACATCTTAAATCTTTAACACAAAACTATTTTCAAACTAATTTCTCTATTTTGGCCAAATTCAGAAAACTTTGGAATTTCTCACCATGTATATTTTTCAAATAAAAAAATAACATGAACATAAAGCCATCAAATGCTGCAATGTTTTCATGGAGGGGGGTGTGTGTACCAGGTGTAGAAATACATATTTAACTCCCTAAGTCACCTGAAATGTACACTAAAAGAGAGAATCCCTCGCTGACTTCTAGCACATCTGTGTGTTCCTTGAACTCCTTTAAAAGAAGTGAACAATGCTCTAGAAACAGTCAAAAGCCGAATTCTGTTGGACAAGCGTGACGGCAGAGGGACCTAAGGGGTTAGTGGGATCCTTCATACCATTAACCCTCTTCACTGACCCCCTTTGCCCTGCCCGTCCCCTCTGAGAAAATACTCAGACAAGCACTGCCTGCAGCTGACTGCTTCCTCAGGGCAGGAATCATGCTGGATCTTCCATTTTGCTCTAATAATCAGAAGGAAAAAAGCAAGCATTTTCACTAAGACAGCTTAAAAAAGCTATATTCTGTAATAGCTTTAAATTAATTATAGGATAAGTCAGCATTTTACAAGGAAAACCGATGATGCTTAACCTCATTAACGAGGAGACAGAACTCCCCACCTTTCTGGTCGTGCCATTACAGCACTTGCACTGTCAGACACAGACTGAAAGACTGGCAGCTACCTAACAAACAAATGACAACTAAAACCAAGGAAAAGCTTTAAACAATATAAATACAGTGGAAATTCTTCCCGATTTGTCAAGAAGCCTACAGGTTTTCTTCTACAATGATTCAAGTCTACTGAGCAATATATGGCTAAATTTAATTGTGAAATTCTTTCAGGCAGTTTAAGAAAATTGCTTTTATCTGCTTTACACAGGTACAGTGAAATCTTCAGATCATCAAAATGAAATTTTAGAGGCAATATTTTGGTGAAAATACACATGCAAACTCAAAGACTTACATGACATTCAAATAGTTATTTTCTGTATTGTAGAAGTCTTCAAATAGTCCTTCAAAAGAAAGACTGGCTTAGCAAACTGCAATGTTATTTACACTTGCAAATGAAGCATAGCCCATTATATATTTGTGAGGCCATAGTGAAAGAATAATTTTTAGAAGTATGTTTACAGTCAAATAATGTGATTGGCATCTTTAAAAAGGAATCTAGTTTAAAGATAGTACGTGGCATGATAAACGGAAGCATGTTGGCAAGTAGATGCAATTTTAAGATTTCCAGCTCTCTTGATTCCTCCCTGTATTTAATTTGCCACTGATAGTTATAAAATGCTTCCAATGTGGTGTTATAACAGTTGAGTTTGTCAGCGAGTTCTCTAGACATTTGCAATTACATTCTAATACTGTTGAACTTTCCTGCTTACAAATCCACTAGATTTTCAAATTTCAGTTAAAGCTGCAGAAATCAACGAGTAAAGAAAGACACACTTAGAATAACTCACCAGTACATACTGAAGCCTTATGATAAAGATTGCTATGAGGAAGGAATCCCTTAAGAGCTTGGACAGTCTTTCATGTCAATCAAATCTACAGTTCAAGAAGGACAGGGATCTGCTGGAGAGGGTCCAGCAAAGGGCTACAAAGATGATTAGGAGATTGGAACATCTTTCATATGAGGAGAGGCTGAGGGATTTGGGTCTCTTTAGTCTGGAGAAAAGAAGATTGAGGGGGGGATCTTGTTAATGCTTTTAAATACTTGGAGGATGCCAGGGGGATGGGAGCAGTCTTTTTTCAGTGGTGCCCATTGATAGGACGAGGGGTAATGGGCACAAGCTTGAACATAGGAAGTTCCATCTTAACATGAGGAGGAACTTCTTTACTTTGAGGGTGGTGGAGCACTGGAACAGGCTGCCCAGAGAGGTTGTGGAGTCTCCCACTCTGGAGACATTCAAAACCCGCCTGGACGCTGTCCTGTGCAACCTGTTGTAGGTGACCCTGCTCTGGCGGGGGGGTTGGACTAGATGATCTCCAGAGGTCCCTTCCAACCCTGACTATTCTGTGATTCTGTGATTCATGAAACAAAGCTCCTCAAAGGAAACAAAGCACAGGCTATAACTACATTTTCCAAGTATAGCTATCCTTTGCACGGTTTGCTCTTAAAAATAAATTTTTGTACCTTAAAACAGAGTCAAGTAGTACCAAAGGGTCAGATTCGCCTTACTAGGTGTAGACTTTCAAAGTTGGTGAAATAAACTGTCTCCCCAAACTACCTATTTTTCTCCAAGGAGGGATGGAGATAGAATGTTTGGTTCGGATACACATAAATTTGGAGAGGTCAGTTTTAGCAGGAATGTGAGAGAAACAAAGATAAAAAGCTGAGAATCAACGTTAACAATATATTTGAAACAAAAGTATCAACTATCAGGAGAAATAATGTTCTTTGTACTTAAAGAATGTGGTTAAGTGTTGATGGGACTTGCTCCAGTTGCCTAAAGCAAGCCTAATGAACCTTTGAAGGTCGTCACAAATCAGATCCTTACCTAATCTGACAAGGATTACAGCTGAAGGACTCTTGTTTTTTAGGATATATCTTTACCTTTAGAATCCTATGTATTCTGGATTACAGTACTTTTAGTTTCTCCAACAGGAAATACTTGGTGTAAAATACTTTACTAATTGCATAAAATGTGAATAAGAACAGCCTAACACATGCTTAATAAATTTTTGGAAGAAACATACATACTTGGCACTTTGTCACATTTGGACAATTTTCAAGAGGAACAGAAACAACTGCACATCGTTGATACATATGCAACCTGCCACCTGAGATCCAGCACTCCAGAAATCCAGGGTTACCAAGCTGCATTTTTTTCATTACTGGAAAACTAGTGCGTTCTGTTTTTTGTGGTGTGCGTTTGTTTGTTTTTTAAATAAACTTTCTCCCCCCAGCTTAAATGGCTGAATATTTTTAACTTCAGTTTTCCAAAAGCAATAAAGCGTAAAGCACAGAGTATTTTAGCTCTAGCAGTCTGTCTGGCAAAGGTAAAGCCAGTAAAATGGAGTTATGCAAGAAGGAAGTGTCAGGCAACTTAATGCTACTGATCCCACCTATTAAAATCTTTATCCGAAGACCATTTCTGCAAAGACAAATGCCTTCCATTACAACAATTTATCACCTGCCAAAGCCTCCATTCTGCCCTGTTTGCTTTTTAGCCCTTTTAAGCTAAGTAAGTCCAGAAGGACTTGGAATGTAACAGGCTCGTAAGCACTACAGCAGTGTGATTTCTAGTTGGTACAACAGTAAAAAGTTCAGGTTGGATAAGTATTTTAGATATCTGCCCCCCATGAAAAAAAAATATCTTTACGAGGCTGCAGTTTAATAATTATGCAGTAGCTCTTTGTTGCCTATCTCCTTACACCACTAGAATATATATCTTTACACAACTGCTTGCACATCAGCAGTTAGTTTTATATCTGTAAGTATTTCATTACAGCCCTAAATAAAGGTAATTAGGAATATTTTATCATATTAGTCAGAAACAGTGTGAATAAGTGGGGTAAAGAAGGGGACAGATGCAGTATAGATACTTCAGTACCATGTTTTCTTCATGAGAAAATGTATATAAACTCAAAAAAATTTCTGTGCTAAGAAAAACCCCATAGTTATCAACAATTACTCACTCATTTCCTGTGTGTTTTTCATTTTATTGTTTACTTTAAGGATCTATCAATGCCTTCTGCTTTTTTTTTTGTTTCTATTTATTCAACCCTCTGGAACCACGATCTACAATTTTCTAGCTGTCAATCAGTGAAAGTGAGTTGTTGCTTCAACATAGTACAGAGGGTAGAGCATTTGGGACTAGCAACATTAAAAAACACCCACAAAAAAAACCCCAAAAACCAACAGAAAAAAGAAAAATCACCTTTGGAGGAAATAAATTGATTTATTTAAAATTGCTTCACATAGCAGTTATTGCTCCAGGATTGATTTTTTTTTTGTGTAGAAATTCTTGATAACATGAGAGCTTTCAAGTAAAAACATTCCTAAATGTAAACTTATCTTTAATGCTTACAGTGGACACTCAGCTCAATAATGATAGTTAAGTACTGAAGCAAATTACGCTTTGCAGGCCCAGACCCCTCTTCCTTCTTAGAGTCTTCATCAAAATCCCTTCCAAACAGAAGTGACATTAAAATTCTGCAGAACAGCCAGCTCATGTGTAAACAGCAAGATGTACTGCCAAGAAGAGCACTTGTCTTTAGAAGTTGATCCTGGATTTCAGTTTGGAGTGTTTCACCATTGCTTCTGGAAAAAAACCTAACTGAAGCTGCAGTAATTTTTTGTTCGCTTATGCGTTCTACATAAAAAGAGTCTGTTTACTTCCAAACTGTTAGAAATGCAAGGAAATTCAGTCATTTAAACATACTCTTACCTTGTAACTATGAGATCTATCGTATCAGGAAAAATTTGTACCACCAGAAAACAACAAAAATTCCACTTTGGAGGTTGAATTCAGTCAACGCTTCTGGGGAAAAGGAAGTTGGTGGATGTTTCAATTCTGGAAGCCTCGAAATACCCCTCTTGAATAGCTGCTTAAACTCTTCACTAGAGTGCAAAAGTGCAGACTTGAAACAGGCTAGCTAGCTCAGGTGTTGTATTACCCATATCAGTTAAGTTTCAAACCTAAGAAAAAAGTACTTGTGGTAGCCTCGCAAATTTTTTAATCAAAATTTTTTATTATATAAGACAAATATTAATCACATTTTCTTATTACCTGAAGCATGTTTTCTTCTCTCAGATGTTGAATTAGAACAGGAATTTACAGGGAAGTACCTTCAAAGCTGACAAATGCCACATACCACTGCAAATTCTTAAAGCAAATCAGCTTTTCCACAACTGGGAGAGGAGCTAGTTGCCTGTCAGGGATCTTTAATTTTGTAGAGTTTAGCTCTGTTTTTTCCCCTCCTCAGTGATTATTCATTGTCTTCAAAGGCTGAGTGGGTTTCCTCCTTTAGTGAGGACACCTACTGTATCACTAAAATGGAGTGAGATGCTCATTAATATGTAGTACTCAAGTAGGGAAACTGCATTTATTTACCAAACTACATCAAGGAACAATAATCAGCTGCTGCTCCTATCAAACGTATTTTGTTTGATCGTGGATTCATTAGCTCATTGCCAATATCAATAAATGGGCTGTACTTGCTTTCTGAAATTTTCCAGCAATCTTAATTCCATGCAGAGACCTTAAACCACCCAAACAAGCTGCAAGATTCAGCCTAATTCACTAACGCTTAACTGAAATGCTGCTTCTGCAATACAAAGATAAGACGTAACAAGTTTTGCGGGAACAGAGTCTTTAAGATGGGCCGTTTTCCTCTGTAATCCCACAGCCACTGACATGGCAGACCCACAGCCGAAACCACAGTGCAGTTTTAGAAACTGGCTTATCCTATAGTTCGGGCCCATTCCAATAATTAACTCCAGTTCTTACAGAGGGAGATCTGAATGGGAGACTTACAAAAGGACCTCAGTATTATGCATGACTAAACTACTGCTCCAGAAACTTAACTAGTTCAGAATAACCACACACCATATCTGAAGCAATTACTTGGGAAAAGATATATCAATGAGAGCAAAATAAAGTTAAATTTTTCTTCAGACAAACAAAATTTTCCAATTACCTACAAAGACAAGTAATTGTTTACTTTAGGATCTGTTCTCTCCAGAATAAAGCATAATGTTTTCTTGAACATCCAAGCGTTGACCAAATACAGAAATATCAATCACCTTTTCATTTTGCAGTTAGCCATACTGAGTGTCTCTTTAAATAAAAATCTACTTCAAGGGAAAGGAGCTAATGAAAGATTTAATTCTTAAAATCAACTTCACACAATGTGTTCTGTCTAGGGTGACCTTACAGAGAGGTTCTTCACCAGACAGACTACTTGACGATTAAGTGAGCTATGCTGATGCAGCAAGCGATCCAGGAGGCAGGAAAGGACGACTTTAAACCACCAGTATTTCTAAATTCAGATCTTCAGCTTTGCTATATTCTAAAGAGCAATCAACAGTATACCTGCATCATTTATAGAGGAATTCTGAAAGACTATACAGTGTAATAACACTAAGAATTTACTCGTGAAACAATGCAATGAGTTGCTTGGATAACAGAGGACCACCATTCTTTCGCAAAATACTTAAATTTCTACCATTATTTTGTCAGCCATATTTGACATGTGCTGTTGGCTATTAAGGGTACTTTCAACAAGACTTTGACCATATACCAATTAGCTCCTTAATACATT
This sequence comes from Ibidorhyncha struthersii, assembly GCA_013398815.1. Taxonomy (NCBI): domain Eukaryota; kingdom Metazoa; phylum Chordata; class Aves; order Charadriiformes; family Charadriidae; genus Ibidorhyncha; species Ibidorhyncha struthersii. The sequence goes on from VZSZ01000677.1 coordinate 221,188, forward strand.
TTGAATAGATTGTCACTGAAATTGCTATTGAAAAAAGATTTAGATGACTATGAACAACAAACACAAGGCTGACAGCCTGGGAAGCATGAAGCTGTAAAAACTTCGGTCCCAAGATTCTCAAAACCAAGTGTCTGAAGACTTGGAACTGGAAGAAAGTTATGTGACAGTGAATATAGTGGTTCAATTAGGATGAAAGGTGTCATCAACAAAATTCTGCACAGGAATTTGCAGCAGTCTTTTCTGGCAACAAGAATGCAGGCAAAACTATAATTTCTGTCTTCTAGAAGAGTGGCTGTTGAATGGAACTGCTATTATGTTTGAAATGAAAACATTTAAAAGAATAGAAGACAATCTTAAGGTAGTACATAAAATATCACTGTTCCTTTTAAAAGTCTAGTAAACGGGTGCAGAAAAGACAATTGAGGGATTTCTGAGATTCTGAGCTCAAGTTTTCGTTGATTATGAACTAGCAAGCCCTTTCTATAGGTAGCTGAAGTTTTACCTTGCATCATGAATCATCTGACACAGCTATACTTTAAATTAAACCACTATTCTTATTCATTAGGACAATGAAGAATAGACAGATTGACAAAACCTGTTTTGGAAGAACTCAAAGGACAGCTTTAATATGCAGACTCTTCTGATCAGACAGCCAAAAATGAGTAAAATAATGTGCTTTAGTTCAACCAGAGTTCAAAGATATGTAGAGTTTCAAAGCCTGGAGGCTCCCTGAAAGACCAAAAGATCAATACCACTCTGTAGCAAAGTAACTTAAAATGGTCATCTTGAATTTAGTGAGGAATGCATAGCAGAAACTCAAAATGTGATTGCACAAAAATGTTTTGAAATTAAGCTGAAGTCCAAGCGTAAAGTACCATTTAATATACATCTTTTATAAGTTACGCATTTGCTCTTAAAATTATGATTTCTCCATCAGTCAAAAATATAATCTACTCACCACTGATGCAGAAATTATCAGTAAGAAATTTTGCTAAAGAAGACATTTCACTGAGCTATACTTTTGTAAAGGAGGTTCAAGTTCTCCAAGCAAAATTTTGTTGCTTGTTAAATTTCACTCCTAGTTATTAGATTTCTTCTCACTAGTTATTCAGAGGAGAATACTTCCCTCTTAAACTGAAAACCGCATCTTAACACAAGTATTGAGATTTCCATTCCAAAGTAAAGAAATTCTCTGCAAAGCAACCATTAGCCCTTACACCAAATTTACACAAACTGAAATTACCAAGACTGGAACTAAACACTGTAATAAACTGGCCTTGGCACTGTGAATTGAAAGCATTCAGAGAGAAGTTTATTAAGAGTGCACTGGGAACCTGAACAAAACCTATGAAAATCAAATGAAAAAATCCATAAAGGTTTTGAGTGAATATGTGATCAAACCTATCTGATGCACGTGGAGTATAAATGAAGATAACTGCTTAACAATACAGACAGACAAAAGTGTGGTTTATGAGATTACTTCAAATAACCACCATACCTTTCATGACTAAAATAATCCACTCACTTTGTTGCATCACTGCATCAATTCGTTTCATGTTTGCAACCTTCCTCCTTCATTCCCGCTCACTCTCAGGAGAAGGTCTCATGTTGGTGACCAACCTGTGCAAAAACCAACCCACCTCCTCACACCCTTTACCAAACATCAAGCTGCAAAAGCTCATGGACGTGCTATGAACTGTGCTTTGGCAGCAGAGGGATGCAAAACCAGCAAGCTGCCTCCAACCCCCTGTGCTTCAGGGAGGCGTCACGCATGAGATCTGGAAGCTTTCAGTAGTCCTAACACCCAAATAGTCTTTGCCATGAAGGAGCAGCTGTCACTTCTTTACTTCTCCGCAACTTCCTGCAGTATAGCAAGCCCTTAAGCTTACTAAAAATTAGAAACCTCTTTCCGTATCATAGTGACTATTAACACCAAACAGACCACTGCTACAACAATTCAGTTTCCTACTTAAAAGTTACAGAAAATCACATTATTGATTCTACGAAAACTAATTTTATGGCATAGGTAAATGAACTGCATTAGCTTTTACTTCGGCGCCACGACTGGGCTCACTTCCTCTTGTTTAAAGCACTCTCTGCTTGGACCGTAACTCCTCAGGCATAAGTGAGGTACACAAAGAGATACCGCGTATCAGGGTGTTTGCAGCACAAGCTATCCTTCAAAAATCTGAAGGTCCCCATCACATCATTTCCCTCAAGGATTCGAACCTGCCTGCAAACCTTGCACTAGAACATAGGAACACAGAAATGGAAGGGTTCATCTGGACTATCAGTTCAGAATCCCACATGAACATAAGTACTCAGAAACTAAGTAAGTATTATCTGATGATTTTTTTCCTGCTAACTCCCACTCACCACTAAATACTTCCAATACCTTAAGAGAAATTTTAAGTGTATTCTAGAAGACCACGTGCCACAAATATATGGCCTGCCACTGGAAGACAGCGATAAAGACAGCACATCTCAAATTCTCGTTTTATTGCCCCAATTCCTTTAACATTTCAATTTATTAAATGAAGCGCACCCGATTTCCTAGCTTCAGTAATACAACTGAAGCATTTCGTTAACTATTTTCCAAGTATGCTCTGCATCAGAAGATAGGCAAGTCAACAGACACATAGCACACTTATATTTGCTGTACAGGGCTTCGCTTCTCCACTAGAAAGTTCCAGGATCTACAAACTGAAAGAGGCTAAACCCCAAACTTTGACGTATTGCTCTGCTAATTTTCTCAACAGCATTATTTGTTTCATGTGCCTGTCCATTCTTCTACCAAATACATTCTTTTGAGACTCCCACAGCCTATCACACGATTTTTCCTGTCCCTACAAAGACAGTATTAAAACATACTAACATGGAATATATTTGTTCAACGCATATTATGGCAACTACATCACAATATGCAAGTTTAGGGTAAAGGGAAATATGAGAACTGCAAACGTGTTCACTGTCACTCAAGTCTCAGTGGAGACAGCGGAGCGAAATCAAAATGCACTTGAAAAAATAAAGCAAACTGCACTGACAACTTAAAGCTTGAAATATGTCAACTAATTAGACACCTCTTGTTGCTAGGTATATACTGTGCAACAGAAGCTAAACAGTCAGTTTTCTCTATTTGCACTAGTCTGAAAAGCTTTTTCATATTATGTATCATTAATCATTACTAACACGTATTAAAAACAGCTGTCCACTTTCATGATTTATGACTCTCTATTCATAACTTACAGCCGTAAGTTTCATGTGTGACATGTTTCAACCACATCAAGTGGAATTTCATTCTAAGTAGAAAATTTTAGTAGAACCATGAGGGGCCTCAAGTCCAGCTCCTGCTGAAGTCGGGCTCCTCATTGCTTCAACAAAAGCTGGATCGGGGCTCTTAACAGCAATTCTTTTATTTTTAAAAAATCAGATAAAAAGCAGCTCAGAAAACAAACCCACTAGCTGCACAAATATCAAGACCATTTAAGAATAAAATCGTGTTTACCCCCTCTAGATTTTCTAGATAGAATTAAGCTGCAAATGTATTTTATTGTTATGCAGATCATACTCATAAGAGGCTGAGCAAATGTGAATAGTATAAACAACTACGTTTTTTTAATTTACTAATTTCTATTTCATCTTTTTACACGATATGAAACTCATTCATTGTTTGGCCTATTCAGCACCCTTTTAACATGACGTGTTATAAAGGCAAGCATTTCATTAAGTGGCATAAGATGTTAGGATTTTAAAACAAGTCGAGGCTGTCAAATTGCAACTTAACTGCATGGTACCTACCAAAAGTCATAAAAGCAAATGGACGTGGGAAAGATGCTGCATTTCTCCTCCCCCTCTCAAAAAGTAGCTATTAGATTTCCGAAAGACTATTTTTTTCTCCATCCATGAGAATTGTAGAAGTGGCACCAGAGAAGCCATCAAGGTATTCTGTAGATTTCAAGACTGAAGATTAACATTAAACAGAAGCACTACGTTTCTGTCTTATAAGCGCTGTGGTTCCAGTGTCAGCAACTACTGGAAAGGCGTAACGGAGCAATAGAGCATTGCTTACCAGGAACCTACAGTCTCTGCAGGCCTCATCTCTGCTAGGAACGAGCTGAGCCAGAACATGAGAGTACCGGATCATATTTGGACTGCCTTTCTCTTCTATCTTTTGTTTTCTATAAACATTAATAACTAAAATATGGGCATCAGAGTGATCACAAGTTGTGAAATAATGATTTAAACACCTGGTCCAGTGTGGATTTATATAATGAGTGTCTGGGACTGGCCTTTAGAATACGACGCCTCTTTTCTTTGTGGCAAGAAATGATGGTAACAAATAACTCACGACTTCAGGCTATATGACGGAGCAAAAATAATTTAAAATTATTAAATAAAGTTTCAGCCTCATTATGTTCCTAACACACCAAAGACTCTAATTTTCAGAACAGAAACTTCAAATCTTGTTGGGATGTATATGTTTGTATAGCGCTTAGCTTTTAGAAATGTGGCCCCCAGAAATGTAGCTAGTATTTGTGTTGGAGTGGACTAAGGTCGTGGAGGTTTTAATCCTGCTATTTAACAACTGTTCTTACGTTACCCCTCTGGTATGGTATCTCTTTAGCACATACAACACTGGCTGACCACAAAAACATCAATTTAAAACTTCAAACTTCAAATGGAGTTAGAGTGATGGGTGGAGGCTCCTTTCCTGCCTAACAGACACTGGGTCAGCATCTGAAGGAGCAGTCTGGGGGTATGTTTTCCAGCACGCCATTCAGGTTCAATCCTGGATGCAATTTAACAAAATGACAGGGAAGCTCTTAAGAGGTAGAAAGGTCAAAAATAGAGAAGTTGCTTAAGAAGTCCTCTCAAAGACCTTATTGTAGCAAGAACACTACTACCTCTACAGTGCAGAAGTCTTGCCAAGTGTATTTATATTTCCTATATAAAGCAAAAGTTAATGACAAACGTACTTGCTCTGTCTTTGTAAACCATACATGGGGAACAGTATTTAGCAATAACCTTAAGCAATATTTCTTAATACAATTATTCTTGCCTTTTGTTTTTTAGAATTTTGTGCATTTTCTACACAACAAAACATCACAGTATTAGGATGAACTAACAGCGCCATGACACCACCATGCCTTGCTGCTTCAAATATTCATCACTAGCTTGGCCTTTCTTCTTCCAAACTTCATTTAGGAGGGAATTTTTCTTCCAGCTATGTGAGACATTAAATTCTTGTATCTTTTAGACTGACATTTTCCTGAAGATGCTCAGTGATTAGACATACCCACAATAAACTAAAAGGCCTGTGCAAGCTTCCCAGGTAGCTCTTTCTCCTATAAAGTCCTGACACAGCCACCTTGCTAACCCAATCAAAATCTCCTCATGAATATTTATATACTGCATTCAGTGGTGTTTTTTGCAATTTCTCTCATACATTCTTTGTGCGCTAGAAGAAAGCTCACAAGAGTTAAAATAATGTAAATATGTCGCTTAAGTCCTACTAGTTATATTGTCCTCCATTAAGGAAAAACTATTAGAGCTTAATTTCTTATGAGTGAGAACAGTCTGCTTACGAGAGCAGAAAGAAACTACAATGTACATCTGAGTCATGTTTGCAGTTTTAGCACTTTGTGGTACAGGATGATGATCCCAACAATTCTAAATTAAAACTGCTATAATCTTAATCTTATGTTGTTCTCTATATATTGTTCGTCTTAAAAACTATTATGGGGCTGCAGATTGAGAACCATTCTTTAACGTATTTAAAATACGCACTTATTTTATCAAGTTCTAGTTTACTAGCAAATTGGTTAATAGTCATCATTCAACAGTCAATGGTGGGACACTAAAATAATTTTTGCAGTTTAATTTTCTTTCAAAAAAATACTAAAGCATAAAACCATCTCAACATCCTCATTTTTACGAATTTTCCATACAAAAATATCTCAACAATTCAGGATGAAAGAAACATAGCTTTCCAAAACCATGCTTTATTTTACTTAAAGTAACACTGCAGAGGACATTGTCCTATATCTGCTTCAGGATCAAGACTACTTTAAAATTGACGCAATTCAGTGATCTTAAATTCTTTCAAAACAGGCGATATCCTGGTTCTCAACAGACTTTTACTATGACAATTTCCTTAAATCAATCCCAAAACACTGCAGAGGTAAGCATGACAATTTCAGGAAGTTACAAAAAAAGTTACCTACACACAGAGGTTAACAACAACATAAAGATTGCACTGCCAAAGAGCACGCTGAGTAGTGCACAAACACAATGAAACATCATTAACGCTTCTTTTTACATTTGAAAAACTCATACCTGGGCACACTGCCTGTTAAACTTCTTTCACTTGATGATGATGACGACGATGATGACGATCCAGGTCTCTGATCTGTTTTCATTCCTAGAGTCTCTGTTGCACTAATCTGAGGTTTTTCACCTTCTTCTGGCTTTTTTTTTTCACTATCACTTTCATCACTGCCTTCTCCTAAGATGTCATCCACCTGCCAAAGAATAGAGAGTCAGTGTATCTGCTAACAAACTATTCTATATCAATCTTTCATAATTATTGGATTGCTCTTACATAATCATTAAGAATATGCTTCAACTTTCCTTGACCTTCTCCTTCAAAATTCAAATTAAACCCCAATGCCTTCAACGCAGGTTCTGTAACAGCTCTAGCAACATTCTATTCAAGTGAAATATATTTAGTCTATGTTTAACTTTAGATATACCTATATTCACATACGTGATACAGTCACATTTGAAGGAGTTTGCACTTTATTATATGAACAGCTGTAAACAAGAAACTGTATTATGAAAAAAGTGCTGTCTTATAAAATTAAAGATAGATGCCTTATACTATTGTAACATATAATAACATACACTTTATACTATACATATTTTATACTATTATTACCTATAGAATCACTTGAGCAAGGCATATTAAAATCTCTAGCTAATAAGTACTCTTATATTTACAGGTATTTCTTGACAGATGTATAACGTTAAAGAAGTGTATTCCTAAGTAATACAGTATGAATGAAACAGAACATACAGAAGCCCATTCAAACCAGACTGTCTGCTTATGCTAATTACTGAAAACAAATATATCAAAATGTTTACACGTTTCATTAAATAATTGCTTGGCCTTTGCTTCTGAAAAGTTAGCATGGGATTTGATACTCCCCTAAGAACATGCTAATTTGCCCTGACAAGCCTGGAACTGCTGAAACTATCATTAAAAACAAATCATACTCATGAGCTACCCTGCTGAGCTTCAAAAGGTTATATTCTCTTTGAGTCAGCATTCCACCTTCAGAAAGAGATGAAAACATGAGAAAACACAGGTGAAGATCCCACAGTGTCTCTGCTTTTCTGAATACCAGAGGACATGGAAAGAAGCTACGAGTGAGTATTTCTCTACCCATATTTAAGAATTTTTCCTAAAAGCACCTGATCTCAGCATAAGTTAAACCAGGCTTCACAACTACTCTCTGTTCTAATGCCACACCTGCTTCATCAAGAAGAAAAACTCTGTATATGAACATGGCCCAGAAGATTTTACACTGCTTATCCACTGCTTTTACACTGATAATCCCAAAAGCTAGAAGAAAGCTTTAAGAAAGTCACTTATATCTCATCTTTCATAAAAGCACCTCTGATTTCTTCGTTTACTTTGACATGCATGGAAGGAAAGCCAAAGCTGCCCTCCCTTTATTAAACTAAATGCAAACGATCTATACCTTGACAGTACTCTACTGGAAATATGGTAGAGGTAAATGAAATACCTTTTTTAAAGAAGGGGAACTTAAGGGAGAACTTTGCAAGCAAGGAGGGAGAGGAAATAGAAAATATTGAAGTTTGGTAACAGTCAAGGACCTATTCCATTTCTTTTTTTCATGTCCTAACAGAGAGAAAAGGCGCATGACCCAAGACGATGAAGGTACTCCACAGAGCAATTTCACCAAGCACATAGGTGACTCCCATCACACTCCTATTGACTTCAGAAAGATGGAGTATGTGGCATATGTCCTCTGCTAAACAGAGGATTTGGGGGATTTATTATCTTTCTACAAGCCTCATGCAGCTATTCCTGTTTGAGGGTAGTAGCAAATATTTTTTTTTCCTTATCTTGTGCTACTTTCCTCTGAGGATTCTGCCAATTTGTATTGTTGCAAGAGAGAAATGGTGTAGAAGGAATAATAATAATGAAAAAAAAAGGTAAGTAGTACTTGAAAACATCCTAAAATAGTAATTTTGAGGAGACTTGCCAGTGTAAGGGAAAGCAAGGACATTTAGTTACAAAGTATACTTGTGAAAAACAATTTCTTTAAATATGTAATTGTTTCAGAGTTCTACAACTCAAGCTTTAAAACTGGATTTAAAAATGCAGTCTATACTATCCTTGGATGGAATGACTTCTATATAAAATGAAAACTAACTAGCAAGCTTCTCCGATTTATAGTTTAAGCTGGTTTTCCATTGGCCCTTGTCTTGGTACATTTTTACTACCTGAAACATTGCTGTCTAATGCCCAGCTCTTTCCTTGTGAAAGCTGTAAAGAAACCATAATAAAAAAGGAACCACATATCAGCTTACTGCATCTAAACACAGATGACAGTTTCAGGTAGAAACTTTAGGAATTGCTGTGTCAAATCAAATCATGTTAGTCCAAAAATGCTTTTCCCATGACCAGAAGTTGCCATACCCATAGAAAAAGGAATCATGGAATGCAATCCAGAGTCAGGCAGACTGAAAAGATGGCTAGAGATAAGCCAACAGTGAACCCGGTAAAAGTGTGGAAAGTACACAGGGTAAGGGATTTTTTGATAGAATACACAGGAAGTCTCAAGTGTTTAAGTATTACAGTTTGGGATGGGATAGCAGGAACACCATGCCTGTATAGCTTTGTTAGAAGACACTCCCTGTAGACAACATGGCCAGCAATTGACAGACAAATGGCAGCACTGACCTACAGCTCTAACAGCTCCTTTCCACTAAGTCTTACATTCAAAATTAAATTCCTTCCTTCCAAAAGTAATGCTTTTCCAGAAAGTCATATGTCTAAAACTACGTTTTCACTATAAAATATGTTAAGGTTTTCAAGGACAAAGTCAGGTTAAGAGACATTCAGATGTCTTTCAAACGGAACTTTTATAGCCTTTTAAAAATCTACTTTGCGTGAAGAGTTTTGACAGACTAGCAGTCTAGTTATTGCCGTGTCTTTTTGCACAAAGATGACATTGTTCTTTTGAAGTCTGGAATGCCATTTAATATTAGAATTACTAAGTTAGTTGTGAACATACATGCCCCATTTCTGTAGAAAGGCATTAAAAATGCCTGTCTAAATCCCAGAAATATGGCAAATTTTGAAAACCATTGCACATGAAAACAATTAACGTGGGATGGTCCTTACAAACCACTTTAAGCAGAAAGGCTCCCAAAATACGGATTCCTGCCTAACTATTGACTAAATTGCACACTGTGCTGAAAAATATAAAGATTACTATCTTCATCTTCTAGAACTCTCAAAAGAAATGGAAAACAAACTATGTTTTCACTGAGGTGGCGACACTGAAGCTCTTCACTTGAACAAATTAATAGGTAAAAAAAGCACATTTAAGCAGCAACTACCTAGACACATCACTAACTTTAAATAAAGAAGTTTAAAGAACAGAGGAAACTTTCAATTTGATTCAGACCAAGACTGATATACCAACTACAACTTCTGCTTATAACACTAGATTTTATATGATTAATACGAATGGTACATAACACTTCAGAAGAAAATGCCAGCTAACACCAATTTTACCACTAAGATACAGTGAGGGGATGTTTACTACTTAAACACTACCATAGCAGCTATCTTTAAAATACTTAGACTTTTATAACACAGCAAGAATGATTAACATTGAAAAAGAAAAATGATTCATCCCTTGAAGATGACAAATTGTTCCATTTAGCAAGACGATGAAAAGTCTGACAATTCTTTTAAACACCTGATTATAAAAGCCAGAAAAAGTCCTCAGCTGACAAAGCTATTTTATTTCTCATTTAGGAGGAACACAGCATACACTCATGCAGACAAAATAGAGACCAAAGAGCAATGAGATTTTCAGTCTCATTCTCCGATTATGAGCTGTAAAGTACCTAAAGCTTTGTTAAAAATAAAGCCAAAACCTTCTGTACTATTAACAAACCAGGTCAGCTGGAAAATGTTCTTACTCCAGAAATTGAGTTTACACATTCAAAATGAATCAAGACTGAGAAAACACCAAAAAAAGAAACTGTCATGAGCAACCTCCATTTATTAGAAAGATAATTTATAGGCAATGTTTTGGGACAGCAATATGGATGTGACAGAGACCTATCATGATGCTTTACATTTTTTTTGGAAGAAGCAATTACATATGCAGTAATGTAAACTACATATTAAAAAGAAGTGAGCTGTAAATAAACTTTTTACACTAACAAATATTTTAAAAAATCAAGTTTTAATAGAACTGAGAAACTAACTACCTTAGACAGTAGCAGGACCACACATATAACTCCCTAAATGATCTCTCTTAAAATCAGTAAAATACTGTGAATCGATTCTTTACTGGAATTACAGAAAATTCTACAAGAAGTTTGATATACAGCTGTTCATTTTGCGCTCCAGTTTTGCATGAAAGACACACACAATTCCCCCCCACCCCCCAGTCTTTCCCAAAGGACCAATTATATTTTTGCTCCAACTGATTACGTAAGTTAAGGGAAAAACAGAAAAACCCAAGCATTTCCTAAGAGTTTGTTAGGTTTGTTTCTACTGCCACAAAAATGACTGTTCATTGTTAGCAATGGAAACAATTGAACCGTTATTGACAGTAAGCACAGATAAAAACCAATTGCATTTCAGCATAAAGCCTGTCTCCTAAGCACATGTTTGAGATTATGTTGGATACATTGCATCTTAGGAAGAACTTGCAGATACTAATATAATTTGCCATCTGAACATGCCCCAAAAGGTTTCAATACATACCTTATATTCCACGCCCTGCGCCTCACCCCCCCGCCCTCCCCTTGCCAACACATAAATTCATAAAAATAACTCTAAAATGAAATTAAGATGTCCAGGTACAGCAGTAATTGCAGGTATCCCCATGTAAAACATGCTACTCTCTATATTCTTTATAAAGACTTGAAAATGCTGCCATGTTTGGGGCCAGTGACCACAATGTACCTATAAAATCTTTTTAATTTCAAGTGAAGCCAAGTAGC
>VZSZ01000677.1:234278-246505 GCA_013398815.1 Ibidorhyncha struthersii
GAGAAAAGAAGATTGAGGGGGGATCTTGTTAATGCTTTCAAATACTTGAAGGGAGGATGCCAGGGGGATGGGAGCAGTCTTTTTTCAGTGGTGCCCATTGATAAGACGAGGGGTAATGGGCACAAGCTTGAACATAGGAAGTTCCATCTTAACATGAGGAGGAACTTCTTTACTTTGAGGGTGGTGGAGCACTGGAACAGGCTGCCCAGAGAGGTTGTGGAGTCTCCCACTCTGGAGACATTCAAAACCCGCCTGGACGCTGTCCTGTGCAACCTGTTGATGATCTCCAGAGGTCCCTTCCAACCCTGACCATTCTGTGATTCTGTGACTACAACTGTACAATTCACTACCTTTGGGTTTTACTAGTGCAGTTAAACTAGAAATGAAATAAAATGTCACTTAGAGATTACATACCAATATTGTTATTAAAACACACCACTAATAACAATCCTGTAACCTTGGTTATGATTGAGTGAGGCTGTTAATCCTTCAAAGAATGCCATTTAGAAGTTTTGAATCTCTTTGAATTCCCCATCTGGAAAGCAATGCCTGGATTTGAGTAGAAACTTTGTAACCATTCTTGAGATCTTTAGGACAAATACTTGAAACTGCTAAAAGAAACACGAGGTCAAGTCTTTCCTTGGTAATTAGGGTGCCTCAAGTGCTGACTTAAGGATTCTAAAACACGAACATTATTATTAGCATAATGAAAATCGCTTCCTTCAATTAAATCAGTAACATTTCACGATGTTGGAAAGAGAAAAAAGCCTCTGCCTAACTACCAATTTCTGAATTATAAAATAGATTTGCATGGACTAAAAGTTACTAATCGCAAAATTCACAATTATTTTTTAATTCAAAGTCTCTGAAAAGAAAATATCTGAAGAGAGATAACACAATGAGTTCTCCAAAGCCTTCCTGAGACAGTGACATCGCTGCAGCCTGGAAGATACAGCTTTATCCGATTAAAAAGCCATCCATACCTCTAATCTTCCTTTCCTTTATTCTGCCTTCAAAAGAAATCCTCTGCCAGAAGTTTGTTAAATAGTAATAGGCCTGTAAATCTACACTGCAATTTTTTTTTTTTTAAATGGGGAAGTCTGAGAAGAAAATCAAAATTACCACAATACCTATGGCCAGAATACAGCTGTTCACTTATTCAAAAGGATAGGAAAGTATCACTGAAAAACAAGAGCCGCTTTTCAACTCTGCCTGGACTGCACATTAGCTTATGACTGGGATGGAGAGGAACGATAGCCTGAGCCTACCGGAGGCAGGCTCCGTTTCTTTGGTTGCAGCATTTCTACAACAATTATACCCCAGTAGAAATAAGAGCTCTCTGGCTGCTAAATGCAATGACTCTTCAATTTAGACTGCTGAAAACATCCATGCCAAAATTCCAGAAAAGACTCCAATGACACGAGTTAAAGGCCAGCGAGTAAGAGGATGATCTACAGCTACCCTTCAAAGAAACAATGTGGTTTTAGTCTGTTACGGAATGTTACTTGCAAAAAGTTCTGGCTTTAGGTAAGACAAAAAGGCAGCAGTAGGAAGAGGTCTGCCCTGGTGTCCTTTGCCGGGGAGCAGTTCTCCGCTCACACCAGGGGAACGCTGCCCCCTCAGTAGCAAGCAGCCTTTCAGTTGACTAATATTGTTCCACTCTGCTACACTGGTAGAGCTTAGTTTCGCAACACCATTTTCATGGTGTGCCTAGTACTACTTTATCCAGCCATTAACAGCCAAATACCATTAAAGAACCGCAGATGTGGTAAGACAGAGTCAAGTAAGACCCATTCGCCCTCTCCCAGCTTATTTGTGTGATCACAGAAAGCATGCTAGGAGCCATCAGTGGAAACCTCACTGACCAGACTGCTTGGATGCATGTACTCTGCAGCACAGCTGCAAGACCCTAAATAGAAGAAAACCCCTATTTTGGGCCTGGATTTATGCACTTCTTGGTGTCTCTTCACAATATTTCTGAGTCCACTATTAAGTTTGGCTGAAATGAGCTAACAATATTCATTTCTTCTAACTTCCATAGCTATAAGCTGCTATGGGCTGCAGCATGAGACCACTTCTTACTGGATAGAGAAGAATCCACTTAGTTTGACATCAGGATTTTTTTTTCCAAATATGGTAGCTAATCTAATAACTTTCAACTTATCTTTGATCTTAATTTTTTCCTCTGTACATGAAACTTTTCATTTCGCTTTTTTTGTCTCAATGAATTGAATAGCTTTTTATGTATATTCTTACCACCTTAATGTTTAGGAACAGTTATCTGAGGAGCAAAACATTACCACCTATGTCTTCAAAGCAGCTAGCCAGTTTTTTTAACATGCTTTAAGAGGTGATATTATGACATTATGCACATAAATAATTAAAATTTCCTACAATACACAAAGTCTGTATTAAGAGATTTGGGCTGAATTTAAGTCACGTTGAAACAAAACATTTTCTTCTGCAACGATGTCACTGGAAGGATAAAATGTCTGAAGTAGGTTAAGTCATCCCTCAGTACATGAAATTTAAGGGAGAATGTGTGATATAACTCAGTCCCATTTCTTCTGAGTAACCTCAGAAGAACTTGCCTTTCATGTTCTGTTTAATCTATTTTCTTTCTTTGGCATTAGAGCATTTTTTTCTTTCAAATTTCTGACTTGATTTTCAGAGTCACATAATGCATTTATGCATGTGCTTCAACACCCCTTTGTCTCAAGCACTTCAAATGCAGATTTTACTGTTCTCTACCACAATTACCACTGGCTCATCTGAGCAGGTGGTGAATCAGTAAAATCAGAAGTGTAACAAAAACTAGTCTTGTTCATCACTAAAAAAAAAAAAACAACATATTTTCCTCTAGTTAAATCTCCATACCCTGAAAACTGTCTTTGTACTATCCTGTTTTTGATAAAGACATCCTTCAAGTTAGAATATCAAGTCTAGCAGTGCTATTATATCTGCTTTGATAGGTTAGAAAAAATTGCTGTAAACAGTTTAAGGGATATTACCAAAACTTAGAAAAAAGCTTTTATAAGATTTATTTCACATATAATTCATTGAGAGATTGACTTTCATGTCTTGGATAACTAAATTCAAATTAAAATGCGTTCTGCTGAAACAGTTGGTGAAATCAAAGTCGGTCGAAAAAGGCTATACATTTATACACTCAGTCACGAACTGCATATTCATCAGTATTAGTTTCCCTACTGAAAATTATAGGATTTGACTAGCAAACATGGTCAATACTTGCAAGCTTGAAGGAAATGGAAACCATTTGAGTGTTCAGCATTTTGATTAAGCAGAATATTAATCTTGTTTTTTCTATTTCACTTACCGCACCCGTTTAAAAAAAAAAAAAAAAAGCCTTATGGGACAGCTGGGAGTTTGTTAGTCTGTAAACACCTAGATGACAGAATAATTTAGGTTGGAAGGTATCTCTGAAGGTCACCTGGTCCAGCTGCCTCCTTGAAGCCAGTCCAGTTGTATCAAGTTACTCAGGCTACACCAGTTCCCTGTCCCACTTCATTTCACACCTATACAAACACTCATGCCACAACAGTACACGAGAGCAGGAACAAACCACTGAGAATAGACTTTGAATAAGCATCTCTATTAAATGTGTAACTACAACCTGAATAGTGGAAGTCTGCAACAGGACGCAGACCGATGACTTGGAAAAGTTATGTTAAAAGTATTATCACATGCTCTTTTGTGGCCAATATAGAATTTCATGAACTGAACCATCTGCTACTATTGCAGCTTACTGGCACTATCAGAAGATTCTCTTATGTATAGTAAAACTCGTGTCACTGGGCAATCTTTCAAGTTTTTCCATTACCTGCAAATCTTAAAAAACAAAACCAGAAAACCTGCAATGGAACAGAAACCCAAGCATGCTCAAGTTTAAGTGCCACACTTTACTAAGCGTCCTGATTTCATCTGAGGCAAACCTTCGTCTTAAAGGAATGAGCTAGAGAGTGAATCCACAGATTATAGTCTGTTCTACTCAAATTCTGTTACACTCTTTTTGTAGAGATAAGCACTATCTAAATATCCAGAGACTGGAAAACCTGGAGAGTCTATTGATGATATACAAACAGAATACTAATGTATACAAACTTATAGATGGAAGGGAAAGGAGCAAGGAGAAAATTCTTATACAAACAGACCTTCAATGATCTTTAATCAATAGAAATTAACTTTCAGGTGTGCAAAATGAACAGAGACTAACATCAATGTAATCTTTTCCTAGCCAACAAAAAGGCCTGGTAAAGACTAGAAGTATCCATACCTGTTAAACAAAAAAAGGTAACACAGGTGGACGTGGCAGGGATTTCAGCCTGCAGCAAACATGTATCAGTATAGCTCCCACATTGCAAACCTTTATAGCAGTATGTTAAAAAGTCATTAGCAGTTTACAGTAGTACTGCTCACCCTTGTGACAAGACAAGACAGTATCATGATACTTTTTGTTCTCAAAACCATCCTTTCTACTGTAAGGAAAGTATATTTTACTGATATGCAGCACGAAACATCTTAGTTTTACAATTTTGAAAGTCTCTCCTAAGAATGGCCATTAAGTGAGGCACAGTTTTGCCAGAAGTCATACCTTTCTTCTTATTCCTAAAGACTTAGCAAGAGACATACACAGTCTAATAATCAGGATTTCTTCTTAGTAACATAAATTAATCTAATCTGCTAATGAAAGAATGCTTGCAAAAGGTGTTTAAATACTATCACAAAATACCACTGACACATTAAGTTAGAAATCTTAACATACTATTAAAAATGACACACGGCAATTTGAGAGGGCACAGTGCCTAGGCTCTGAGTGATATTTTCTGACACATTTCACTGCCAAGGGGAGACATCTGCAGCAAGATGCTAATGAAGTGTTGAGGGCAGCACAGTATCAGTATGTTAGTATCAAGTGATCGTACAATTTCTGAGCTCCTAATCTAGTTTTATATTATTTATGTTATTAAAAAAAATAGAAATTTGGATACAAATCACTCAGCATAAAAGAATAGTCTGCTTGTATTGCTTCCAGTCATTCCCTCACAGCAAATTTTCTTTGGACATGAGCTTCATTTTACAACAACTTTTTGATCATCAAGCTATGTTCAAGTGCCCTCTTGACAGCATCTGCTCTCGTGAAGTTCCACTTAAAAACACAAAACAAAAATGAAAAAAATCCATGGATGCTGAACACATCTATTACGGTGTTTACCTTTACAAACATTTTGTAGAGGATAGCATACTGATTGCCCAAACCTAAAAAACAATGGGATTCCTAGATAACAAAGGCTAGGATGAAGTGTAATCTACTGCTAAAATTAACTCCCACTCTGTCCCAGTTAATATTATGTTTCTTGACACACAGAGGCAGCTTCGAACAGGTGTGGGCAAGTCTCCTCTATCAATCCAGCTAGTTGTCTGTCCAGTTGGTTTGAAAAAGAGAATGGGACAGTTCTGGCAATATCTGCTGAAATGGTGGAAGAGCTTTAAAATAATCCTTTATTATTATTTTTTTCATATGAAAAGTGATACAGCTTTTTATAGCCTGCACTTCTAAACAGAAAATCTCAGCTTTTCTGAGAAAACGTACCAGGATACTACTTATCCACATATTCTCTTGCAAGTCATCCCCAAAGGTATTAGTTAATGCTGTAGCCAACCTGCAAGTACACGTTATCTTTGAAAACTTCTGAGAACTATTTAGGGCTTAACACATTTGGTTATTCCATTAAAATAAAATTCCAAGAGTGGAAGGGAGCTTGATTTTGAATCACTTCAACCTGAATCACAACTATTTAGTTTACATTTAAGGCTCTAATGTGCTTCAGTTCAGAGACACACCAAACTTCTGAAATGCTGCAACTAAAAATGCAGTCTGTTATTGAACAGTGTCATGATCAGAAAACATTGGTTTTGTACAATAACAGTTACACTGTGGACTTTACTCTAATAGCTACAAGAACCTAAATCATCCTCAGCCTGAAAGGAAAATATATACAAACACAAGCAGAGTTTCAGGTATATACCATATGCAGGCAAAAAAAGAAATCCATATTTTTTGCATCTCAACTGTTTCAAAGCTTTCTCACAATGAATCCTTGTCATCAGATGTTTTTACAAGTCTATTAGCACAGTGCTAGGTTTTACCATCCCAATGTTAACTGGAAGCGTCTTTCACTTACAGAGACTGAATAAATACTCATCGCTATACATATATTTCAGAAAAAAATGTTTGTTTTTTTTTTTTTTTCCACTTCAAAGGTCGAACACCTGAACTTTTTGTTTAGCATCATGTAGAGCTGTTCAGAAGTCATAGCCTATGAAATTACTAAGGTGAGAACAAAACCCAGGCAAAAATCTGCTTCCATTTAACTGCAAGTGCACATTTTCTGCAGGTATCACAGCTGCAAAGGAACTTAAACTACCACTGTGTTGAGCAATTGGGATACAGTAGGCCTTACTAGCTCAAAACAACTGCTATATAAACACAGATATGCTGTGTTCAATATAGGTTTATTCATACATATTATGACCACGCTAGTAAACCCACTCTGATCCAAGCCAGCTTGGATCTGCCATGACTTACTAATTTTAAGCTGTTTAGCATCAGCATTGCCAGACGCCAGCTGGCTTCATGAAGCATTGCTTGGTTGTCAATGATTTTCCCTCTTCAGCAAGCCTGATTATCTTGGTCTCATTATCACAAGAGCCAAGAGCCATTTATCAATGTGCTCAAGCTAACAAAGCCACCTCAAGCAATGAGCATTGGGGAAAACTCTTTCTGAATTTGCTTGACCAGAAACTTAAAGATGACAGTGAAAACGGGTCAGTTTTGAAACGGTTTCTGGCGAACTGGGCAATGGGACCGCAAAAAGACTCTGTACAAACAAGCATGCAGCTTGTAAGTGAAGCAGTGAAGAAATACGAGCACTGTGTACGTGCAAGTGTCCTGCATAGCTAGCCCACTCAATAGCCAGAATTAAGCATAGAATAAGTTAAGGAAATAAAAAAAGAAAAAGACAATCCAAAACAGTGAAAGATAAGCCCAGCAGCTGAAGAGTGGTCAGTTTCTACAACAACCCCAATATTAAGGTGATGAATACTATGCAGGTTCTGATATGATCTTTGTGTCGTTGGGGGTTGGGGGGTTTGGACTAGATGATCTCCAGAGGTCCCTTCCAACCCTGACTATTCTGTATGCCAGCTATATCCAGTCCTCAGTACCTCTGTGATGAAGCAAGTTTGATGCTGGAGCACTAAAACATCTGAGATAGACAGCTGTCTGGGTGCATCCTGGAGAAAGCAGTATCATCATATTTGCTATGAAGAGCGACAGAGAATATTGTCTACAGCTGACTATGACGCCTGGCAAAGAGAAAGTGCAAGCTCATATACAAACCCCATAACACTATAGAGTAACAATGACATTCTCTCAAAATCTGAAATTAATACCACTACTGTAGATATGAAAACGTTATAGCAGCATGGCCATTCATGTAATTATTCATTTTGTGACTGCATTGCTGCAGGGAACTTTTTACATCAGTAGGGGGCTCTAGTTCTGCAGCTTTTCATAATCTCAAAGTTGTACATGAAATGGAAATATTCTTGGTGACGCTGACAAAGGAGCTAGAACACTTGCAGCTGCAGGACTATCGCACAGAAGCAGAGCTGAGCAGCTAGACTCACTGCTCTCTGAAGCTGGCGCCTGACAAGAACAAAGACTACTAACGCAAAAGAAAGATATTTTATCTTGAAGATGTCTTAGAAGTGAACAATTGCAACTATGCATAATTTCAATTTAAAAATAAGTCACCTTATGATAACTGATCAATAACAGCTGATTAAAGGGTAATGGTACAAACTGTCATTCAACACAGCATTTATAAATAACCTGGTCTTTGTGTCACTAAAATGGACTTGCATTTTTATAACCCATGAATTCCAAACACAAATTAAATCTGTAAATAATTATATTATTTATAATATGGACTAGCATTATGCAAGTGTTTGTGAAGATTCTCCGTAGCACTTAACATATATTATGCCACATTGCATAGCTATATTTATTCTTATGTTGAAATACATCAGGACATCTCGATAAAACAAAAAAATAGTTATGAAGAAACAGTTCAGACAGACCAGGACTTGAACAGACACTCTTAAATATCACTCACGGAGAATAACAGCTAAAATTTAAATGCAAAAACATGTTAGACTTGCAATGAGGCTCAATCAGGCCCTATATGCAGCTGTTCAGAATTATGTTAGGGATCAGCTTGCAAATTGTTTAACATGGCTCAGACAACTCATTCTTAACTGTGGCCAATTAGTGTTGACAGCCTAGCTGCATTTGATTTAGAATACTGGAGGTAGACACATATGTTAAAATGAGGTTACTGAACTCTATTTAAAGAAGTTTTGCCCCATTTTCAGTGAGCAAGCAAACAGCTGAAAAAGGCTTACAGCTTCCCTTTAGTAAGGCCAAGCAGAGAAGGCTGCAGATACGCAATATACTACCAGAAAAACCAAACAGAATCTATGGAAAAGCTTTCTTCCCTATAGAATAGCCAACCTTCACTTTTTTTTAAACAACTTGTACATACATTCCAGAGGTGGAAGCTTTACAGACCTATTTTCCACTGCATATGGAATAACATTAGAATAATGCATTTGCTATATAACCAGGTGTACTTTAAAAGCCAAAGTTCATATCTGCAGAAACAAAGCTTAGATTTAATCTTACTTGCAAAATTTTTACTCTGTGCTTAGCAGAATGATAGCAAGATGTAAAAAGAAGCTTCTTTTCTCGATAACTTATGAAAAACTCCTCTAAAAATCCAAGATTACTTACAATGAAACAATTTTGAGAACACCCTTGGAAGAATGGCAGAGGATCTGAATCAAATGCTGATTGCATCAGAAAAGTATGAAGAATATGTAAGATGGCAGAAGCATCTTTGCTGACAAGTAAATCAAATCTTTGACTGATTGTCAATAGAATAAACAGGGAAATCCAGACAAAACTCAGGCAGTATATCATTACTATAGATTTTATCAGATTCCTCAAGAGGAGGCCAGCTCTGAAGTAAGCACAACTGCTTCTTTAGTTGATATCCATTTGGTGCAGCCCATTAATAATATCTATTGTAGCACAACCATTTGTACTTATCTGATGATTAAGTTACCTGTTAAAATATCTGGGCATAATAAAAGTAAATCAGTCTCAATCATATGTTTCCTTTTATTTTCTCCTAACAATAGCCTGACCAGACAAGAATTTGACTGACCATATTCATTTTGCACAAGATTCTACATAATATCACCTTTTAATTAACAACTTGTCATGAGTGCCATCAAAGTAATCTTTGCATATATCGGTAGCTTCCATTTTTATCTACAAAATGCAGATATTTATACAGCATGCCACCTGAATGCTAAAAGGTTCCAATATATTTCCTACATTCCCTCACGGTATATAAATTATAAAAATAAGTCTAAAATGAAAATTAAATGTCCAAGGATACCAGAAACTGTGGTTAAATAACGTTTTCTAAGCAACCTGTGCAGAAAAACAGAAGCCGTCCAAAACTGATTGCCTACTTGAGACAGTATCAAATTAGATAAAAAACCTTTTCCTATTTTGGTAGTCAGTTGTATCCTTGTAAAACATGGTATTACATAAAAAACTCTTCACAAACAAAACAGCTGCTAGGGCAAGCTTGGACCATGATGCCCTCTTAATAAACAAAAACAAGCAGATAACCAGCTCTATGCAATTAGTGCATAAACTAATAGTCTGCAGTCAAATATCAGACTACAAGAAAAAAAAAAAGGAAAATATATGCTTCACATGTTGATAATCCATTGCAATTTCACTAGGCTTATCTATGCTGCATTTCTTTTCATGTTCTTTCAATCAGCTGAAAAACAGTCAGAGTGTCAATGTTTCTCGTCAGGATGATTTACCTACAATTTAAACATGACCAATACTGATTTTTCTTTTCTTTTTTTAAATATGCTTACGTATCTCCTGTAATTAAAAATAATTGCTACTATTTAAAATTGTTTCAATTTTCCAGTGGAAAATGAATTCTTCAAAGCAAAACAGAGAAAGGTAGAAACAAATGACTGATATCCAGCTTCCTTTAAGTGCTTGTCTTTCCTCTCTTCATCCCACTGTACTGATCTCTTAATTCTACATTGCTGATTCTCATTGCCAAACTATCAAAAATAGTACTGGACAACTTTACTCAGTTTTCTCTACTAATCGGATGAGATATGGGTGAAATCATTGCTTTAACATTATAGTATTTTAATGTTCAATTACTTCTGTGTTATTTAACCATATTAGACACAGCTGAATGTCAAAATCTTAAACAGGGGAAAGCAGTAAAAATACTTTCCTTGTTTTACACCAGCTTTAGGATATATTCATTACAAAGCAAAGTAACACTTCCTGGTGTTACCAGCCTGTCACCACACCACAGCAAGCACTCCATGAAGACAAACCAGCACCCTGATTCCTGGCACCACAGCCTCACCGCTTCTCTCCTGAAAACTAATCGCAGAGTAAAAGCAAGCAAACGACACATTTAGTCTTGCTGGGTTCAGCCATTCGGTAATAAGCACTCCACACTGAAAATGAGAAGCTGACAGGGCTGCAGAATGGGAATTTCTCCAGCTTTCACACTGCCTGCTCTTCTGTTCAGGAGAAGCCGGCCAGAGGGGACATGGGAAGCAGCGTGTGAAGGAAGGTGACAGGAGGACACAGAGAGCACCAGGAAGCACCTAGGCCCACAACGGACCTGGGGCAGCCAGTCTGAGTCCTCAGGTCTGCTTACGCCACAAGATGTTTTGGCAAATTGTTTTCATACAGGCTCTTACTGTCTCATAAGTTTTTGATGAGGAGTAGCACAGTTACCTTTGATACTTCTCCATATGTATACTTTCACCAACAGTTACCTCAAAATTTTTTTTTTTTTTTTTTAAAAGCTCAGTTCAAGTGGAAGCAGTCTAATAACTTCCAAGGGCGAAGGCACCTGGACGACAATCACTGACAGCGGCAAGTGTACACACAGGCTCATTCTTTTAACTTCAAAAGAGGCTACAATTTATAGGCAGAGACCGTTAACTAAATTAAGCATCTATACAATTTATGACATGCTACATGTTAAGGTGTCACACAAGAAATGTTGTACGAGAAAAGTAGTTGTGCAAATTCAAAAAACTGTTCATGTGGAATGCAGTATCCAAGTGAGCCCCAGGCAGCTATTATTTTGCACTAAAGACCACATCCTACGCATTAAATTAGTATTTTTAAACTAACCAAGAGGCTAACCACTTACTGAGATAATAGCTTTCACTAAACTGAAGGAGAAAAACACTGCCTCTTAATTCACTGCACGGTATAGCCACTAACTCAAAAGAGAACAGAAATTAAGGGATAAATCTGCTTAGATGAAAGCAAAATGCAGTGACAAAATGGCCTCATGTAAGAGCAGAATGTTGTAATTTCAGTCTTTATACATGGCACGTAATTTCCAACTTAGTTAAAAGGAAAAGAATGTGCAGAATATGTACCAAATCAACGGAACCATTTTGACGCAAAAGTAGTTCATTAGGTAATTCCCACTCAAGAAAAATCTGTATACTTAAATGCACTGATGCACAGAACATACCTTTGCAATGTGATCATTCCACAGCTGCTAAGTACGTATCCAGCCAAATGGTAGGAATCTTTGCATCTCCACTAACTGAAGTGAGAGACGGGAAAGCTGGGCGTCTCACTGTATCACGTTCACTCCTTCTCTTTCCCTCTCCCAAGTCCCAAACTGAGAGGAATTTAAACCAGCAAAGTATTTTACCTTAGATGGCAGATATTATGACACTTGACAAGATACAGATGCTGCTCTCAAACACACTGACAAAAACACATTAATAAACACAAAAGCATAAGGATCATATAACTAGTAGACTACGTGTGCACAGCTGTTCCAGGACATCGGTAATCCCAGGCCATCTTGGATGAAAAGGCACTGCAAAACATAATTAGAATCTTTCTGCCTTACTGGAACTTCCCGTCACTGAAGCCCGTACTGGGTACCTGCCTAAGACTGGTCCTGCAAGTGTTGACAGTGACAGACAGAAGTACCCATGGCTGCCTGTCTTCTACTGTTACTTCCAGTCTACCATGGATGTGGCAG
>VZSZ01000677.1:246566-307403 GCA_013398815.1 Ibidorhyncha struthersii
GGGTGGGGGGGTGGTGAAGAAAAGAAAAGAGAGAGACAAGAGGGTCATTTCTTTTTCCTTTGTCACTGCCATCTTATAAGGGATCATCTTGGAATCTTTCTACACATTTCTACAATTTACACGGGCTGGTGAATGAGAAAGCACCTGAAAAATAAAGGAACAGTACTGCCAGCCGCAGCTCTTAAAGGAACAGACAAGAAAATAATTTGTAGCCAAAAGGAAGAGAGGAATGAAAAGTCTTGACCTTGCTTACTTGTCTTGTGGACAAGTGACTTAGCATACACAAGAATGTCAACTAATTATGAAAAGGACACTGATTATGAAAGGGAATTCGGCTTTATATAATCTTAAAAAGAAGTTAGCTCAATGCATGGGGCTGAAAAAAATCCCCTTTTGGGTCTGCAACAGATATTCACGAATAAAGGATAGATTTTACAGAAAAACAAAGTCAAGGTCCATCAGGAAGGAATTAGTATGTGAGAACAAACACGGCTTATTTATAGCACATAGGCTACGACAGTGCCTAAGATTAGATCAACTTGACTAGGTAACTGTACATGATACTAGCCCAGTTTCATAAGGTTCTCTCCGAATATTTAAGAACACAAATTCAGAAGAAAACCATCCTTAATAAAGAGGAATTAACAATAGATTAAGTGAAATAAAAACAATATCTAAATCAGCAGGACTGACAATGTACTAGATATTGATCATAGGTCATTTTTGCCGTCCTTCTTGAAACATTTAAGTAAATGTATTAATACAGACAGGAATCAATATGCTAGAAGTTCACAGGAGCGGTTCTTCATGAATTCTGAAGAAATATCCTCACAAGATGATCCATGAGTAACCTCTGGCAAGAACTGCACATCGCCCTGTACTGAGATAATCAATTATGAATTGAAAGACATGTGTATGTCTTCACATGATTTGTATTTCATTACCTTCCTTTGCGCAACTTGCTTATTTCTGGAAACTAATCTGAAACCTGGATTCCACTTTCTGTTTTTTGTCAGTAAACTACAGCAGATCTGCACAACATCGTAGTGACCGGTAGGTCAGCAACTTCCACCTAGCCCAGGGGAAGGACAGTGACACCACACAATCACACCAAAAGCATGCCATGAACAGTCCTATACCTCTACAGTAAGCAGACCCCTGCTGTAATGGGGGACGGGAAGACCTGCAGAGAGCCCAACTCTGTCTCCCTGCTTCTGCAACAGTTACTTTCCAACACAGTCAATGAAGGGAAAAGTAGATACCTTCCCTGTAAGTGAGATTATTGGTTTTGAGAAAACAAAAGTCATCCTGGAACAAGTATTATGGACAAGAGATATTTCTAGTTATTTATTGTTGACGGCATTTAATTTTTTGGAAACCTCCTCTTTAAAGATGGTTTTCAATCCTTGCCTTTTGATGAAACCAGCAACATACCAGGAGGATTACAACATATTAGATACAATCTGATATAAACAGCATTTTTATGGAGTAATCCTTTGCAGGTTACATATCAGATAACCAGTTGTTTGGAAATAAAAGTTTATCCAGGCCTTTAAAAATTACCATAAACAAACTAATGCATCAGTACAGGTTAGGGGCTGACCTCCTGGAGAGCAGCTCTGTGGAAAGGGACCTGGGAGTCCTGGGGGACAACAGGATGACCATGAGCCAGCAGTGTGCCCTGGTGGCCAAGAGGGCCAATGGCATCCTGGGGTGCATCAAAAGGAGTGTGGCCAGCAGGTCGAGGGAGGTCATCCTTCCCCTCTACTCTGCCCTGGTGATGCCGCATCTGGAGTACTGCGTCCAGTTCTGGGCTCCCCAGTTCAAGAAGGACATGGAACTGCTGGAGAGGGTACAGCAAAGGGCTACAAAGATGATTAGGGAATTGGAGCATCTTTCTTACGAGGAAAGGCTGAGGCACTTAGGTCTTTTTAGAGAAAAGACAACTGAGGGGGAATCTTATCAATGCTTACAAATACTTGAAGGGTGCCAGGGGGATGGGACCAGTCTTTTTTCAGTGGTGCCCAGTGACAGAACAAGAGGTAACAGGCACAAACTTGAACATAGGAAGTTCCATCTCAACATGAGGAGAAACTTCTTTCCTTTGAAGGTGGCAGAGCACTGGCACAGGCTGCCCAGAGAGGCTGTGGAGTCTCCCACTCTGGAGACATTCAAAACCCACCTGGATGCCGTCCTGTGCAACCTGCCGTAGGTGACCCTGCTCTGTCGGGGGGGTTGGACTAGATGATCTCCAGAGGTCCCTTCCAACCCTGACCATTCTGTGATTCTGTGTAATTTAACTAGCAGCATTTAATTCTGCTTCCCTTTACCATTCCGTAGCAGAGACAAACAGCAGCACCAGTTGCAAAGCATTTGTGCCTAGCTAAGCACATAAAAGAAAGGGGGAAAGTGTTCTCTCAACTGCAAGGCACCAGCATCAGCAAGCTGTGTATTTCCCAAGTAGGGACCCATTCCTTCTTCACTTACTCTGATTCAGCAATCGCCCTTTGAACGGCAATTCTTGTTCTTGCACTTTTCTAAAGTTCAAACAGTCCCTCATGTCACAGGGAAAAGAAGCTACAAATGGATCTGGTCTCCCAGATCTTTGGCATTGAAAAAGATACAAAAGGCTAAGTGACCTTAAACAGCAATCCAATAGCTGCGATGCTATTAATTTCCTTTGAATTACTTGGCATCCACAGCACAACTACAGCTAAAATAGTAAGAGAAGATAAAAATCCACGTAAGGACAAATTTTAGTAAAGATGCCTATCCATGGTAGTTCTTCCACATGGAATACTGGAACAGACATGCTTTTTTTACGAGGAAAAGCGACAAACATGTTTAAATACGTTAAGGATGGAAAGGGATTTAATTTGGGAATATATCATAATTAAATTCTCTTTATTGGCTTCCATCTTGATTCTTCTAACAAAACTCTGCCATGTATAAACTACATGCAAATGCTGTATTGCTTGGGGCTGTGTAGCCTTTTCAGAGATTTTCACAAAGAAAAAGCAAGATTTCCTTTCAATGTTAAGCACAAAGGAGTATTTATTGCTTGTTATGTCCACAGAAACAGTATATATAAATGGTTGCATTTCCTATTTAATTGAAAAAAAAAAAGAAATAAAATCCCAGTGCCTAAAGCTAAAAGACTCCTCTTGACCTAGTAAAAATCCTTACCTGCACTTGCCAGGGAATTCAGCAGAAATATTGAGGATGCAGCTTTAAAGCTAGAGGGCTGCAGTTCTGACTTCACCAGTCATTCCTAGCTCCTGCATCTTCTTCCTGCTCCTGGCATTAGCACTCATGCAGCGGCAATTGTGAGTTATTTTAGGAAGCTGGTAATGATGAAGATTAACCTGGAAAGTGATCTTTTCTGACCAAATCAGCTCCCTGAACTGGCTTGCTGTATGGTCCCATGATTATCAACAGTGGTTCAGGGGCAGGAACACTGCAGTTGCGACTTGGGTTGGCTAATGCTGAAGCAAAGTCATGCTGTAACTTGCTTTCACTTTTCTTGGACCATGTACTCCTAATCCCAGTCTCAGCACTAGCACTTGTAGTTGTGGAGCAAGACATCACCGTTGCAACTGAAACAGACTCCCTCACTCCACCATGGTAGTCTGCAATCAGCTGTAGATCTTGTGGCTGTCATAGCCACTAGAATGGATACAAATTGAAGCAAAAGCATTTTTGTGGCAGAGCGCAGAAATTTCACACTTCTTAGTGACATCACCGCGAAGGTTTTTTACTCTTTAACATGTTTTGATAGAGAATGAGGTGTGGGCAAACACCTTTCTGTGGAATTTAAACTAGTCACAGTGTCACCAGAGCGAACTGAGCACCAAACAGGCAATCTTTATCGAGCTTATTTTCACTTTATTTGGTAATGTTCCTGACAGCAGAATCTCCTATGTATGCTCCAGTAAACCTTCATATTTTATGGACTACGTTACTACACAGCCGTCCCCTGTTTCGTAAGTGTACTCCCATACAACGCCATAAAATCCTGTTTTATTACCTACACTACATTTCTTCTACATGAATACATTATCTTTACCAAGGTGAAGCTAGCAGTCCCAAGGCTGGTCCACAAAGGTTAGTTTCCCTTGGCTGTCTCTGTAGTCACCTCCCAGGAGGTGATGACCTGAAGGCACTACCATGTCCAGTTCACCCTCCGCAATATATGTCCTCTGTGCCCCCTTCTCCATGTCAGTGCTTATGTTTGATCCCTGATCAAACCATGTTGGGCAGCTAAAATACCATAAATAGTCCCCTTCCCCACCAAACAAACCCAAAACATACCCCCACCACTCCCCCAAAAACAATTGAAGATTTTCTGCTGATTCAGCTGCCTGAGGATCAGAAAAATGTAAATTTAATAAAGATAGGGTGGGAATAGACACTGGTGGAAGGAAAACCTTTTGACAGCAACTATAACCTCAAATCATACTCCTGGAACCAAAGCTAAGTCAACTATAAAAAAATCCATTGGAACTTGGGCTTCATTTGTTCTGAAGTTCACATAGTCTAGTTTCCAAGCATAATATGCAGCTTAAGTAAAAGCATAATTTAAAACCAAATCACTGTAATTTAAGATGTTTGTATTTGTAGGATAGGTAGAAAACTTTAATTTCTTTGGTCTAACTGTAGCAGCATAGTAAGTAATCAATCACAAAACAAACAGTGCCAGAACGTTCAGATTTTTACCAAGGTCCAAATAGTATCTTTAAAAACAGAACAATAAATACTTTATGCATTAATTCTGGAAAACATGCACACTTTCTTTTGGCTCAGTGCACACATTGCAACAGCAATTCATGAATGTTTTCCGAACACCACACCATTAGAAAAGTGTTAGTACACAAAAACATAAAAACAACCCATAATAACAATTTTCTTTAAGTACCACTGACAACACAGAAGGAAGAGACAGATGGATTCAGGGACTGGCATCATGACAAGAAGAAATACTGTTTCTTATGAAAGTCTGAGATCATATGGGCAGAAAACTTCGGAACAAAAAGCAAAAGAAATCAAAAGTCATCAACTTTGAGAGATACCAGGTAAAGTCAAAAGCTTGCACTCATCTGTGATTCAGATTAGATCACCACAGCAGTTGAAAGTTATTGGACCTTTCCCTAGAATACCAGCTCAAACTTCCT
This sequence comes from Ibidorhyncha struthersii, assembly GCA_013398815.1. Taxonomy (NCBI): domain Eukaryota; kingdom Metazoa; phylum Chordata; class Aves; order Charadriiformes; family Charadriidae; genus Ibidorhyncha; species Ibidorhyncha struthersii. The sequence continues at coordinate 251,738 of VZSZ01000677.1, forward strand.
CCAGGACCCCTCTAGCAACAGTACACCTCAAAATTATGCTATACTGTATACGTAAACTCTTTATTTCCTTAGTGAAATATGCAGTTTCCGTCTCACACTTTTATTATATTTTCTGAAGACAACTCTCAAGGCCCGTTATGGCCAGAACCTTGTAATCAACTTACTCCCAGAAGCTGGCAAGTTTATACCTTCCTGTCCCCACCCCAGTGTATGATCTAAGCTCAAAGATGGATTTAACTTCCAGGGTCACTAGGTTTTATAGTAAAGTCACATAGAATGTAATGATTTCATGAAAACATGGTGTACAATGACAGGCATTTTTTCCTATATCTATCATTTAATATTATGTAAGATGGTGGCTCATTTGAAAAAAGCGCACACAAAGATAACTCAAAAATAGGCAGCTGCTAGAGGTCCACAATGAATTTCAAATAATGTGGTTTTGTATGAAAAAAGTACAGTTCACTCTGTGTCAGAAAGCTCCCTTCACCTGCAGAACCATGATGCAGAAGCACTGCAATTGCATGTCTACAGATAATGAGGCCCCATGCTCCCCTTCTGACCTTCTCTACAGCCTGTGCCTTTTACATCCACAGACCTCTCTTCTCCCATTTCACCACTGGTTTTGTCCAGGTCATTGGAAGATTTACTTTAAAAGTAAAAAAGTTCTTAAGTGACAGCTGGCAAAGATAAACACACAGCAAATGTGATAACATGTTTCGTGTGACAAATCTATACTTAAATGAAGTTCTGCTTTAGAGGCCTACTTACGCACAGAAGTATTCCCATTCCTTAATTCAAGTTCGTTTTCCAGAACATAACTGCATTTTAGACTGAACTGTACTTCTTAGTCTGCTGTGGGTTTCATTCCAAGTGGCATACAAGGTCAGTTCACATATACGCATAACTTAACAGAAGTTAAACTGTAACGCATAACTAACAATCATTATGTTAGAAATCTGTCAGAATTAGTTAAGCTCACCTCTTTATCCATACTCTCTAAATCCTCTTTACATAGGGTGTACAGGGGCATTGTCTCAGACATACTCGGCTGGCGTTTCCGCTTAGATGGACCAGGCTGCTCATCATTTTCACTCACTGGTAGGTCTTCTTCAAACATCTGCTGCTGATGTGGTTGAACAACTCTGAAAAATTTCAGGGGTCCCACATAAGAAATATTTACTTGATTTACAGCTTGTTTAGAAATAAAGTCCGATAAACAATTTATGACTGCTGAGTATCTATGACTTTGTTTAATAGGATTCTGTGTTCATCAACAGAAGAAAGATCAAGTCTCCCAATGATTGCTTTTATTTTCAGTTGGATGGCTTAAGTTCTTATTCTACCTTTGACAAGGTACTCGCTCTCCTGCCTTCCCGTTGTTCTTGTAAGTAACCATACCTTTCTTGAGGCCAAGAGTTTCAGTAGCTGCAGATGCACTGCCCTTAAGATACTTTAAAGCTTTTACTCAGAGTTTGTCACTTAACGCATTTATCATTCAGGAAACAATTCTTATATTCTAATGTATTTTCCTGATCTATGTTATGCTTGTGTTCTTGAATCTCAAAGTACACTTTTATATCTCTCAACCTTAAAGACAAAAGGGTTTGCAAGTAGAAGGCTCATTTCTGCAGCCTCAGTCCTCAGACATTTCCCAGATGCTAAGCCTGGATGACACGCAAAACAGACCATATTTCTCTTTTGGCTAGTGTATTCGAATATGGTAGCATTTTCTCGTAGTTTGTATTTTATTACCTTGTTACTGTATTTAACCAGAACACGCAGATACAAAAAGGAATGTCAAAATGTTCATAAAAATGGACAAAATAATTATAACTTCATGGGAATTGCTTTATAACAGTAATAAAAAGCTAGACCATGTCTAGAACAACATAAGGAGACTTCTACCTTTCTTAGGTAACTTTTCTGTGAATATTACTTAACTATTAAAGTCTCAGAGAAGCTAAAACTGCTACACAATACAGTTTTAGCTATGAATATTGGGCTGTCACACTAACCTCCTGGAACACCTTAGAGTAGCCCGGCACCACCCAGAATCCTATTCAAATATCTCAGGTCATACAGCTCACGGATTACAAATTATTTATGTTAGCCACAAGATTGCGCGTGTGTGGAATAATTACCACAAGCAAGCATGAAAGTGACTGTATTTGAAATCACAAGCTCTTTCAAGTTGTAACTACCAGGTGAGACACCATCAAGCTGTTTCAGAGGGTTGTGGCGATTAAGAACGGGTACTGTGTGGTCTCTGCTGAGAAGAGTTTCAGAGCAGGATGGCTGCTTCTCATTGAGCCTGGATTTTCAAGAAACAGCTTTAGATCAGCAGCCCCACCCAAAAAAGCCATTAAGTTATGTAAATCCAGTCACATGTACGGTTCTACAAAATAATTTCTCCTCTCATGAACTTGACAACTTCTTAAGAAGGCCATCTAAATAATTTTTTTTTCATCAGTACTTCAATCCCAGAAGGTATGAAATCTGAAAGCCACACGAAGCTGTGAATCGAGGGCTTGTATTTTTTTAAATGCACATCTCTCTCCTCTCAAATCCCATGGATGGGTGCAAGAGATGCAAATTCATTTTTGAATTCGGGTGGTGGGGAAGACAGCCACACCATAGCACCGCTCTGGCTAGCGCAACGATCTGCTGCAGAAGACCTCCATCAGCTCACCACTACTCAGCAACACAGCAGAAATGTTCCCCTTTGCAGTTTGTAATTTCTTTACACTGGAATTTCCTATGAAGCCAAAACAATGGTTTAGATGTTGTGGAAATGAATTAACCAAACTGTTTTCTGGTAGAGATTTTCATTACAGTTTAACAGCTTTTTTTGGGTTGGTTTCCCCCCGTCCCCCCGCTCTACTCAATGTTTTCTATTTTACAAGACCACATAGTTTTCTTTTGTTATTAAACTGCTCTCAGATAATAATTTTCATAGGTAAAAGGAAAAAAAATAGCATTCCACTATATTTCTCAAAAGGATCTTTTAAAACAGGATTTCCATGCCTTTTTAATAGGTACCCTAGCCAAGAGAAAGGTGGTGATGTCGTTTACATTTGTAGTAAAACAGAGAATGACAAAATTGTATGTATAAGCATCTTGCACAACTGTATTAAAAACATGACAAGCTTGACCATGTCAAGAACTATACACAAGTTACATGTAGCAGGCAGCCAAGCAGATTTTCTTAAAAATATATACAAGATTTATTTCTAGTCTAAGGACACATTATCATACTGATGACAGCAAGAACAGCTCCTTTTGCAGCTTCTGTATCACTGTATTCTTATGTATATTCTTTATTTGAACACTTCAGAGGACATCACCACTACCTTAACCAGTGGCAAAGGCAGGAATTATTTTGTGTCATTATTTAATAAAAACTGTATTGGCAGTTTAATTTTGGAGATACTGTATCCATGATGAGGCATAGCTATGAACTTCCTTATTCTGAAGCAGTAATATGCAGAAATATTACAAATCTCAGGTTAATCTTAAAGATTCCACCATTGTTAAAACCCCCCCCCCCAACAATAGTGTCAGACCATCCTTGATCACATTATTATACACAAATATTATCTGTAAAATAACTGTATCAATAGCTTCTAAAGGCTTCTCTCAGTTTTTTTCCCCCCCCAGTGTTTCCAACTGCTACTAGATAAGAAACACTGGGAGTTCTCAAAACATTCCAAAAGGCAATATAAAACAAAGACTTCTTTAAGGTTTGTAAGAAACATTTTTATTTTATCAAAGACATTTTTCAGACTTTACATTTTCAGTTGCGTGTTACGTTGATTAAAATTTAAAGACATACAAATGCAGGAATTTACATTTACTTATAATCAGATGAGATTCATGAGTACTTTTTCAAAAATAACACCATATTCAACCCTGCACAGGTTGGTTGGTGCTTACCAGCCTTACACGCACAAGGACATGCACGTGCACTCACTGCATGCAGGGCGAGTTCAACATTTGTGGAAGTAACAAGCATCTTAACACTTTCATCGATACAGAATTAGGGCAAAAGCTAAAACAGCATTATCATAATGAAAATGTTAAAAATAATTAAATCCCATTCGTGATTTCAATTTGGTACTTCATATTTTTGTTGTCTTAACAAGACTGATAACATTAGATAGGAAAACTTACATGCTTGCTGTTACAATTTAAGACAAAAATTTTATAAGTGAAATTAATTTATATGACTTAAAGAATTGCTTCAGGCACCAACATTTGCTCAACACACCTTTTCAAACCAAATGTTTGGTGCGTCTCAGAATTATTTAAAACCAGAGTGCCACTTTTACCGTCTCACATGTAAATTATATCCACATTTTACACCTTGCTTCATCTATTAGTGTATTATTAGCACTCACTAGAATTTAACTTGTAATATTATTTTTGCTTTATTCTAGTCCAAAATGCCATTAGCATTTGCATTTTTTTGGACAACACTACGTTACACATCTCATGACCTGTTACAACTTTAGTGTTTACTGTAAAGTTTGTAGAATACTATTTCCATATGAAAATGCAAATTGTTGAGATACATATGGAGTGTCAAAGCTCTGACATGCAGGTTATTTTTAAAGAGGAATCCTTCCTGTTCTCGGAGAAGAGCTCCTGCCAGCTGTCAGCAGCCACCGAGCAGCACTGCATTGCATTCCCTTCCCTTCTAGTACAGCCGCAAACACTTTGCCACCCTTCCGCTCAGGCTGCGACAGCCACGACAAAAAGCAGGTGTTCAAGTCTCTCAGAGCCGAGCACGATGGCAAGATCTACGCCTGTTGCACAGAACGTTGACCAAATTAACTGAACCATCTGTAATTCACTGGTGAGAGTTTCACTGCAAATCGTGTGTAGATATTTAAACTAATCATGTCCTAATTTAAACAATGTTTCAAGTTGAATCCCAGAAAGAAACTAAAAGTGTTGAACCCAAAATAAAAAGAGTGAGAACTGAAACAGTTCTTATGAAATCGTACTTGGATAACCTGAAGCCCTTTTCAATAACCAGTCTTGCAAGAGGTTATCTTCTAAGCACAAGAAGGTCAATTGTTCCAGTGAAAGACTGAGTACCATTGCTATGCCACCTGTGGCTACCATCTCCCCAAGTGTTGCACATCAGAGCAATTTTGTTGCCCGCGGTCTGAAATTCAAACTGAGATGAAGTTTTTAGAAACTATCAAAGATTATTGGAGCCTGTGACTACACCCACCCACAACAGGAGCAGTTCTGAGTGTTCATAGCTTTATCTAACACTGCTTAAATTCAATGGCTTAGTTACAAATACTCTCATCTTTCTGTAGGAGGTGAATATCGGAGCACATGAAGTCTGTCAAGACACAAAAATACATTGCCCTCTACCAAGAAACTGCCGCACTAAGGTCAGTTTCTCTAAAGTCAAGTCACATCAATTTTTAAATTGGATGTGAAGCTTTTTTTAAAAAGCTATCATTGATATATGCATTAAGACAAAGCAAGGTGACGATACAGTACTACTGCCTAAACTCTTGCTCAGTCAAAACACAGAAAACCTGTTCCTATTCAGCTTTTTATTACTTTTTTTACAGCCTTTGTGCTCTGCTTGCACTGCACTTCCTACCCATTAAAAGTACTTAAAGCGGTATTTGATCACGGCACTGCTTTCCTTTTAGACTATACAAAGACACTCACCATCTTAATGGAAGATAGTGGAACTGCTCTGAGGGATACAGACATGTCTCAATTAAGAGATCAGCGTTTACAGGTCACTAATTTTACCACTAGAAGCAAATCAACAGGAAATTATGATGAAAATACTATTTCCCAGCATATATTTTATACCAATCTCTTTTCTTACAGCTGCTTAGTTATGGGGTGAAGCTGCAGCACTGAGTAATTTTAGTCACTTTCTTAGATTCACATCTCAACCCTGAGCATTGACAGTCAAAAAAAGGTGCTTAAGTGAAATAAGGGAGGAAAGAGATACAGTCTCACTCCACCCCCAAAACCTGTCTGGGGCTCTGAGAAACTCAACTAAGAGGACTGCTGAAGTATATTTCTTTCCTGTTCCATAAGATGTTCAAGTGAAGAAGCATCTCTACATTAAAGAAAAACAGGCTTAGGTGTGGACATGTCTTAATTAAGTTGTTGACAAAGGCAGACCAAACATAAAAAGCTATTCTTTTTAAAGTATTGAACGATGCATTAATATCAACACAAACCATCATATTGAAGAATCTTAGAAGTGTCATGACAGTTATATACACGTACAACTTTCCCAGCTCTATTTCTAGACAAATTCCTCTACACAATAACTGAGAAACAAAACCAAAAGCTTTTCAGCTCCTCTCTGGATACATGCTGTGTCTTGATTATTTAAAGTTTTTCCTGTTCATTTAACATGTCATAGTAAAGTAAAATAAAGACTTTAAAGACACAGTTAAAAAGGAACTGAAAAGAAAACGTCTTCACAAACAAGAGACTCAAAATACCCCTGTGTTGACAGAAACACAGAAGCTGAAATAAGAAAAAGCCTATAAAAAGATGACAACTGAAAAAAAGGTAGGTTGAAATAATTTAGCAACAGGAAGATAGAGTGGAAACATAACAAGCTACACTAATATACAAAACCTTTATAAGTGATACACTGCAAAAGTGGCAGGGGAGGGAGAAGAAACGTAGAAAACTGTGCATTTATAATTATGCCTTGTATTTTTGTAGTTGTTAGGAAAACTGAATTGCTTTATAACAATTGCTATACTCTGATGACATCGTGCAAAGGAATTTTGATCTCATTTTACAAAAAGAAAAGCTTTGCCTTCAACTGGATACTTCTTTACCACTGGAGTCAACAAGCCTTGATGAACTTGTTAGCATTCCAGATAGATCTTTTACGTAGATACTTAAGAGATGAATTTTAGATATTTTATGCCTCCTTAAGAGACAAGTGTTGCCTTGTAGCTTAACCAAATCCACAAATTCTGACAAAGTCCAGATGCTAGCATTTGTACTTCAAAAAGCAGGCTGTTACCTCCTCCTGCTGCTTTAGTGTCTTGATTTAGTACCTAAGAATTATTAATTAGCATGCAGTCATATAACCTTATTTAATAATAGTCAGTTAGCTGCACTCCTCTTCCACCACTTCTGATATTCCTCAAAACAAAACACAAAGCTAACCACCTAATTCCTTCAGCTAGGACAAGAGGAAAATTTTACAAACAAGAGGCAAATGCTATCATATATTTTATAGACATAAATCCGATCCAGTATTCTAAGACTCGTTAAAAAACATTAGGCTGCCTCACTTCAGAGATGAGCTATTCTAACATCCTTTAGAGTGCAGAAACTACGCGCTGCATTTATTTGTTTTGAGGCCTGCAGTCGAACTTAGGTGAGGCACAAAAGGCACCTGGAATTCTAGCATCACGATTTCACTTCAGCTGACTATTCACTTTCACTTATTTCCTTGGCTTTTCAGAAAGCAAACAAAGTAACTAAAAGCAAAGATGACAATTTGATCAAATGAAAAGATAACAAGAGTTAAATTTACTACAGCTTCTGAAATATAGTTCAAGTGACTCTTAGCTATGCTTTAGGTACCTGAAGGATGAGTGTTCGCCGTGGACTGGTAAGGTGATGGGAGGAGCTGGAGACTGGATGTACATCGACTGGCCAGAGGTCTGAGCGCCTTTTCTGATCAGCTTTCCAGTGTTAGGATCATAAAGTCGAACTTCAGGACCAGGTTGCGACTTTGGATGGATGGGTGTTGGGTGAAACAGAGCCGTCTGAAATGTGCTGTGAGTATCAGGAAATGTGGCAGGGCTATTCTCTCTGTTGGACGAAGTTCAGAAAAAGTTGCTTTATAAATTTAAGTGAGCTATCTAACCAGAACGTAAAAAATGAGCAATCCTTATTTCTAAAGGAGAAAGTGTGGGGGGGAAAAATAGTTTGGAAGATTTCTGAAGAAACATTTCTTCTCCCCCACCCCCATTACAGTCTCACTGAATTTGAGAGAAAAATGCAAAGACACAGATAATGTCTGTTTACATTATTAAAAAATTATTAAATGTGCCTTAAAAATTGTCTTAACATATAAAGTTACTGAAATTGCTTCCAGGTAGTAACAACTGCACAACTAGAGTAGCGTGATAATCTGCATATATGCAAAAGAGAAAAGCATGCTACTGTATCTGTCTTAGTATTTGCTCTCCAAATTGGCTCCGAGAGAAAACAAACACACAGTATTAATTTGCAAGTCATCCAAACTCATTTGTTAAAATACTGAACTGCCTATGATCACCCTGCTGCATTTTAAAATATAATTTCAGAATTGTCAGCAGAAACATTCAGAAATCGGTCTGCAGGAACCACCATTATGGTATACCATCCAATTACGATGAAGTGCCACAAAAAAAAGGAAGCAAACTGAACCATTAAAAAAAAAAAAATCAAATAAACCAGCATGTTATGCACCATGAAACCAAAGCTATAGAAAAACAATTAAACTATATTGTAACAAATATTAGAGTGCCACAAAATGGGTGTTTTTACCATATGCTTTCATGGACGTTTCTGAAGTAGTCTTGTAGCGACAATACCTAGGGTCAACCAATTCCAAGCTTACTTATTCTTTTTTTGCTATTCTTAAGCTCATTTTATATGCAAATATTTTCTCAGAGTTCCCTCACTAAGTGAGGGATCTAAAGTGCTTTGGACCAGTAATCATTATTTCATGTAGCTTCATTAAGGAGATAAATCTTTTCCAAAGAAGTTGCAAATGTTGAGTTAATAAAGTAAAAGTATCTGCATTAAGATGCAGATGTCTTACTGACTGANGTGACAGTGAAGGAAAGTATGAAGTTAAGGTATATTGTATTTGAAACACAGAAGTAGGAAAAATTATCATCATGTTTTGATAAACTGGAAGAGTAAACTAAAATAGGTAGAGAGACCAACATTCATCTAGACATCAAAAAATGATGCTTACAAGTCACTGCCCAGATTTGGACTGAGAACTTGGCAGTGTCAGGCCTCTGAAACAAGTTAAGCATCCCACACAAATATTCCAAAGTTTGACTAAAAAATCTGATAGCACTTTTTAAAAACAAAGTATTCTAGTCAAGCCATAAGTAGGCTACATATCTTTCCTAAGTTTTAGAGATCCTGGGTCTCTACCTAGTGACCTTGCTTCCAGATGTTTCTACTTCTGGTGTCTTTGGAGCATAAGAGGACCTAAACATACACATTCTGCCCCCAAAGGGGTAGCGTCTTCTAAGCAGGAAGCAAGTCTCTAGCCTACTCAGGCAATCACTCCAGTATCAGTTGAATACAGAAAACCCAATATGCTATGCCCCTTCCTGTCTAAACATGGAAGGGAAGGTCCCCTGTTAGGCTTGCAAGATGCTATTAACCTGAGTCTATCCAAACCGACAACAAGTCAAGAAGCACAACTGGGCTCTACAGTATCTTGTCATGAGTTACTTTAACCATGGCACCTTCCTCAAGGGGACTGTTCTTAATGGCTCTCTGACTTCCTCTGTTTTAATAAAGGTTTTGGCTGTCCCTTCTACTTGCTGTCGTCTTAGCACACTGATTATTTTAACCCTTTCTCCTTTAACACTTTTTCTTATCATCCCAAGACCTGTTCTCTCATTACTTCATTTCTTCCAGTTTTTGCTTCCACCTCCATGTCTTCCAATGCCTCGTAGATTTTTCTGCCGTATTTTTCTGGTTTTCTCTTCCTTCTCACTACCAAGTCTCAGAAAAAAAATGCCATACTTTACCAATTTTTCATGTTGTGGGAGTGTGTACATTTTTTTCTTCATTTGGCAGCATGAACGATCCTGTGCCGTGGTGGCACTCCCTGTGTTAGTTTGTGGATGAACTGACAAGGTCAGCTGCTCCAGCTGAAGATGGCTAACAACAACAACTGCTTAAGAAACTACTGGTACCACAGGTTTCTCCTGATTCTGCTAGTTGCTGAACTGCCTCCTGATCCCTTAAGAGTCTTCACTTTAAGCAGCATAGAAATGGACAAAACCAGAGGGTTCTTTCATAAAACCTGTAAGCATCGCACACCATTCTGAATTTGTCAGAAACTGATTTTATAGCTGCATTAACAAATTAGCATCACTGTATGAATACTCTACTTTCATGGCCCCTAGTTCCCCAAGTTCCCATTTACCTGTGTGTTTTGATGTAGTCATCCTTCAAGGGAAAGAGCTGTTCCTCAACCTTGTCCCAGCGCTCCAGGCAGCTCCACAGCCAATCAGGATTTACAACATGGAGGTCCTTGCAGTCCTGAGCTTGCCGTACTTTTTCTGTGCCTATTACAAAGTTAAATATAACATTACAGTGTTCCCAGAGAAACAGAAGATAGTTTTAAGTACATACTGGTTTAAGAAGAAGGTTTAAGATCAATCTTACAAGAAAAAAAGAAACACCCTCCCTAATCCAACAAAACAATCACAACTGATGAAAGTGAGACTAAGTAAGATGTGATAACCTCAGTCTCAAGCTGCATGAAGGTATTTGTAACCTCCTGAAGCACTGGCACTGTGGAAGTAGTCCACTGGAATTAATGCTTATGGAAAACCTCTACATCTCCATGTTGACTAAAGGCACAATATAAACGCACTTTTGTATTCCATCTCCTTCATTTCTATTTGTCAGAGTCCAAGCAGCAGTGACTCAATGCCGTTAAAGCCTAACACTAACTTATCATACTAACTTTCCTATGCGCAGTCCCCTCTACACACGGTATGCTACCTTTTAGCAGGCAGCCACTCAACCTCCATTTGCCAGAAGCAGGGGCAAAGCAGACAAATGGATTATTTCCTGTCAAAGGGAAACAACGAATGTGAATGTCAGTGTGGCAGGCTAGCACGAAGTACACATGAAACCACCAATAATGCAGTGTGCAAGTGACAGGTGACCTCAAATTCCACCCTCTGGAGAAGCCAGAACAAGATAGAAACTTACTGAAGTTACTATAAATCTTTGCAGGTGCTATAAATCTTTCCCAAGAAGCACCAAAAGCAGTAAGCAAAAAGTGCCAAAACCAGTAAGGAAAAAAAAGTGAATAAAAAAAAAAAAAGGTTGAAAATAACCTTGAAGTGTAGTCTGCTCCCAGAAACAGCTGACTGTCCAGATGTTTCAAGATTATATTCCTTCTATTTGATTGCAAAAATTAATTTTACCAATCATCGTATTTGTTTCATCAAAGAGATCTACGGAGGGACCAAGCACTTGGAGACAACACAAAATCACATAATCTGCCAATAAATCACTATATATATACGCAATAGAGAAAACCCCCAAGGATTCTGACCTGATATATCCATGCTTGACACTTACACATGGTATTTTTACACTGCACAATACTAGTGTAGCTGGAACACGGTAAAGGAACTCTCATCAATCTGATGATCTGTCTCATAGCTGAAAGCCATCACTCTTTCCTTTTGTTATATCCCTATAAATTTATAGCATTTCATCTTATTTACACATTACTTAAAATGTTTATCAAACTCAGTCATTTGTCCACGAAATGTCTTTGCACAAAGACAGAATAATACACTTAATATTGCACTACATTTTTTGTTTAGAAATGCAAAATAAAAGGATACCATCAAGAACTCAAGGCAGGAGTTCAGTTAACAACTTAGCCCTCTCCTCTAGGGCAAGAGCAGAGCTCTCAGAACTGAAGGTGAAGAACATATCACTTCAAATACTACCCACTCCTGTTGAAGCCTGTCAGTTCTGCACAAAAACCCTGGGGTTTCTTCTTGTAGATGCCTATATAAAAAGGCAATGCTCCAGTCTAGTTTACCTTATTAACTAAAAGAAAAAAAATCTAAGTAAAGTTTTTAATTTTTTTTAAATTTATTTAAAGTTAGAATTTATGATCCCTTGTCTATTTTCATGCGTGTGTGCTCAGGAATGAAGCCTCCAGAAAAAAAAAAAATCAAATTTCCAGAACAATTCTGACAAGAAAGCAAGAACAGTAAATTAATTTGATGGTTTCAACATAGCTTCCCGGAGTCCGATCTGCACATCTGTCATTTAACATAATGACTTTACCTGTTTCAATTAAGATGAAAGTCTTGAAATACCCATACTTCACAACATTTGAAGATGAGAGCAAACAGGTAGTAGCAAGTCCCGAAGGCCTGTGTACAACCTGAACTAGAATATACTCGGGTAGACAGATCAGCTGAAATGCTCGAGGACTGACCTAACTAGTTAGACAGTTCAGTTTCTAGACTTCTGTAAATTCAAAAGACTAAATAAACAGAAAGGGCAGGAGATCATTGTCTTTTACCAAAGTGCTGAAAGCCTCTGTTTTCCTAACCCAAACTCAACAGAATAAAGCAGTACAGCTACCTTTTCCTTTATCTTTAGACACAAACACTTTTTTTTCTTGGATCTAGATAAAGAAAAAGCTATTCTGTGCACAAATACCTTTCTTCTCAGCAGCAAATACAAGCAATTCCACAGTTCAGGATTTAGGAGCTATACGGTAAACGTAAAACTTTTCTCCACACTAGTATCTTTGCAATAAGAGTGTTAAATTAAGAACCCAAGATAAACACAAACACGAGCATTTAAAGATAAAGCCCTTTCCAAACCACAACTAACTTAGAAATGCCATAATTTAATTTTTGCCATGAAATAAAAATAAAACTACTGTCCAACAAACACTCAATGAAAACAACTTTAGAACTCCAACCATGTTAATTCTAGCACACCTTTGCTGTTCCAGAGGTTTTAACTGTCCAAAAAGCAAAACTCTTTAAGAAGGGAGGTCAGTGCACCCAGATCATTCATCCCCTAACACAAGAAATCTGTTTTCCAATTAATCATCAGTTACAAAAGTAATCAGTGACCCAGAGCACTCCCATGCAACAGTTGCTGGAAATGAGCCAGTTTACATTGCCAGAGGGAGCTTCCATGGGGTGGTATTATTATGTAACCTCAGTAGGAATTGTAGAAATACCTGTGGTTAGAAACATGTAAGTATAAAGCTATATTTAATTTATACACAGGGTACGTTTTAGAGGAAAGAAAGCAGAGGCTCTGAAAGCAAATCAGATTGAGATCTGGGGGGAAAAGGATTAAGAAAAGAAAGAGACTTGGCTTGGAAAATGCTTTCTTTTGAGAACACAGGAGAAAAGCTATGACAACATAATAGAACAAAGAGGTAAGACGACAGCTGTTATAAAGAGGATGCTGAAATCCTGTTCATAACCATAGGGGTTTCAGGGGAAAAAAGCAATAAGAGCAAGAAGTCCAGTGGAAGTTTAGGTACTTGTGCCTGGTAGTAGATACTGAATCAAATATCAGACATGGCTAGCAATACTGTCCTGCATACAACTCTGGAGCTGATTGAATACAACATATAATAGCATGGGATTACACTAGTAAGCCTATAGAACAGTTAACCAGAGTTGCTGGTGCTATTAGATAGACTGTGCTTATAATACCCTGAAGAAAAGCTTATTGATACCGTAGTACATCCGTTCACCCAATTAAAGGTATTGCTGCTCCTTTTGGACTTCATCAGGGGGAACCTGAACAAAATCATAAAACTGCAGCTTCATCTCATGTTAAATCTGTGAAGTTGTGTGAGAAGATGGCTTCCTGCAACTATTTTTAAAACTGATGTTTCTGCATTGATGATTTGTCAGGTGCTTCATCTTGCCGCCTGTTCCACACGGATACACGTTCTGCATTCAAGCGTATCTGATCATTTCATACCAGATGCACATTGAGGAGCTAAGTAAATTCTTCTTGTAGTCAATGGGATTGCAACAGAAGCCTTAAACATAAAAGTCAAAATGGCACTATTTTGTATGAAACTTTTATGGTTCTGAAACAATAGCTGCAAAAGGTATAAGCTATTAACATAAAATTAAAGTTGGTGACATGAAGACCAGTGCGTAACCAAACCCACCTCCCAAGGGTCAAAACTTTCTCGCCACTGCAACACCAAGGCTTTCTGCTTCCTCCCCGTGTCTAAACTGCAGCTGCCTGTTGCACGTTCCAGCATACTGAAAAATCACACGAGGTAACACAACTGTGTTGTCGCAGGGGCTGCCTTCTATTTCTACCCGACTTCTTCACAAATCAAGATTTCACAGTTATGATGTTCTTTGAGCAAAATTTGGTAGAACACCAAATTTAACTGGGTAGGAGAAATAGTACCGCAATACTTAATATCCTTGTCTTCTCACTTTCCCCAGTGTAACTTCCCCTTTTGGAAGTATGCTTATTAAGAAGAAACAGCAGAAAGGATTTTAATCCATCCAAGCAATAGTACTTCTGATGCAGTTAGGAACATCTGAATCATCCAGCCGGGCTAAAAATCACTTAAGAGAAAAACTGTTTTTCCGGACTACTTTTTTGCATTATTCTCCTATAATCACCTTTATCTACTTCAGATTCTAGTCTAAAATTGTTCCAAAAAGGTAAAGAGGCACACAGGCCTTCCCACGTGAAGCAGCCAGGGTGTAAATTCATCAGATCTACCCTCTGATGGATACAGCCTGAAGCACATAATATTGGGAGAAGGTTATTTCAAACCTGGGGAAGGGACTCATCAATTCTACTTTTGAACTTGCAAACAAAGGTTGAAAACACACACAAAAAAAAGCATTCTATTAATCTTGACAACTTATTACTAAAGAAGTGACCAAAATCAACAGCGCAACAATAAACTTCTACAGCTGTTCTCCAGGACATACAGTTTCACTACAGCAGTTTATTTTGTCTTATCCAAAGTATGAAGCACACTAGGCGCTCAAGCAACATAGATAAATGAGACCTAAGCTGCATGTTTACAAAGACTAACAAGAAATGCTATACTGCATATTTGGCTACGTTCACATTACCAAACAGTGCAGCCCAACAGGGAGATCTGCAGGGCAAAGGGGTGCTGGAGGAGCAACGCCCACTCCCATATGCATTTCAGGGATTTTTGCTTTAGATTAGCTCTGTCCAATCCTGTGGACCAAATGCCTGTGAGCGCTCAACTGACTGCACCCTCCAATTCAATCTCACCCATGAGGAACTCAGCACATGTGCTCAAAGCTGTGCCAGGACGAACCAAAGCACACGATGGGGGTGGGGGGAGGGACCACCAGAGTCACTCTCAAAATACTCTCCTGATTCCAACACACCAAAGTCAACATAACCTCATGGCAGTTTGTAACCAGGTTGCCAGACATCGCTTGGAAAATCTGATCACTAGAAGTTTATTTCTCTTCAGGCCATTTTTATATATAAATCTTGATTTACGATCAAATCCTGAAGCTCTTCAACAATGTTAACCTAAGACAAGTCGTTCAGACCTCAGTGTTTTTTCCTACAAGAATTAAGTAACCATGAAATAGTGATAGATACGCTGTTTGGAGGCTACATCAGCTTTAACACTCGCTGTGCTTTGCCAGCAAAAGCAACAGGCTTACCTGGCCAGTGCCCAGTTTAGAGCAGTGCTTAACCAGACTTTTTTAGAGGCATGGCTTTGAAAGTATTCTTCAGGAAAAATAAAATAATAATAATAAAAAAAAAAATCTGTGGAAGCATCATAGCTATGTCTGGTGAAGACCTCACACCAAGTACCAGGACAGGTGAGTGTCCAGTGGTGACAGCTGAGACACTCTCTCAGTGCCTCAGACCCAGACTCAGGAACAAGTGTTTTTTAAGTAGGTAGATGAGGATGAATAAGAAGAGCCATAGTTCATAATATAATTTGTGTTTTAAGCAACCTGATATTTAATGATATTAAACAAAACTTGACATAGGCTAAGTCACCAAAAGTAAGGAAATTATACCCATACAGCTTTCAAAGTATAGGAAAAGACACAGAACTAAATATATTTTGAAAAAGAAAAGAAAAATTCAGGTCCTAAACCGACACATTTCTACCCCTACCCCACCAGAATAATTTTTAAGTGACCTGAACAGCTTTATCTTCACCAGCAAAAATCAATACAAAAATCAACTAGACTATCTTTCCTTTGTTCAGAAAGGAACATAACAAGGTTTATGAAATAGTGTGGTAACTGCTTAGCCAAGCGTGTACAGAGCTATAACAACTCATCATCCAATGCAGTTTACCATTGCTTAAAGCAAACAGCAGATGTCTCAAAAACTGAAGTAAGATTTATGCAGTCCACAGGTAAGTGGAAAGGACTATTGGGTAGCCTTTTCTCAGTCACACAGATTTATGAAAGCTGATCAGATGATACAAAGATTCTTGTATTTTCTTCCCTATATAATGAAAAAAAATACTA
The DNA here is from genome assembly GCA_013398815.1 of Ibidorhyncha struthersii. NCBI lineage: Eukaryota > Metazoa > Chordata > Aves > Charadriiformes > Charadriidae > Ibidorhyncha > Ibidorhyncha struthersii. The sequence continues at coordinate 268,042 of VZSZ01000677.1, forward strand.
ATTTTCTCCAAGAACAAGGATTTATTTATTTTCAGAATTCAGAGTATCTGTCTGCAGAGGAACAAGCTATCCACAGAGAAAAGACAAGTATATAAAAAGAATAAAAGAAATGTAAATTATTTACTGCAGTAGGCTGGCAAGAATTCTGTAAATACAATCTAAAATGGAATATTCCCTGGCTGTCCATCCCATACACCAAGCTATGATGTGGTCACTTTGCAGAGGGAAAGACCTAAGGGGTACTCTGTTTCACACTGACTTCTCCCCTCTTTATTTCCTCTGACAAATTTTTTTCTCTGTCTTCAAAATTCAAAAGCTAACAGTATTTACCCACCACTGCTGCAGATTAAGTATATACCATTTTCTACAGCTCAGTTAACACAAAGTAAACATTTAAGTTAACTTATTTGTCTGAGTCTTAATTACGCTGTTGTTAGTGGGGTCATCCAGAAATACTGGACTGACAGGTACGTCTTAAAATCACCTTTTCACATCCACATTAAAAAAAAAGAGAGAAAAAAAAAAAAAAAGAGAACAACATTGCCTGGTCATTGACTTCTGAATAAAACTCAAGAAGGGACACACTTTTGTTCCCCTCTTTCACCAGCAATTAGACATCAAGCAGGGCTTCAAATGTTTGACATGGGAGCCAGAGATGCAGTATTTGCATGGCTTACCAGCAGTAATACAGACTTGCAGAATTTGCTTTCTAACCACACGAGAATCAGTATGAAAATCACGCTGACAGCTGAATTATCACAAATCCAGCTGTGACAGGACACAATTTATATCCTTAAAAAATCTCCGATTAAACTTCAGAGTTTCCTTATGAAATTAGGATAATGCAACATAACTAATCCTATCTAACCAGAGATGAGAAAATATAGTCTTCAGTTGGGAAAAAAAAAAAAGCAACCGAGAAACCCATCACAAACCAAAACCACAGCAATCCATCAGAATCTTACCAAAAAGGGTTATTAGAGAACACATTTTTTTCACTTGAAATCCCTCTATTTCAATGATGCTGTTACAGAAATAATTACTAACTGATGATGAAAGATGACAATAGTCTTGCTCATTAGGCAGGAAAGACTACTAAGTTACCTCTTTTAGAATTAGATAGTGCGATTCTTTCCTTACAAAAAGCAGGGGTCAGCTTCTACATGCTGACAATAAACATCTTCCACCCCAGTAACTCAGAAATAGTATTCTTGTGATTTCTTGTTTTAATTAGCAGGCAATATGTGAATATGTTTTAAGTACTAAGTGTAACACCAACATTACATGACTATTTTGAAGGAGAGTCTAGGTCTTGACAAAAAGTCTGAAAAATACAGACCACCCTGAAATCTATTTATTTTTCAAAAGAGCACTGAAAATTAATTTAAAATCTGTTAATAAACTCAATTCAAATACTGTAAAAGCACATTAATGTAATCAAACTCTAAAGTTAAAATAGTTTTTGTATTAAGATCAACAGTAGTGGCTGATTCACTAAGAATGTGCAGGTAGTGAATCATTTGCCTATAAAAGTAGAACACGAGGATGCACGTATGTGCTTATATAAACATACAAAGCCCACTCAAACTATACATTAAAAAAAAAAAAGGGGGCAAAAAAGGCAAAAAAAAAAAAGCCTCAACTGGTTCTTGTTTTCACATGCTGTGTACCTTAACATAAGGTTTTTCAATATTTTTTCCTCCACAGAAATGTGGATGTTTGGAGGGGCTGTCTCATTTACCTTTATCCTATAAATTTTACCACATTACGCAATAGTTGCATCCAGTGTACAACAACATTCAGAAGCCATCTAGTGCAAGTTAGACAAAGCAACTTTGAAATTAAGCATTTTAAGATTGGAAAAACATGGAAGTAACTTTGACAGCTATTATGTCTCCAATGATGTATGACAAACTTGTGTATTTCTTTGCTGATAAGAGTATTGCTATTCCTGTAGTTTTAAAAAGAGTTGTTCAACAACTGTAGTAAAACTATGGAGTCCCAAACTGATGTATCCACCGATTTTAACACTTCCCATTCACTATTTCAACTATCGCACTTTCACAAATCAGAATCCCAGCTAATCTGATGAAACTAATTCCAGCCTCTTCTGCTTTTTAGGTTGTTTTCTCTACTTAAATGCTTATCTACATCAGGACAAATAATACAAACTTGCTACTTCACTGCAGGTCCATCAGTAGAGGTTTTACTCTGATGCTACTGGGCTGGGTCAATACTGCAGCCCCTTCTTACTACAACTGGACTTAACTTTTTAATAAAAGCTACCAGTGCTTTTTGTCACTAGAACTATACATTGAGATAACTGGAAAGTGAGGTAACTTTACACTAGCCTAGCAAATATACAGCCTTATTGTTATTTAGGCTAATATAGATATAAAAAAAGCTGATTAGCATATCATAATAGACTGCTAAATTGGCTGGTTTTAATCCACAGATTTTTAACACTACTTCTATTTAGAGGGACAGAAATTAAGGAACTAAAACACTCTCCTTTTAGTCACTAAACACTCGAGGTTTTTTCACCACTGGCTCCTCAACAGGAAGAAATGATGCCTGGTCAGCTATATACGAAATATCTTGTTCCATTTCTTGAGTCACACACACTTCAAAAAAATATACACATCTATATCACAGCCAGTGAAAATATACTCCATTCTTTTATAATACAAGCTGATGAAACAAAGATGCTTCTGATGTACTAAAAGCTGACATGAACAGCAGTCAAGAAAAAAATAATCCAATAGGTGGAAGATGTGTATTTCTTTGCTTATGATATCTAAAGATGTCCTAAAGCTACCTAAAGAGTTTCAGGTGATCTAAAACGTGCAGTTTTACTTTTGGATTTCATGGTTTTGATTATCGGATATTTAGACTGCAACTTCAAAAGGCCAACAATGAGGTAACCAAGGGTCAGGGTGCAGACAAAAAACTTGTACTAGAAGCTAGTGGTGACCTGTTTAGCTCCTCTGTGGCTGCTAACCAATGGTACATTATAGCTATGTAAAACCAGATAGCTTGTGAAATACATATCAAGAGTTAGGCTAAGCTCTCTTACATCTCCCATGACAAAGATATACAGGCTACACAGTCAGCAGTGGCAGCGTATCTTGAGACTGGGATCTGATGATCATTTGAATTCCATACAAAGCAGGAAACTGAACCATGTGAGGTATAACATGAGAAACCAAGAAAGAAAGCATTGCTGTAACTTTGCAAGACCACTACAAACTTTCATCTTTAACAGTCAAAGACACCATACCACCAACTCTTAACCAAGAAGTGAGACATGATATATTCCATCAGAGGTTATTTAGCAGGCCCTCCTTTTAACACTAAAAAGCCACACTTGATCAAAAAGTAGCAAAAATGCCTTTTCTAAAAAGACTTCTAAATTATGTTACAAAGAATCTTCCCGTTAATTTCAATTCTAGCCTCAGTTACATTAAATCCTGTATGTTATACAAAAAACAGCTCAAGGCATGAACAAACATAACAGGAAAAAGGCTGATGGAAAACTTGAGTCTCATTTACCTACCTGTCCTTGCTGCAATGAGATGCGTTGCTTTGTCAGGATCATCAGCACTCATTACTAGATTCTTCACAATTTTAGCTCCAAGTGCTGTGGCATGATAGTGTTCCCGTGTTTTCTCAATGGGGAAGTTTGTTGGGTAAAGTCCACTAAATATTATGGTTACATCTGCCAAGACCTTACTTTTCAGTTCTGGTACTATTTTTCTGATGTCGGGAATTTCCTCAATCTCTTTTTTCAGGTATTTATCATACTTCGTGTAATAGTCAGTGTGAACCCGCACAAGGATCTCTTCGAGGTATATTAAATGGTCGTCATCATCTGTATCATCCTCCTCCTCTTCTTCCTCCATACTCTGGTCTAAGGACTCACCCATTGTAATTCCAGACTGTTCACTATTCTGAGACTCTGTTTCAGCTTCTTTCTTGTCTGCACACCCATTTCCTAAATCACAAAGGCTTTCTTGTTCACTTTCTTCTTGTGCTTCAAGATCAGTTTTGTCATGAATATTTTCACTAGGTAGAGATTGCGTGTCCCCAGAATGGTTCCCCAGACCATCCTTTTTTTCACTCACATCAGTGCAACTCCCTTTCTGCAAATTCTCATCCTGCTGAGGTTGTTTGGATTTCTTCCAGTTCCTTTTTTCCTCGTTCTCACTATCTGATACAGAAGTGGATGACTTTCTGGTATCCAATCCACCGTCACTTTCACTGTCACTAGACAGTTCAAAGTCCAAGTCATTTGTTGTCTTGTCTTGGGTTTGCTGCTTCTCTATCACTGTTTTATCAACTTGTTCTGAAAAAATCTGAGATTCTTTTGTATTTGTCAAATCATAAGTGACCTCACTGTCCATTTTGTGATCAGTGTTATCATTTAAGGAGTCCTGGGCATTAACTTTATCACGAGAGTTCATATCCCAGTCAGAAGTTTCACTGCTTACAGAACTACTTCCATTTGCAGTGCAAGTGTCCTTTGTAGCTTTCTTGAGACCATTGCTTTGTTCTTCTATACACATAATATTCTTTATTTCTTCAGCATCCTTTCCTGATGTCACTGCTGAAACAAGTGCCTCTGGTTTTGTACAGTGGTTTACTAAGACACAGGAAAGAAAGAAATAAAACATACACATATTTTCTCAGGTTTTTTTTTTAAACTTAATCAAAATTTAATTCTCTTTTTCCTTAAACACACAGTTTACGTATGCAGTTACAATTCACTATGCTTAGAAGTGACAACTAGGCTTTTCAAAGTTAAGATACTTCAGGTGTCAATGATTACTAGAAAGAACTGGCAAACCTAACAAACTATAGTTTTGTAAAGAAGCTGTGTAAGTAGCTTTTTTTTTTAAAAAATAAAAATCACAGAGATCATAAGTAACTATTTGTTAACTATGCAAACATTAAAACTCATGCTACAAGATAAATCCTTTATTGTTACATCTCAGGGCAACAAAGCTGCTGCAGAGAAGAAAAAAAAAAAAAAGGGCAGAATTCACTTCAGAAGGTCCCAATCCAGAATTACAACTACAAGAACTTCCTTTATAAACCTCCATTGCTTTCATATATTTCCTATTTTTCATAACCAAAACAACTGCATTTTAACAGTTGGAAAAATATACATGTTTTCACAATACAAAGATGCTGTTCAAGGTTCATTTGAGACTCTGCTGGAATGCAAGTAAAGGGTAGTAGACTCAAAGGCAGAAAAATAGTTTCAGCACTATCTTCAGATGTCTGCAGAAGAGAGAGAGACAAAGTAGCTGTAGAAATACAGACATTTGCACACAGACATTTATCAGGAACACTGGACGAAGTGTTTTGACCCTATTTTGACTCTTTTCTGTGTGCATGTCCCTGCCCTGCAAGTAACACATCAGTCAAGTGCAGAGGTCCTGTGTCACAGTGGCCTGACTCAGTTTGAGTACATGACTATTGTTGTTGCAACTCAGGGTAAAGAGGAGAAAATTAGGAGAAAAAAAGGAGAAATTATGGCCTTTGGAGGAGAGGGCAGGCCACTCACAAGGACTACAAAGGGGTACTGAGGCTATGTAGCAAGAAAATTAGAAGGGCCGAAGGCCAGCTAGAACTAAACCTGGCTTCTGTTGCCAAGGATAACAAAAAAAGTTTCTATAAATACATTGGCAATAAAAAGAGGACTAAGGATAATCTCTGTCCTCTAGTAGACGGGGCCAGTAACATAGTGACCAAGGATGCTGTCTTTGCCTCAGTCTTCAGCAGTAAGACCAGTTGTTGCCTGAGTACCCAAACCCCTGAGCTAGAAGACAGGGGTGGGGAGCAGAATGAAGCCCCTGTAATCCAAGGGGAAATGGTGAATGACCTGCTTCAGCACCTGGAGGTACACAAATCTATGGGGTCAGATGGGATCCACCCGAGGGTACTGAGGGAGCTGGCAGAAGTGCTCACCAGGCCACTTGGCATCATTTATGAGCAGTCCTGGCTGACCGGGGAGGTCCCAGCTGACTGGAGGTTGGCAAATGTGACATCCATCCAACAGAAGGGCCGGAAGGAGGACCCAGGGAACTATAGGCCAGTCAGTCTGACCTCAGTGCCTGGGAAGGTCATGGAACAGACCATCCTCAGTGCCATTACACGGCACATGCAGGACAACCAGGTGATCAGGCCCAGTCAGCATGGGTTTGTGAAAGGCAGGTCATGCCTGACAAACCTGATCTCCTTCTATGACAAGGTGACCCACTTAGTGGATGAGGGAAAAGCTGTGGATGTTGTTTACCTGGACTTCAGTAAAGCCTTCGACACCATTTCCCACAGCATTCTCCTGGAGAAACTGGCTGCTCATGGCTTGGATGGGTGTACTCTTCACTGGGTAAAAAACAGGCTGGATGGCCCAGCCCAAAGAGTGGTGGGGAATGGAGTTAAATTCAGTTGACAGCTGGTCACAAGTGGTGTTCCCCAGGGCTCGGTACTGGGGACAGTTCTCTTTAATGTCTTTATCAACGACCTGGACAAGGGGATTGAGTGCACCCTTAGTAAGTTTGCAGAAGACATCGAGTTAGGCGGGAGTGTCAACCTGCTTGAGGGTAGGAAGGCTCTACAGGGCGATCTGGACAGGCAGGATCAATGGGCCGAGGCCAGTGGTATGAAGTTCAACAAGGCCAAGTGCCAGGTCCTGCGCTTGGGTCATAACAACCCCATGCAGCGTTAAAGGCTTGTAGAAGAATGGCTGTAAAGCTGCCTGGCAGAGAAGGACCTGGGGGTGTTGGCTGACAACCAGGTAGCTGAGCATGAGCCAGCAGTGTGCCCAGGTGGCCAAGGCAGCCAACAGCATCTTGGCCTGTATCAGAAATAGTGTGGTGAGCAGGACCAGGGAAGTGATCGACCCCCTCTACCTGGCACTGGTACGGCTCCGCCTCGAATAGTCTTCAGTTTTGGGCCACAAGACAGACATTGGGGTGCTGGAGCGTGTCCAGAGAAGGGCAACAAAGCTGGTGAGGGGTCTGGAGAACAACTCTTATGGGAGCAGTTGAGGGAACTGGGGTTGTTTAGCCTGGAGAAAAGGAGGCTCAGGGAGACCTTACTGCTCTCTACAACTACCTGAAAGGAGGTTGTAGAGAGGTGGGGTTCTGTCTCTTTTCTCAAGTAACAAGCAATAGGACAAGAGGAAGTGGCCTCAACATACACCAGGGGAGGTTTAGATGGGATATTAGGAAAAATTTCTTCACAGAAGGGGTTGTCAAGCATTGGAATAGGCTGCCCAGGGAAGTGGTGGAGTCGCCATCCCAGGAGTTATTTAAATAACAGGCAGACATGGTGCTTGGGGACATGGCTTAGTGGTGGTTTTGGTAGTGTCAGGTTGATGGTTAGGTCCCTTCAAACCTAGACAATTCTATGATTTTATTGTTTCCATATTGGACATCTCTAGTTCAACAAGAGAAAAAGATCGATGTCATGTATACTAAATTAAAAAAAAAAAAAAACCAAACTAGGCTAAACTGGAAAAAAACCCTGCAATTCTTTCTTTGCTGTTGTCTTTCAAATACATTTTGCCCCCAGATTAATGCTAACGTAGTGATGTATATCTTCTAAATCCACTATTCGTATTACGCTGCTGAGCCTAATGAACGTAAGGTTCTCATGTCAAATGCCGGAACACCATATTCAGTAGACACTAAAAATCCCACACTAATGTTATTAGCATGATTTAGGCGGGGAGGTAAGCAGAAATCTCATAAATTGATACCAGAGTTTATTAACTATTGCTCCAAAGTGAGGCAGAGAAAGGGACAGAAAAGGAGAAAGAAGAGGACGTTGGTTCCCTGACCACCTACACAGAAGAAAAAAATGCTTTGTTTTACATGGCAGGGGGAAATAGAGAAACTGTCCTCCTCGACATGTTCTTGAACAATTTGCTGTATTGCCACATCGGCTCTCCAGCCATAACAGCCAAAATGCTACTACCAGTACTCCACTTTTGCTGTGGTCACCCATGAAAAGCTATCAACAAGAACAGTCCAGTTTTACTAAGCTACTTGCATTTGTGCTGCAGAAGCACTCTGACAGTTACAATAGTCTAGGACTATTTATCTGAGCACAACAGCAATACTAGTAAGACTACCCCAATGACCTACATCAATCACATTTGAAAAGTGGGAAAAGTTGTAAAAGCAGTTTGAAAATTATGTAATTACCTTTCTTCTTCATTTGAATTTCTCTTGATCCAGGAGGTGCATTAATATCTCCTATCCCCTGAAAGTATACATATTTCTTCACAGTTATCAAATTGGGTGCAAACTTCCAAACATCCTCTCTATCATCAATGATGCAAACCATGGAATCCCCACATGGGAAGAGATCTCTAAGAGACAAAACAGTTGATAAAATGAATCCAGTTTTAGAAATTAGTACTATCAATGGAAGAACTTTCTGTTGACGTTCTGGTTTATTATGAGCACATCTGCAGGACATGCTTCTATATGAACTTAAAAAAGAAAGCAATAGTAATATTGCAGAATTCAAAATACCATAGTCAAACGAATGAAAATAAAAAAGGAAACAGCTATTTTAAAATCTCTCTTCCAACAGCTAGAAGCAAGAACCAACAAGCCTTTGCAAGAACAAAATATTACAACATTTTGGTCTAGTTGTCTCAGTTTATGTCTACAAACAGCCCAAAGACAACTATCACATGGACAATACACTATCTATATATAACTAGGAAAAAGACACAAGAACAGTTTTTGAAGGGTAGACTTACTCAATCCATGACAAAGGAAGCAAAAAGCACTAATATTTTATCACCTAGGCGGATAAGGTAGAGTACTTAGGATATAAAATGCATATGAAAACAGAGCAAGTGAAGAAAAAAGCTTCTCGTTTGCTACAGTCAGATGAGGAGGAGGCAATAATTTTTAATCTAACCTTATGAAATACATATCTGTCTTTTAGAAAAAGAAATCTTGGCTTTATACTCTGAAAAAGATCGGAACATGAATTTAGACTAGAATATGAATTCAAGGTTCTAAATGACCCAATTTCAAGAGACGCTGCAGAACAGAAGCTGCTAGATGTATAGCACATTTGAAAACCAGAATACTCAAATATGAATTAACCTCAAACTGAGAATTTTAGTTTAATTAAAAAACCCAAAACCTACAAGATCTTATACAAGATCACAAGCCATAAAGTGGAAATACAGTTATTAAAAGAATAAAAAGTATAAGTAAAACCAAGATGCCACTACTTCACATTCTTACTGTTCTAGTACCACAGAACACATTAAGTAGATGAAGTGCTGCAATACCTAATATCTCAGTTTTACTGAAATGATCTTGATATTTAAGAGGCAGATAAGGAAGGACTATAAACATATTAAGTACAGAGGGAGTAATTTTTACTACATTTAGCATATTCTTTTTGTTGTCCTGTTTTGTTTAATGCATAAGACCCACATACATACCTAAGATTCCCAGTTTTAGAAAATGGATCAATACATTCATCCCTTGACAATATCCGATGGGAAAAAAGCTTCTTTTCAGGGTCCAAAAATCCTTTTGAAAGAAGAAATTAAAAAGTTAATGTTCAAGATGCTTGTTCTTTGTTTATGTTCTATATAATCAGCTACTTTAATCTGTGCAATAGCAGTTTGACTAACACATAATTTTAAGGTAAGAGATACTATATGGGGGAAAGGGTAAGCACACTGGATCAAGTATTTGTAACTAATGCAGTGGGATTAATGTTAAAAATCCCATGACATTTTCTTTCAACACAGCAACAACACTGAAATTAAAGTAACTAAATTTGTGACAGCCAAATAAATTAGGCTGAAGGAGATATAGCAGGTGATAGATATACATGCTTTTTGCAACTTACATTTATCTCTCTACAGGTGGTTCTTTAAAGCTAAATGCTCTCCTTAGCTCATTATGCCTAGGGAATGCACACGAGTCTCACAAGAGTCGGCAATGTGCTGTAATACTTAAGCACAATGGGCAAGTTAAGGGACAGCTTCAGCCGGAGCTCTTGCATTTGTAGGTTTTAAGTTGTACCTCTAACAAATACTTCAATACATTTACATATAATTAATATATCCTGGGATTCCTAGAAATATTTAGGCCCAGTTGCAGTATTTTTTCTGACTGCATACTTCAAAAAAAGACAAACCAAAAACAAAACAGGAGAAGCTGTGCTAGCTGATCTTAAAGCAAGATAAAATGCCATTATTTGGGAAAATGGTGACTTTGGTGTACAAACACACATGCACATGCTTCTGAACCTAGCCTCCAATAATGTTCATCTTCATGAGCAGATCACAGCCACATAATTGCTTAGAAAAACTGGCATTTTACATGCTAATCTGAATTTTTCATTTTACTGAGTTTATGTTGAAGCAAGTCAACTCCTTGTTATTCTTAGGAATAATATAAGACAGTCAATACCTAATCTGGGAACAATTTTTTAAAGTTTTACTTTATTTTACATGGTGGCCATCTTACAGCCAGAACCAGATTTCAAAATTAGTAAGGAACAAAAGGACCAACTTTAATTTTCTTTCAAGGAGCTCTGAGAACACATGTTCAACTCCTTTTAGAAGTCCAGCTCCCAGGATTACATTAAGTTGGGTCTTCAGAAACAGAGGGTATAAATTAAAAAAAAAAAAAAAAAGAAAAAAAAAATCAGTCATCACTTCTGAAAAGTTGATCATGTATGTATTTAATAATAATGTGTAATTGGAATAACTTAAAACCCATAAAAGCAAGAAAATTCCGAGTTAAGGACAGAGGTTCAACCTTAACTCACCCGACTATGCTTAAGAATTGCTGCAAACTCGTAGAATCATCCCCTGTAGTGAGACCCTTGCAGTACCTAGGCATAATGAATTGAAAGAATTAGCTACAAAGATTTATTGCCATACACACAGATATTCTGACAAACTACATAAGCTGTCATATAAATTGCTGTTCTCCCCAACCAAATTCTTTTCTACTAATTATCCGAATACACAGAGACTCGCTACACTAAATTGGACAGGAGTGGACTGATTAAATAGCAAAACCACAATGAGGTTATTCAGTTGCAGTGTTGCCTAGCTAAGCCTGTAAGAAAAGGAAAGTTGAACTAAGAAAGCCCAAACACAGAAACCCTGGCTGCCAGGGATTAGAGGTGAGGTAGTCTTCTGGAGCTTTTAAAGAATGCTTTGGTCAAGACTTATTAATTTTAATACTTTTGTCCCCTTGATAATTCACTAAAAATACTCCATGCAAGAGCAAACAAGACACCTACTGGCTAGATCACATACTATTAGTTAAAATATTAACTTTTAATTGGTTTATAATCGCAAATAGAACATAAATCTGAAAAATTAAAAACAAGTAGATGCAGATATGCGCTCCAAGATAAATCTAAACGAAGGCTACGATTCGACTTCTTTATTAAAAAAAATAAAATTATACTGCTTTCAGTAACAAAAAGAACTGGGAAACCCTCATTATGTAAAATTCTACCACCTTCAAAATAAAGATATTTTCAGAACCTACATCTTGAAATATTTAGAATTTGATGATAGCGCACTGTTTGGTTATTAACCTTTAATAACGAAGCTGCAGATTTCAAATGGATGATAGCTTCCAAAGTATTGGTGGCTTCCCCCGCCCAAGAAAAGTCAATAGAGACCACCAAAAAATCCCCATCTGTTTTGATGATGTCACTTTTTCTGTGGGAGCATGTTGTTGCAAGTTTCTATGACTTCAGAGCAATGAAAATGTCTATGTATAAACTCATTGAGTACACAGAAACAGCAAAAGTGTTCCTGAGATGTACTCTCAGCTTTGTTTCATTTATTTATTTATTTCTATCTATTTCCTACCACCATATCCTGAACAATGACTATGGTCACAGTTTACTGCCTTAATGTTGGTAATCTTTCCATAACAGAATTTTTTTTTAATTGGAGAAGTATCAGTTTGCACAAGTCATTCCAGCAGAAGGATAAGTGTTGATGAAATTCTCATTTTGTGAGCATGTTTAAAAAAAAAATTAAAGACTTTCATAGAAGTCAAAATTATCAAAGACAAAGACTTGCTGTTTTTCAAATCAAAACTGAGCTTCCATTTATTCTGATAAAATAGACAATGTGCTAAGCATGCCTCTAAGTAGTTTCTTGAACAAGCTGAAGAGCATATTATTATCCCTTGACTGCGGTATTACGAGGGACTATTCAGTAGACTTACCTAGCAGAGGCTATTCCCCACCCCCCCAATTGTTTGTTCTCCAGTACCTCAGGCTGGGTCTTTGCACATACAGTTTTATCAAGGTGTGTTACCTGATCTTATATAGACTCTCTTAGAAAAGCAAACTTGTAAATAAGACTTGTAAAGTTAAAAAAACATCACAAGATGCAATGTTCAGAAGTACCTAACTCATATTGGGGATGTCTCAAATCTTAGAGGCATATTGAGTTAAACAGCAATTCATAATAGAAGTGATATAACAGTAGGGTTCAACATGAATTTGAATAAGTCCTTTTAAAAATAAATCCAAAATTGAATTTCTGAAGAATCAGGTAACCTTCAGTTCTGCTTCAGCTCCTACTTTAGAACCTGGAAAGAACTGTTGACCCAATCTTTCAATAGCATTGGAGACCTTCAGACACTGGTGATTACATACACACGCATTCCGTCAATTCTTTATTGAAATACATACTGTAATGTACTTGCTGGGACAAACCACACATATGAATGCCCTCAACCGAGTCCTGCTTTTTAAATTCCACTTTAAATCTTTAGAGTGATTTCACATTACATTATTGTTGCCTAGTGGCCCCTGAATTCAAAATTCACAGTGGCATTGACTTTTACGATGTGTTTAAAACTTCAGTATTATATACACCAAACTTCTCTTATGCAGAGTAGGAAAAAAAATTAAGTAACATTTGGTCAAAATAATTGTGCAGAAAGGAAATACTATAGTAAGCTCCAAATTATAAATTCTGAACTCATCTTCATAAATGTACTACAAGATACTACTTTGTAAATGTCTCTAAGAAAGGGTTTAGGATAAATGACTTCCAGACACAAATAGTGTTTGCAAATATCAGCTAATTCCACTTAACATCCAATAGGAGTCAGATGGCATGAGAGAAAAGGGACTGACAAGATGTCATCTGTTTGCAAAATGAGGAAAAAGCATTTCAGGACATGGAAGAAGCACCTCAGAGTTAAGATTTCACAAAGAAATCTAGAATGCACGTGTATATATGTATGTATATATACATATAGGGAGTGGAAACGGGGTGGGTAACCTGGGAGGAATACAGAGAAATCATTCGAGCAGCCAGGGATCAGGTTAGGCAAGCTAAAGCCCAGATCGAATTAACTCTGGCCAGGGACATCAAGACAAACAAAAATTCCTTCTGTAAGTATGTCATCGAGAACCGAAAGACTAGGGAAGATGCGGTCCCTCTCCAGAAGGAAACGCAAGAACTGGTTACCCAGGACAAAGACAGAGCAGAGTTACTCAACGACTTTTTTGCCTCAGTCTTCACTGGCGAAGACTGCAGCCGCACCACCCATGATGCAGAAGGCAAAGGAGAGGACTGGGAAAATGAAGAACTGTCCACTGTGGGTGAAGATCAAGTAAGAGACCACCTGAGGAACCTGAAGTTGCACAAGTCCATGGGATCTGATGAGATACACCNAAGATCATGGAGCAGATCCTCCTGGAAACTCTGGTAAGGCACATGGAAAAAGAGGAGGTGACTGGTAGTAGCCAACATGGCTTCACCAAGGGCAAGTCATGCCTGACCAATTTGGTGGCCTTCTACGAGGGAGCTACAGCGGTGGTGGACAAGGGAAGACCAACTGACATCATCTACCTGGACTTGTGCAGTGTTTGACATTGTCTCGCATGGTATCCCGGTCTCTAAACTGGAGAGGCATGGATTCGACAGATGGACCACTCAGTGGATAAAGAACTGGCTGGAAGGTTGCATTCAAAGAGTTGCAGTCAACGGCTCGATGTCCAAGGGGAGACCAGTTATGAGTGGTGTTCCTCAGGGGTCGGTACCGGGACCGGCGCTGGTCAACATCTTTGTTGGTGACATGGACAGTGGGATCAAGTGCACCCTCAGCAAGTTTGCCAATGATACCAAGCTGTTCGGTGAGGAAGACTCGCTGGAGAGGAGGGATGCCATCCAGAGGGACCTGGACAGGCTGGAGAGGGGGGGCCATGCCAACCTCATGAAGTTCAATGAGGCCAAGTGCAAGGTCCTGCATCTGGGTCGGGGCAATCCCAAGTACAAACACAGGCTGGGAGAAGAATGGATCAAGAACAGCCCTGAGGAGAAGGACCTGGGTGTGCTGATTGATGAGAAGCTCAACATGAGCCAGCAATGTGTGATCGCAGCCCAGAAGGCCAACCGTATCCTGGGCTGCATCAAAAGAAGTGTGGCCAGCAGGTCGAGGGAGGTGATTCTGCCCGTCTGTTCTGCTCTGGTGAGACCCCACCTGGAGTACTGCGTCCAGCTCTGGAGCCCCCCACATAGCAAAGACGTGAACCTGTTGGAGCAAGTCCATAGGAGGGCCATGAAGATGATCAGAGGGGGCTGGAGCACCTCTCCTATGAAGACAGGCTGAGAGAGTTGGGGTTGTTCAGCCTGGAGAAGAGAAGGCTCTGGGGAGACCTTATAGCAGCCTTCCAGTACCTAAAGCGGGCCTACAGGAGAGATGGGAAGGACTTTTTACAAGGGCATGTAGTGATAGGACGAGGGGGAATGGCTTCAAACTGGAAGAGGGAAGATTTAGATTAAATATTAGGAAGAAATTTTTCACTTTAAGGGTGGTAAGGCACTGGAAGAGGTTGCCCAGAGAAGTTGCTGAGGCCCCATCCGTGGAGGTGTTTAAGGCCAGACTGGATGGGGCTTTGAGCAACCTGGTCTAGTGGGAGGTGTCCCTGCCTATGGCAGGGGGTTTGGAACTCGATGATCTTTGAGGTACCTTCCAATCTAAACCATTCTATGACCTATGAAAACAACCTTTTTCTTATAAACAAGATTCCCAGCATTTTATTACAAGTCCTTCCTTTATGTAACATAGAAATAATGGTAAAATATCAGACTGACAGCTTTCTGTGAGAAATCACTTAACCAATACTGCCATCAAGTGTTCTCTGTATGTATTAGCTATATATTTCTCTGTTACTGCATCTTGGTTACGCAGGCGAGTATGTGGACCAAAGGCTCCATCAACTGTTTCTCCATACCAACATATTTCATTTGAAACTATCATCATCACTGTACAAGTAATGCACTTGTACTTTGAATGCTTTTGATGAGGTTTAGACAGCTTCAGGCAAAAATCCAGGAGTCTGGGGATGTCAGGAAGCAATAATACCCTAATTTGCTCTTTTGGTGGCTACTTCCTCTATGGAACAGATGGAGCAGCTCAAGTATGATGCCCACAAAGAGGCTTGTCACATTTTAAGTATCAGTCTGTGCCAGCATGGGGCCTGCAGTGTAACTCAAATTTTAGCTCGGAGATTAAAATAAGCAAACAGGACCAAATCACACATTGAAAGAAGATGACTCACTGGGAAAGCACTTACACACCATGAGTTAACTACCTCTGCAACTCATTCTTCCCCCTGGCTCTGAAGCTACATGTCATTGACCTTATTCGTTATACATCTTCTGACCTTAGGCCACACGCAGATTTTGGCATGTAGATCCAAGTGAGGAAGACTGCCCACCCACTTTCTTACTGCCAGGTATTTAGACCCAGTGTATAAGAAAGCCATTCCCCTTTTGCTACACAAGAAATAACCACACTATAAGAAGGACAGCGGGGTACAAAAGTATTAATGCATTAGCAGTATGCAATGTATAATCCAACAGTGAGACTGACAAAGCTTTAGGAAGATCATTCAAACAACTCAGCCAATAAGTAAGAAGTAACGTAGAAACATCCACTTGGATGGGCAAGACAGGACATGCCTATCCTGAACTTTCTTTCACGGAGAATTAGTTGGAGACCACAAGTAGGTTTTGCTTTCTGATTACAGAAGTCTCTTGTATTTGTCATTACAAGCATCTTCTGTGCCTTATATAACATGTACAAAGCATTCTCCAAATAGACAATTCTTTTCTGAACTGTTCCAGAGCTGACTAGGTATAGTTAGTTAATTATTTTGGAATCTTCCTTTCTTGCCAAGAAGTGGGATCATTGGGATAGCATTGCTCAAGGTACTCATAGCAACATGACACTAAAAAGCAGATGTGAAAGACAACTTAAAAAAAAAAAAAAAAAAAGAAAAGCTAGGAGACATGGAAGAGCAGCAAGGACAGTTTGACATGCAGAGTCATAACCTACAACATTGTTAATTATATCATCTTAGTCCAACAGACTTAAAGGATATTGAGGTGAAAATGCTATTCTGTCAATGAAGAGTCAAGATGGGGTGAAAGCAAATTTTACCATTTAAACACATGGTCACAGTCCTAACATGAATTTGACCCATATGGTTGCATAACAGAGTAGGTTTCTTTTCTGCTTGTTGGAAACCCCCAAACATTTCAGCCAGTGACCCACACCACAGACTACTATTGCTGTAATTGAAATGCAAGTTTTCAGTTACTAGGAAAAAATATATTTAAGTTCTTATATTTAAAATACTGCTAGATCTGTGCTTTTGCTCAAATAAGCGCATCTCGGCTCCAGGACACAAACAGAACTGCTGTGAATGGATTTATAGCACCCAACTTCCTTTGGTGAAAGGAAACAGCAGGGGGAGAGGAGGGGGAGGGCAGGGGGGTGTTCCCCATAGGAGGAGATAATTTCATGTTGTTGATTTTTATGGAACTGCTGCTTTAGATTTCTATGACAAGTGACATTGCAGATCATTTTTACATCTCATCAGCATGATTTCTTACTTAATTCAATAGGAAGGCACTAGTTCTTATGCCACAATGGGCATCAGGAAAGCAAAATAAAAAGCACGTCTGATGGAAAAAAAAAAAGTAGGATTATTTCTAAAATTACAGGCACTGCGTTGTAAACAAGCCAAGAATTCTGCTTATAGGACTATTTAGGAAGTGTTTTTGCACAAAATAAAGAACAAATACTTGAAAACAACCACAGAAAGAAAAGGACTATGAAGGCTGATTACGTAAATATTGTTAAATGTGACGTACTACTCACCTGCAATTGTATGCGCATACAGTCTGCTGCCAAAAGTAAAAACATGTAATTCATACAGCTTGGCAATTTTTTCCAGGAATTCCTTACAATGAGGACGCAAACGAGTATGCAACATAGGCTCACCTCGACCTAATTGGAAATGAAATATTCCCTAGAAGAAAAAGCACATTTCATATTATCAAAATACCATAATGCCAAACACAAAAATGCCAGTATTCCAGAAATGCCCTGTTCCATCACTTCCACTACTTTTACTCGGTCCAACTAGGCTGAAGCAAGTTTTGGCCACAAAGATTATACGGATGAATAAAATCCAAAGCACATTTTTGCTCTGTGCCAGGCAGTCCAATACGAAGTTTTTCAAAGGCAGGAAGCCGCACTGTTGAAAAGTTCATGATCGAGGCAACCTTCATTCAAATCTTTACTTAAGGCAAACCAATCTGAAAAAAGCAACTTGAGAATTTTCTCTGAAAGTTCAGGATCTCACTCCAATCACTACTACTCAGTGAACTTCACTCAGATTAGTTTCAGTACACATCAAGCTCAGAGAAAGATTTTGTTGGATGGAAAAATATTATGTCTATGAAAACATACCATAAGATAGCAAACGAGGAAGGAAGTTTGTAGATAAAGATGCCAGTTAAAAACCTCAAAATCTTTTAAAAAAAGTTTTTCTTCAAACCATGCATTTATACAGATGAAGACATAGCCTTTCAAATACACAATTTTTTTTTTAATCTTTACACTGAATATTCACTGTTCCCTTTCCTCTCAATTGCAGAGTACATTTACAGCTTGTTTTTTGCTAGCAGGTGTGAACACATGCTGAACCCGGACATGAAAGAATGGCAAGAGGAAAGAAAGAGGAACTAAGGAACCACAGTTTGCATGACACTGCAGTGTGAATTTGCATCCTCCTGTATAACACACTGTAGACACATTCCAACGCACTTCTTGTTTTAAAGTTTCCAAACTGGAAATACTACAAGCCAATAGTCCCTGTCAGTCCAATGATGTTTCATGAAGAAATTAAAAGCAACACCCAAACTCCTCCCCCAAAAAATGAAGAAAAAAAAATAAATCACTATATTCACGGAATGACAGATGTAGTAACACACAGGACTACCCAAAAAGGGACTTTGAACAGTAATTCACTATATCTGCCTCAGACTTGGAGGGGAAAAAAGTCTCAGTAATGAGTACTCCGCCTGTGAATTGTAGAGGAAAGAAAGCAGAGATTAAAAATAGCTACCTGAAACTTCTCACTTAAAGTGACAGGGATGGAAAAGTGCAGGAAAGCATACATGGAAGAAAGAAAAACATCAGTTTAAATGCAGAGAAAAAGTGAAAATATTTCAGGAGACATGCTTTTCATTTTCTGCTACTTTTCAACTACGAATTTATCTAACCACAGAATGATATTCCTGTTGATACTTTGACTTGAAAGTTAACACCAAATACTTACCTTATTAGACATTTGTTGGCAGTGCTGTTCTGTAGTATGGATCAATGTCTGGTCCAAATCTACCATCAGCACCAGTTTTCGATTTCGATGTAGTCGCTGTTGGTCTTCTCTTCCTAGCTGCTCAGCTTGCTGTAACAAAATATTCACAACTAAGCTTAGCTTAGAAGAAATAAGTTAGGTTTATTGCCTTTTGTGTATTGTAAACTTGAGAAGAAGTTCTGCTACAAACTAATTGCATAAGAAATGATGCTTCAACATCACTGTAGTGATGGCATCTTTCCCAGCAGGTTTACTGCAGAAAAAAAATACTTCCATAGTCTACTCTCAGATCTTTGTGGCACTAGTAACTCTTGCAATTGATAAATTTGGAAGTTGTTGTGCTGAGTTTAAGAAATAATTAACCACTGAATTAAATTAAGGCCAAGAGTCTTGAGAGGAAATAGCAGTAGCTTTGGGGTAGGCAAAGGACAAATTCAGGAAGTGTGAAAACTTTGGTTGCTACATTCAGCAATTTTGTATCAATTAGGTACAATATGGCGGACAACACTAGGCTGAGTATTAAACTGAAGCTGCTAATGACAGAGCTATAACTGTCAACCTGAGCTTAAAGAATGTATGCCTTCAGACATAGATAGATAGATAGATAGATTATGTAGTTCTATGGGGCCACTGATATCAAAGACCTTATACTCCTGTAAATTTGAGTTGAAGTTTACTCCTCTTGTGCACATTTACAAACTTTGAAAGTACCATATTAAGCTCTGTGTTCACTGTAACCACTTCTGATAGCAAGCTGCACTGTTACCCACCAGGCTGCTAAACTTAAAAGCAAAGTCAAGTGGAGCATTATGAAGAAGCAGAAGTCAAATTGCCCTTTGAAATGCTCCACCACGATGAGGACAATTCTAGTTGCTTGTATTGTCACATTTCTCCTCACTGGTGTTCTCTGAAGAGTTATTAAAAAAAAAAAAAAGCAAGCAGCAGTATAAAAAGATATCAAGTCTGTAAAGAAGACAGAGTGTTTATCTTCAAAACAAACATACTTATTCCTCTAAAGAAACCGAGGGATGAACAAGCATATTTTGGTAACTCAGCTTAATGGAATATTTGAAAAATAATTAAATAAATTTAGCATACAGGTAAGTTGCAAACTAGCTTTACTGTATCTAGTGGGATCAATTTCAAGGTGAAGGGTGAAGCTAGGTTTCAAAGACATTGGAAGCTTTTAACACATTTCAGTGACTGGAAACTAAACTTTTGAGAAACTGCTCATTCTTAGAGACAAAAACATTAAAGTAGTAAGTTTATACACTGCTGTCACAGAAGTGTCATCTTTTCAGTGCACAGCTCTAAAAAACCTGCTCTAAAACCTGTTAACAATCAAATTGCATTAGGGTAAACGCAAAAATACCCTGGGCTACAGATGTTCAACACCAAATTACTCTTCAAAGGGAAGCCAAACTTTCTGTATGAAGTATATACAACACTGAAGAAACTCCTGTAATTAAGCTTCTCAACTGCGGAGCTACAGTGAAAGATATGAGTAAAGCAAGCATGATGGTACCTACCTCAGAGCTAACTTTCAGTTCTGGGACACTATGAACCATAGATACAGTTGCTGTGGATAATGGCACATTCTGCCTTCCATTCTTGCTTCGTATCCTAATCATGCAGGGAAAAGAAACATTAGAAAAAAAGAGAGTAATAGTTTAGTGAAAAGTTAAACACACTAAAATCTGTGGTATCAAACTAGTCACCACCAAAAAACTATGATTAAGAAGAGCCATTTTGACTAATACACTCTTTCAAATTCTTGTTAATGCAAGTTACTGAACAAAATGGATAAAGAGATCAAAGCAGCTCACCATAAAAACCATGCAAAAAATAATTGTAAATAGGTACGCTTCCATATAATTATTTCACAAAAAGTGACACTAAGATGAAACAGGCATCTACGTATTGATTGGCATTACTAAAGTTATAAACTAAGCATAACTACCAAATCATTCACATTTAAAACTATTCCTTTCCTTTTCTTTTTTGCGATTACTCAGAATGCAATTATCTACTTTTCTCCAAGTCGGACTATGCAATAAATTTAAGCAAAAGATATAGGCAGAGTTACTCTTCACATGTAGCAGAGCGACTTACATGTGACTGCTGCTTCACAAAAAGCATTCAAAAAAATCCCTATACATGCTTTTCCCTTTGGCACAAACAGAATGAGGCGTACATGTGTACGCCTGTATTTATTTCATTTATGTGTATATTATACACATGCAGTCTTACTCATGTACATATCTGTATGATATATAGCTGTATGTATATACAGATAAGTATTAATACATACAGAATGCATATCATCCTCATATATATAGAGAGAGCATTGGGAACTCTGATATCTAATTTTAAAGACATTATTTATGGTTCACCAAAGTTAAAATACTACCATAAAATATTGTCCTGTGTGACACATGCACAACTTTCAATTCTCCCAAGTACTTGTCCTACCAGGACAAAATTTGGTATCAGATCTACAGCCAGAGTTAAACTTCACCCAGTTTTCACTTCACGACAAGCAAGTTCCCGAGGGGAAAAAATGGTACTGAGATGTGTTGAGACAGACACACTCACAGACAGATATGCTTTTACTGTAACATAGTGGTTGGAAGCACTGATACCCAGAAACAAAAGACAGATTATTTCATTTGGTCCAAAGTTTACATCTGCATTTTAGCATCTTACATCCTTTGCTTCAGAGTTCAGAACACCTCATATATGACACTGAACAGTATTTTAAATGAGCCTTTACAAAAGATGAACTGTTTTCAGACCATTTATTGAACAAGCATAAGAACTGTTTAACAGGAAGATGCACCACTAACACCCAACAAGCTGGCAGCGAACTGGCTGTACTCGCTTTTCTTCAGGCAACAAAAACATTGATGCTTTTGAATTGCCTTCTGATGTAGGCTCAGCGGACCCA
The DNA here is from genome assembly GCA_013398815.1 of Ibidorhyncha struthersii. NCBI lineage: Eukaryota > Metazoa > Chordata > Aves > Charadriiformes > Charadriidae > Ibidorhyncha > Ibidorhyncha struthersii. Next base: position 289,712 of record VZSZ01000677.1, read on the forward strand.
AAACGTTATTCCAGATGTCCAAGCCATTTTGTATAAAATGAAGACATTATCTGAAGTAGAGGAATATTAATTGAGAGAATGGAATTCACTGCATACCCTGAATTTATCTAGACTTTTAATGAAATAATAGCAGTATAGGAATATTTAGATGCAACTGTATCGAAACCTCAAATTAAGTATTCGTTCAGGGCAGGCAAAGCCCTATTTGTTATTATCCTAACTTTCTGTTAGGTTTGTCATTTTGCCAAGTAATACTTGTTTACAAAATATTAACAGACAACTTTCCATTAACAGTTATATCCAACCATTAACTAGGCTACATATTGCCTAAAGAGTGGTGGGGAATGGAGTTAAATTCAGTTGACAGCTGGTCACAAGTGGTGTTCCCCAGGGCTCGGTACTGGGGACAGTTCTCTTTAATGTCTTTATCAACGACCTGGACAAGGGGATTGAGTGCACCCTTAGTAAGTTTGCAGAAGACATCGAGTTAGGCGGGAGTGTCAACCTGCTTGAGGGTAGGAAGGCTCTACAGGGCGATCTGGACAGGCAGGATCAATGGGCCGAGGCCAGTGGTATGAAGTTCAACAAGGCCAAGTGCCAGGTCCTGCGCTTGGGTCATAACAACCCCATGCAGCGTTAAAGGCTTGTAGAAGAATGGCTGTAAAGCTGCCTGGCAGAGAAGGACCTGGGGGTGTTGGCTGACAACCAGGTAGCTGAGCATGAGCCAGCAGTGTGCCCAGGTGGCCAAGGCAGCCAACAGCATCTTGGCCTGTATCAGAAATAGTGTGGTGAGCAGGACCAGGGAAGTGATCGACCCCCTCTACCTGGCACTGGTACGGCTCCGCCTCGAATAGTCTTCAGTTTTGGGCCACAAGACAGACATTGGGGTGCTGGAGCGTGTCCAGAGAAGGGCAACAAAGCTGGTGAGGGGTCTGGAGAACAACTCTTATGGGAGCAGTTGAGGGAACTGGGGTTGTTTAGCCTGGAGAAAAGGAGGCTCAGGGAGACCTTACTGCTCTCTACAACTACCTGAAAGGAGGTTGTAGAGAGGTGGGGTTCTGTCTCTTTTCTCAAGTAACAAGCAATAGGACAAGAGGAAGTGGCCTCAACATACACCAGGGGAGGTTTAGATGGGATATTAAGAAAAATTTCTTCACAGAAGGGGTTGTCAAGCATTGGAATAGGCTGCCCAGGGAAGTGGTTGAGTTACCATCCATGGAGGGATTTCAAAAACAGGCAGACATGGTGCAGTGGTGGTTTTGGCAGCGTTAGGTTGATGGTTGGACTCAATATCAAAGGTCCCCTCCAACCCAGACAATTCTATGATTTTCAATATTCAGTCCACTTATTCTTGTTTACGGGATAATGCTCACAAAATAATTCTTAATGAGCTATGAATTAAAGTGAAACCAAAGTATCTCCTTCCAAATGAAAGGAGCATGCAACATTCATTTCTAAAATCCAGGCTACTATACAGCCCATTTTGGAAAACAGCTGTTGAATTAGTAATTTGATATGCATAAGGAACATTCTCTTCACCAACTGTATTAGCAATGAGACACAGCAAAAGACAAATACAATCATCTTTTGAATTTGCTTTCTTTTTGTCCTAAGGCTTAAATTTCTTTAGTTCCACTGCAGAATATTTGACAAAAAAATTGAAAACAGTTCTGAAGCCTTAATTAAAAGCACTGGAAACAAGCTAGCTCCCGTTCACAGTACAAATGAGGCAAGGTCACATGAATGAGATTGATATTAACTCGTGTCTATTCACACCCGCAGATAAAGCTCAGGTCTATTAAGTCACTGTTGACGTACCTTAAAACTCTCAACCTCAATTACGAGTACAGAAAAGGCAAAGTAGGATACACTGTGATGAGAATTTATGTCTGCATGCATGCTCTTTACATTTTCTACCCAAGGTAGTAAGTTACCCTAGATTTGTCTCCACAGAAAGAGAGCGTGCACAGTTAGGTCATAAATTTGTAACGTGAACTGTAGCTCAAGTACCCACGTCATCTTACTCACCCATATTCCTAGTTATGAATACCTGTAATGGCTCAAAGAAAATATAGTTCTAAATAATGCATCTGTGACTACAGTGACATATAAGGAGAAAGATGGCACATATTTGAAGATTCCAGGGTGACAAAACAAGTGCCTTGCATAAACAGCAAAAGTAAATTAAGACACTTTGCAACAGTGGCACAGATATTGCCTATTTCATCTTTACGTGTTGGTTTTATCCACAAGGAACACCAATTCCTGCCTACAAGCAGCAATTTTTCAGTAAGTAAAGTAAATACTTTATTAAATGATTACACTATTAATAATGTGATCAAGAATTAATATATTCAGACCACTCAACTTTAAGCAACAATTTAATGAGCTAATCTCAACAGATTTTTCACATTTGCTTTTTTTTTTTTTTTAAAAAGTGCTTTATACTGAAATTTAACTTGTAGAGGAAATTCCCTCTCAACTTTCCTTATAGGAGCACTCCGAGTAGACCTACCTATGTTAGGCAGTATGAACACTGTTCTCCCTCCCAACTAGTATCTACAACTTCACAGTTATCCTTATAGGTATGATTCACAAGTACCAAGATGCACAATGGAGAAGCAAAGTAGTAAATGAGAGAAGGAAGAGCCTGAATCCCTAATCATAAGCAAGGAGAAGTTGAAAAAAATAGCTGAGAATACTTACTGAGTCAAGTCCTGGCCACATTCTGCACACAAGCCTTTCATAACAACAGGATGGCTGCATCCTTCCAGTCTCACCAAGACACCCCTGAAAAAGATGTAGTCATTCCACTTACTGCAGGTTGATTTCAGACACTTAGATTAATGACTGAGGATTGAAAGAGTTCAAAGAATAATTTCTGGTTATGATTTGAGTGCCAGCCCCCTAAGATATATGCTTTTGCTCCAACATTGGGAAAAAGAAACTAAGTAAGTATTGAAATTATTCAATTTCACACCTTCAAAGGTCACCAAAACATATATTAATGTCAGTTTCTAACCTCAGTTGAGCAAAGTAGTTCAGTGTGTCAATAAAACAAGCATTGCTTATCCAGAAACACTTTACATTCAATGAGATACAACTCCCCATTAAAATGCTAGAGCTACACAGTAATGAAAATCAGTATGGAAACTTTAGTTCCATACTGATTTCATCTTAGTTTATTATTCTCTTGTGTCGTGGCAGAAACATACACATTGCTTCAGTCTTCTCACAAAAAATACTTTAATTTTTGATCCTTAAGCCTTTGATTGCCATGTTTTAAAATAAAGACATGCAAAAGGATATTTTGTTCTTTCTTCCAATGGCTAAAACAAATCAGAAATTAAAAGCTTGAGATGCAGAGAAGGGTGACATTTACTATTCCAAACTGCTTGGAAGACAAAGTCTGCTTTTCAGTTGAATGATCCAACTAAAGTACTCCTTTGTTCAAATTCAATTCTCAAAATACAGGGTCTTGAAAATACCACAATTTATTTTTTCTTAATTACTTGAGCAGTCATTACAAGAGACTTCTCCCACTTTCTTCAATAGGGTTGAAAAAATTGATCTTTCAGTTTAAGTATTTTTATTATTAAAAAAACCCTGTAAGCAGATATAGTTCAGCTACTACCAAATTTCCTCAACTCTGTGACCATAAGCTGCAGCATCTCAAATATTTTCGAAAAATTAAAAAGTCAAGCACATAAAACCACCCCAAATCCAAGCTCTTTCATAAGTTGGTTGTAGTGTTCTCTCTTTAGCTTTGAATCTGCATTGCAATAAGCAGACAGCACCAGGAGAAAAACCATTTCACATGTTCAAATCTCTCATTCATGTATCTGACTATTAAGCATTTGGGAATTGCAAACGGAATTCCACTTTCCAAATGATGCCTGCAACTGCTTACTTTCAGTGTGACACTCATTTCTCAATGACCAGAAGACTGATGACGCCACTAACAAAACTGCAGCTGATGTCCATGCTGAGGATTTTTACTCCTTTGAGAGCAAAAACTAGATTCAGGTCAGGTTTATTTAAAGAAAAATCTTCACAAGCCATCATACTACCAGTACTCCCATTTAAAAAAGTGCAGTTCTAGTCCCTTCTCACTGGCAGTCATCATCTGCTTGGAAATTACACCTCCTCTTCCTGTCTAAGCATTTTACATCCCGTTTTTTAAACACAGTTATGTGCTCTGTGAAATACAAATAATGAATAGTCATTCTTGGTTTTGTACAAGAACTGCACAAGAGAAACTATTTTTGTGGCCCTTCACTACTGGCAACTCACTGATTATTTAGTTCTTCTCTCATGCCCCTATGTCTGCATTACTTCATTTGATTCTTCTCCTCCCCCAACCCTTTGACCATGTCTTTTACCTTGATTCATCACTAAGTTCCTTCTCTTTACGCTACCAACTCAGATTAAGGATCATGCCAGAATTGCTCATCTTTAACCTCTGTTCAGTGTATGAACCTTAAATTACAGACACCCAAAAAGGCCAAACCCCCCCTGTGATACGAGCTACAGAATTGTGCGTAAGAGTTTACAATGACTGAGATTTTACCCCAATTAAATTGGTTTTCAATAGTTCAGGAAAAAAGTCTTTTTTTTTTTTTTTTTCAATGCCATCTGAGAAGCCAAAATATCTTCAGGCATTCTCTCCTTTGCATCTGAGGTAACATCACACTCCAGGAATGCAACAGGAGAGGTTGGTATACTCCTGGGCTGAGGCAAGATTCAAATTAGGACATGCAAGAGTTTCCATTCATGTATAGGTACACATCATCTTGTCCTTTTGATTTTAACAAAAGAGAGACTTTTATAAGAAATTATTCATCCATATTGTTCTTAAACAGCACCTCTATACCTTGTCACATACCAAACAGCACTAATAAACATCAGTTCTGCCCCTGCACATTTAAGTGTGACCAGAACATCTATTTTATGATGCTTACTGGAGACAAAAGGTACCTGATACCAAGCCCTCTACCATACCATCCTCTGCGATGATGTTTAACCCAAAGGACACGGGAAGGACTCCAGAGCACCGGTGAACTGCTGACCACCATACAACCAAGCTGGTCAAGTTTCAAGTACAACTGTCAGGATCTTAAGTGGTCTTCTCCCAGGAGAAAAAACCCAAACAAACCACTTAATGGTGCAGAAAGAAGGCATGAACTCTACTAAGGCTTACACATACTTAAATACCCCTTCAAATTTAGCACACATGCTTTAATTGCTAAAAAGGAATATACTGTGGAAGAACAAGCATAGAATTCAAGTAAAATTACTTTTGTGAATTTCAGAACTGGGAATACTCCTTTTACTGGGATTTTAAAAACCAAATGGCCAAGATCCAAGAAAATTATCAGACAAGAGCAAACGGAATCAAAGTCTGCATGTCTATTTTTAAATACCTGCATATAACAAATAGGGGTTTGAGTTTCTGCTTGTTCTTGTCTCTGGGTCATAAGTGAAATCTGCTTAAAGAACAGAGCCACTCCCTACTCAATTTCTGGAGAGAAAAATAAATCCCCCCACACCCCCTTGAGCCTGAAGAATTGCAGTATGTTCTACTGCGGGCAGCATTAATGACATCTTCCTCTTTCTCCCCAAACTTCTCCAGGATGCACTTGGTGATAAGCAGAGCTCATTGATTACTTCAACAGTAACATTCCCAGGAAGACTCCCACAAAGATGCAAAAACCTTTTCCAGTTTTACAAACTGTCGCAACTGCACAAGTGAGCCAGGCGCTGGGGAAGAGCCTTTGGGCTGTGAAAGGCATGGGGTTTTTTGGTGTGGCTGTGGAGTAGGTAGATCATTCCAACACCCACCCTGATAGCCAAAGGACTGCAATGGGACAGCAAACTGCCCCCGCAATTTCTTTTAAGTAACAAAATACAATGGAATTTTAGGGAAACTTGAGCAAGTAAACAAGGAAACCCACTCTACGATCTTACTCACATTCTTTCCAGATGTCCTTGTAAATAAGGAACAGAGACACTAGGTGTGCCATTATAGCAAAATTTTATTTTTGTTGCAATGATCATGGATAGGGACAGACATTTTACTAATGGCTTCCAAATGATGATGACCTTAAGCTTGTCACTGTTCTCCCAGCACTTCCACATTTTGCCTGTTTCTAAAACAGGTCTTTTATAATATCTGCTTTCAATCACCAGTATGGTAAAGAAAAAAAAAAAACAAACAAAAAACAAACAGGAAAGCTTTCATGAAATGCAATATGAGCATTTTGCTTTTATTAACAGAGGGAATCAGTACCTTTGCTAATTCTAAGACCTGTTCATTAGTCCTGACTCCAAATCTAAGAGCTTTGTATCAAGCACAACCACCATTGTGGTTTCCAGTACATTAATTACAGCAGGAAAGCCAGCATATAAAGTTCTCACATCTATGCTACAATTTGCTACTCCTCAGCTGTAGCAGTTAACCAGATCACAGAAGTGAGCCCACTACAAACAAAAAGCAACCCCCTAAGGTTTTATTATGTTTTAAATCTGGTTTTCCAGAATGATCTAACACTTCCAGCAGCAAAGAATGATGGCAGCAAGCGCAGGAGCTACAGGAAGACAGGGGCAAGAATTTTTTGAGCTAGCTTATCATGGAGGAGAACACCTACCTGCAGCCACAGGGCTCAGCCAGCTGCAAGCACGTGAGTACAGTGCCCATGAGATACCTTTACTCAAGAAAACTGCAAAGAGCTGTACCTAAGGGTACTCAGCATAACATGGTAACAGATACGTAATCTTAGTTATTCAGAACTAGTCTAACATCAGTGTATGTTAGCTGTAGGAAAATAACAGAAGATTGGTGAGGACTGTAAACATGCTCCTGTGACTTGCAGCTGGGGTGTTGCAAAAGTCACAGGTATCATATTAACCGTTGTTTGGCCTTGTGTGTGGACAAGCAGAACATCTGTGGTTAGATAACACAGGCCTGTGACAGACTTTGAGGCACCCTACTGAAGATGCTTGAGGTTCCTACCCTGCTGTAGGAAAGGCCCAAGCACACTGGTAAACTATGTCTGCATGAATCCCTCATATACAGGCAAAACCAGCAGGATCGGCAATCCTCTAGCATGGACTGAGCTCAGCAGTGCCTGTATCCCTGCTTATGTGCTTCTGCCCGGGTACTGCTCCAGGGATCCTCTGGTTTGCGAGGTAACAAAAATAAATGCAAAGAGTAAATTTTATCCATGGTTTTGTGGTTGTTCCTGCATCCTGCTTGCACCAGCACACACATTGGCTGTGTCCTTCTATTACAGCTTGGCTTCGCTTCCAGAGGCAACTGCTCTAATGGCTTGCTGCCAAAGAAAGGCAATGCCTTACTGTCTTTCTCCCCCAACCTCATGTTTCCTCTGAAAGCCTACTCCCTTCTTTGGCACTTGCAGAAAGGGTTATTTCAGTACCTTGGGCCAAGAGATTGCTGGGTTTCCTCAGATCCGTTTGGGATAAAGAAAGATATCAAATACTACAAGAGTCACATAATCCAACTTGTCACTGTGATCACTTAAAGCCGTTGTCCTCATTTTGATGCCACATGTCCTAGCAATTAGCATTAGAAGATGTAAAACCATACTAATGCAGCAAAGTGAGACTCCGATGTACAGGTAAATAAAAGCCCCCCCCCCCAAGTTTTGCAGCATGCTCAAGAAGGGGTTATCAACAAATTGTCAAAAGGTAAAAATACCAGGTGAATGTCTCACATCAGTGATTATCAATACCAACTATTACTGAATCAACCAACTGATCTAGAACAAACAGGAGTACACAATCTTTTCGCTGTCATAAGACTAGCACTGCAGACAGATGAAGTCTGATTCAACTTAAAGCCTTTTTCTACAGTTTAATTTACTCAAATTTGTGAAACACTGACATTTTTGTTAGCTTATACCAGAACAACATTGTGTGGCATGTGGCTGCAGGATTTAAAACCACTACAAAGAGCTCCTAAGCCCAATTTACATCAAAGCACAGCCTCTGTTACATATGACTCCAGTTTTGTAGTAAGAATTTTTCAAAGCCTTAATCACCTTGGAATCACCATGAAAGAGTAAATCCTTAGATATCTAACCATTGGATTTATTTATTTAACCCTCACTGATATCCGTGAAGGAGCAGAGAGTACTTGAATAACTGATTAAAAATACCAAGGATGACAAGTACACACGGCCCTTGTTGCTACGGGCAACTCATGGCCTACAGCCTCTTCCAGATGTTGCAAGAAATTTGTCTCATCTGTTCTCCACAGAAGTCACTTGACTTACACTCAAGGACAAGCAAGCAGAAGGCTGTATTTCAAATGCGTGAGCCCCAGAGAACTAACACAACCAAGTCAGCCATTTTGATAAAATACATTTTTTTTTTAAAAAAAAAGAAAGCCCCAAACCCACACCCTATCCTAGCATGATGCAGACATCAGGGTACAGACACATTTGTAATTACAACAGCTATATAATAACAACTGCTGCATGTAGTAGCTCATAGAAAGCATAGTTCACATTCCAAGGCATCATCTCAAATCTTCAAAGCTAATGGGGAAATAATGGGTATTGACATTGGGTATATTCCTGTTAAGCACAAACTATTCACAGTTGTGAGTTAAAATGTGCATGAACTTAATAACATATTAGAACAGAAAAGCTGAAAAGTTATTCTTCTTCTACTTTTCAGGCAAGATATCTGTTCAGGTGTAGATACGGTCAACAGCACTATGTAAGTCATGAATAGCAACAGAAAATTAAGCCCAAAGTTTCTGGATTTTATTTATAAACCAAAAGACATCTTAAGCATGAATTAAGTCTACTTGTTTTGCATGATTTGCAAGCCCTTTAGTAGCATTTCCGTTCATTTCTGGAGAAGAGTTTGGCATTACAAGGAAGGAGGTACCCCTCTCTCACATTCCATGTGCACGGACGTAGGGCAGCTTCTTACATGTTTCAAAAAGCCACTGTTAAATGTTAACAGTGTACAATAAAAAGGTACAAAACAGTTTGCAGTGCCCTTTACATAAAATCTAGTAAAATTTTTCAACAATTATTTAGAATGGCTTTTTATTTTATGTAGAACATTTCTGACTAAAATTTTATGATTTGGGAGAATTCAAAGTTTTTTTTTTTTAAAAAAAAGGTAACAATAAGAATATAGTTCTCCATACTTTTACATAAATACCCCTCAAAATAACGAGATTCATACAGAATGAACTCAAAAGTAGAGAGTTAAGAGCTCATGTTTTTCTAACTTGTTTATTTAGTATTAAGTGGTACTTCTAACAATAACAGAAGAAAATAGGCTGTCATGTCTCAGTCATTCACTGAAGCTGCAAACAGTTCTAAAGTGCACCCCCCCCATCATTATTGTCAACTACTGACATTACTGCTTTATGCACTTGCGTTTCTATTGCCACCTCTGTCCGACTGCAGCATTAGCAGTCACATAGCACTTACCAAATATTTGCAGCACTACTCCAGCTGAGAGTTGAGGAACTGTATCTAACAGCACAGGGCCAGAATGACTGGAAAATTACTTCTGTGTTCACACACAAGTTACGTATTCATAACTGAAGAGATGACTATCACTTGAAGCAGTAACAGTAAAATCAAAGGGAATGCATCTCCTTTGACTCCTTGACTACATTTAACAACACAACTTTACACCAACTATAGAAATATTATTGGAAAAGCCCTGTGGGACTTCAAACTGCTGACAGCATCTCTAGGAGGTATTTGTAATTCTACACACAACCATCACAGCAATAGTCTAATTAAAGCCAGTTACAGCTGGAAACATAACACATTATAGCCAGTTTACTTCTACCATGTAACACATCTTAGAAAAGTAAGAATTATGCAGGGTATAAAAGATGTACTGAAACAGTTAAAACATAGTACCTTTAAGAACATGTCCAAATTTAGAAACAGTAAACTGTACCTGTGGTTTTAATACGAATACCCACGATTTTCACTGTTACACTAAAGAAGGTGTTTCATTTTTTACAATTTCCCCTCTTTTAGCATTTCATGAGTATACTGCCATCAGCACCTGCTTGTATAAGAATCACAGGGCAAAAGCAATAAGTGATATGGGTTCACAGAAAAAGCTGGTAAGGGAAGAAAATCTACTTGCAGGGTTTTTTTTGGTGGTGGTTTTTTTTTTAAGCTTACATTATCCCAGGATCCATTTTCTAAATCACTAAATGTAGCTTTTCAGTACATGCACTTCAAGATAAGTTCATTGGTTCAGTAACATCCATTTGAAAGCAGGATCAAAACTCCAAATCCATTGCATATATATATACACACACACACAATGATCACTGCCAACCCAGCTGGCATTTATCCAAAAAGCTGAAGTGGCAGAGCGGTGACTGTACATCCTTCTACTTGACAGAACTGCAGTTTTAGATTAATTATTGTTTTCTCAAACAACACTTCAACATTCACATCAGTTGCAAAAGAACTGTAGTCACAGCTGAACTGCTGCAAAGCCAGGTGACAACAGTCTTGGACTAATCCTACCTCTGATCCCTTTTTGTTCTTTTCAGATGTATACCTTCCCAAATCCCCCACCTCTCCTCCAGGTAAAGGTACATAGTTTCTCCTTATCTCAGATCAACTTACCACTGCATTCCTCCTATCCCCAGCCAAGATCACCTGTCATTATCTGAAGCGACTTGGTTTGCCTTCTGCATCGGCAGGCCCACATCTAGAGAAACAGCTACAGACAAACACCAAAACAGCATGGACACCAAAGCAGAGAAAGATGATGGAGAAAGAGACAGTTTGACACACGCACAGCTGGCAGTAAAGCTATACGTGTGTTTTTTGCTTCTTCCTGTGTGTAAGAAGCTTGGGAGGATTCTGTGATCTCTCCCTCTCTGCCTTAGAAAGCAGATCTATTAACAGAGAACATTACACCATCTCCAAATGTTTCATCGCCTTCTTTATTAGAACAAGACATTTAAGCAATCACAGTCCCTTTGTCTGTTACTTCAAAACAGCAAATAAAATGGGAAGAGGCTTACTGCAGGATGCAGAATCCTCAAGTCTAACAGCTTCCTCCCCTCCTTTCCCTTTTTGGATACTGTGGCAGACTTATCTTGACACTACCTTCTGCATATGTTTTCCTCTGGGACTTGCTGTTAAGGCAAATGAACACACTTATATAGGAAAATTTAGTAATTCTTAACACCCTTAAAAGTAATTATGAACAAGACCATCATAAGTTTTGCAGCAGCTTTCCAACCAAGGAGCAGCAGCCCCACATCTGGCAACAGCCACATGACATCACATGCTGTCAGGACACCTAACAGCGTCATGTGAGCGCAAAATCCTGACACACACTCCGAGAGCAGAGCGCAACAGTTTAGAAAGCTGCTCGGCATATAAAGGGAAAAGTAGTATGAAAAGCTGTAAAGTTATCTGGAAAGTTAATTAAGTTCCTGTCTTGTTTAGCAATGTCTTCCCTGGCTAGAACTGCACGCCCACCCTCTTCTCCTGTGAATGGGGATTCACGCAGTTCACCCCACTAATCTTGGGCTGAGACCTTTTGCTTTACACACCAGCTGAATGCTGCAAAGTTTTAGATGTAATATTTAAACTAGGAAGCATTACAAAGCAAACAGGTGGGCATTATTCAGTTCTACTCTAAATGTCTAAATCACCGCCTTATTCTACATTTTTTCCTCAAAACATTTGTAGAAAGGCAATTTTTATAATTGTTAAAGATTATTAGTGAAACAGTGGCCTGGCAATATCCCATCCTTTCCTTAAAAAAAAGGACATACCATAAAAAATTGATGTTTGTAAGCAGCAGTCTACATGATATACTGCCACCTTTTACATGGTAACACGCAAAGTAAAGAAGTCCTTTGGATCTAGATGGTTCTGATGAAGGATATCTTGTATAAATCATCCAGCATCCACCTAGTTACACTAAATCTAAATCATTTCAGCTCCATTAGATGACTAAAGAAACATTCCCTTCCCATTGCACTGGAAAGAGCACAAAACCANCAGTGTGCTCTCACAAATGGCACATGTATTTCACTCTGGCTAATTCCTTTTCATCAACAGGCTAGTCTGAGGCCAGAAGTAGTTTTTACTGACTGAAAACAGTGTTTCATCCTTTCGGACAAGCAGCACTTCTTCATTAGAAGTAGAGACATAAATTCTGAAGGAAACCACACAGTTGTTGAGCACTGTTGCAACACCCTACAAAACACAACGAGAAATTCTCACCCACATTTCACAGTACACATTACATATGGCAGCACTTTCTTGTACACACCAGAAGAGAGGGAACTTTTCTGTCTTCCAAAGCCTTTTGAAGACCAGTAAGTCTCTCCTGTTAGTGACAGCATCTATCCTTCCCCTAGAGGCCAGGGGTGAGATTTCCAATTCCGTAGGTCTAGATTCATCAAAACAAAACCTAGCCAAAATGTATAATCAAGATCCTTGAACTGTAACCTGTAATGTAATACTACCTGCTTTCCAGGAAGTCATTTTATGCTCTCCTATATACTTTAAAAGGCAACTGCTGCAAATTCAACTATCCACATGTGCTAGAAGACCTTAGATTAACCTTTAATTAACATTTTTAACTACCCAAAACAGATATTCATAAGAATATTTATAGGCAACAACTTGAAATGAATTGTCTATTGTCATTCTCAATATCAGATCACAAAATGAAAGGCTGGTAGCTCTTTACTGAACCTTCAGGCTAGAAAGTCCCAACTGGAAGTATTTTTTATATACTTCTGGTAATGTTTAAGAATTTTCAATACCATCACTCTGTTTTAACTTTTATTTATTAAGTTCAAGTGTTGGGTTATGAAGTTAAATAAGGTGAGACTTCCACTGGGTAAGACTGACTTGAAAATCCAAACAGCTGTGATCCCTAGTAGAGTCAGCCTTTAAGTTAAGGCCAAACATGCAGTCGTCAAATCAGAAAGGTCCAGGCAGGCGTGCAAGTTGTACTACTAGGATTTCTGAAAGGAAAAAACCTCTTAGGTCAAGATAGAAACTTTAAAGATAATTCAGAGCAAGAGACTTGTCTCTCACTGCCTTCCTCAAACTTTTCCAATCCCTTCCAGCTCAAAGGGCTAGGTATTGTGCAGCACAAAAATTAAAGGTCTCATTCCACTCCTCACTCAGAGTTTTTGTCCATACATTTTCTCTTCAGAAGACTATTTGTTTTAAAATCAGGGAGAACCATGTGGCAGATTCAGAGAAGAAATAACATGCATGTTTGCCTTTGAAAAAGGCCTTAGTTTTCTAAACAACTCCAGTATTGAAGTAAAGCTCAAAAATACAAGAAAAGAAACTAGACAGCAATTAAATATAAATCCATTACAATTTGGATAAAAGCAAAATTGATATCCAGCACAGACATCTACAAAAATACACATTTTTAAAACAGAGTTATAACCAGCTTGTACTTCTACAACGGGATGCATAAAATAGTCCCATCAGCTATCTCACTCTGTCTGCTAGCCCACAGGATTCTGCATACGCTCACATACCGCAGCAAAGTCCTTGAGCTCAGGTAAGACAAGCAACTTATAGTAAGAACTCTGAGATCAGAAAATCCCCTGGTTTGGGAGAAACCTTGTAAGGATAAAAGTAATGTGTTACTAAAAGACTATCACACAAAATGCCATGTGGGATATATACAACCTTAATAATGTTCTTTTCCAGTATCAACATGTCATTTATCCCCCTAATGACTCTACTGCATTTACACAACCACTTTGATCTGACCTAAATAAAGGCTACTGCTGAAAGGATAAATCACCCTCCCTTTCTATACACTACACTCCTGTTGCAGCGACTGAGCAAAATGAGGGAATTGATCAGCATGGACTGTTTCACAGGACGCTGGGTGGGAAGGATGGAAAGAGAAAAGAAAAGAAAAAAAAAAAAAAGGGAGAGAGTCTGAGCCGTCTTTAGCTACATGATTTCCAACACCCAATTCAATGCAAGCTAGAGGCACAAGGAAGTATGAGCATCCCTTCCAGCCAACTCATATTAGCCTGAAGCAAGCACTAAAACGTGGCCAAAGGAAGCCATACCAAGAAGAACTGCAAACACAAGGCTGCTACAACCACACCACTGGAAACTTTGGAGCCCGATGCCTGTTTCCAACCAAACCTGACCGAGCAGCTTGACTCTCTTAGATAAGGAAGGTTCCTACACGTTTTGTGAAAACAGATGGTCACGTAAAGGAAAGAGACTTTGTACTCTACCACTCAGCGCTATTAGCTATAGCGTGAGCACCCAGTTTGTTAGGTGCCAGAGAACTAGGAAGAGGAGAAGGCAGCAATAAAGCATAGAAACCCCTCATTTAGAATTTGGATCTTTTCCAGTATCAAACACAAGACAGACACATTAAAAACCAATCTTCCTTAGTGCTGCAGTATGTGATGGGATGGGGGGTGATACACAGGAAACAGGTTGGAAAGATGCATACCAAAACTTACTATAAAAAAATAAATTTAATGAATCCAGGTAAAAATCCAGCTAAAAAGGAATTGGGTGAGAGATGTAGTAAGTTGGGATTGTTAAGTGTTGTTCAACAATCCTCAGTGTTTAGCAATGAGTTTTTTTGTAGACTCCAATAAGCTCATTAAATATTTGACAGGATATTATGAAAACATTTGTGTCTAACTGAAACAGCAAGTTGTTTTACCTGTAGTTCATTACAAGTGCCATCACTTCGAAATAAACTGTAATTCATCAGCATTTTATTCCCCTTGAAGACTGTAAAATGAAAGGTACTGGGGTTCAGGGTTAAGTGTCCTCATCTTGGGTGGTAAACTAGGCCCTGAGGCTCTGTGACATTAGATAATTAAAAAAAAAATCCTTTGGTTATATAATCCAGTTTTTGATACAAAAATGCCAAGTAACAACACATAAAATTCTACAGTTTTAGAGAACAAATTCCCACCTCTTTCCTGCTATCTTTTCCAAAGAGAGAAAATACAAGTTTTGCTTCACTAGAATCACATCGGTTTAAACAAGATTTTTATTATACCACTCACATACTTTACGTTCTGTACAAGAATGCAAGTTTTAGCTAGTAAAGTGATGTAGTAAGACACAAAGATACCCAGTTTAAATGCACAGTGGATATATATTTTGCGAGACTCTACTAATGTGAACCAAAAGACTTACTTTCTATCCCATCAGCACGGCCTGAAAGGGGACAATCGTTTCATATTAGAAACACTTATGTAAATATTCACACACAACAAAATACTGACCCAACCCAGAATCCTGACGTACCTGTAGCACCTTCAGAATGATTAACCTTGATGGGTAACTGGCGTTAATAATACACAGAACAGTGCAGCAGTTTTTGACATTTTATTTGTTGCTCCTGCTACACATAGAAATTATGCTTCATTAACATCAAAGACCTTTCATTAAATGCTTACTGTCATCCGTGCTATTCACAGTGCTAACAGGTCAAACACCTTCCTCTCTTGAGTCCTAGTTTGACATCTGATGCAAGCCTACTTCTGCTAGTATAAGCAAAAGCCACCTCCTGCCTGCCTCGGGCTGTCACCCCCACCCCATACCATCCTCTCCCCGTGGACAGTTTACACTATTGACAATGCCAAAAAGCGGGTAATTAATCCACACAAAAATTAAGTGCTATATATGTGGAAAATTACTTTCCTAAAAGATTTCATCTCACACCTGATATAGAAGAAAAATATCGAAAAGTTGGAAACGTGTCTTCTTTAGAGGGAGAGGCTTGTGCTAGAAGATGTCATTTTCAGGAATAACAATGACCAAATTGACACAGAAGAAACTTAGCCAGTCACATTACTTATCCTCAGATAAAAAGGTTTAATCAACTTATGTTTTCATGTTCTAATAAAAAGGAAAAACATTTGGAATAGAAACAGTATTTCTACAGTGTTTAAGTGCCTGACAAATATTTGCACATATCTTTGGTTTACAGAGAATTCGGGGCTAAACTGACCAAACCCACTTCTTTTGAAGGCAGCAAATGGCAACTACCATCCTGGGTAGTTTGGATTGAAAAAAAAAGTGTATATTCTGGAGATGCTGAATAAATTTCAGCTATGTTACCTGCCTTAATCACACCTGTATTTAATACTGCACAACCTTAACATATATTTAAATGTTTCTGATAGGTAGTGCAATGTTATTATTTCTATTTCACAAAATGGGAAACCACAGGCAAGAGATTAAATGCTCACCAAAAAAGTCTTTTCAGTGACCAAAGAAATGCAGTTACGTCTCCAACTGCTGACTAGCTCTACTACCCTTAGATCACGCATCTTCTACTCCTCCACTTGAAATTTTCTTTTACGTTCACCCAGTAAATACCATTACAGCATACAACAGAGAGTGCATATCAGAATTCCAGAAGCATGTCTAGTAATGGTCAATATTAAGAAACAACTTTTAGTAGTATGATACAAATGTTTTAGAAGCCAAGAACAACAGTAATAAAGAACCGTATTTATTTTCTAATTGTCTCAAAGCAAGGACTTGCTAATTATAATCAACTGAATCAAGACTAGACAACTCCAACAAAAGCACCGTATAAAAATTGGTGCATTCAAGTCCTGAAGCTTACATTGAGCAAAGCTAAACCTATGCTGGGTCTGATGGAGCAGCACTTTTATTTTAAATTGTTTACATTTACCACCTAAAATCTTTTTTGTTTTGGTTTTAGTGCTTAGCTTTATCTTCTTGGTCTTTCATTATGTTAGCTATCTCCTCTTCCACTCAGCACCATCAAATGAATTTCATCACGCATATGGTATTTTAAAGTTTTAGTCTGTATTTTTAAGATGGTAGAACCATCTGACCTAGCACTTATGGTACCTTTGTTCTAAATCAGATATTAAAAGATTGTCCATGTTGCACCAGATGCAATAGCAGAACACTGATGTGGCATGAAAGGAAAGCCGCAATCTTATCTCACAAAGATTAATACTCTCTGTAGCAACAAAAACACATATTATATCTCCTCTGTAGCATCTTACATTACTGACTGATAAAAAAAAGAAACAGATTGTTTTTTCCCGAACCTTTGAGAACACGTCCGTACACAGATGTTTTACATATACTGGGGATTTTCAATCAAGAAAGTTTAGGCCTGGCTGCACCCACCCAAAAATCAAGCAAACTGCAATAAAAGAAAATAACTTGCTGCCATAAAACAGAGGAAGTAGAGTGTTTCAATGGTTTCCTGTTGAGAAAAAAAAATAAAATAAATCTGCTTGAAGTACAGGGTTGCAAGCTATTAGCCCAGTTTAACCTAGAAATCTGGGAGGCCCCATCTAACTATTAGCCATTTCAGAATTCAAAAGTCGACCAACATCCAGTCTTATCAAGACAAAGCCATTGTTCAACTACGGAAAACGTCTCTCATTTAATCCCTTGCTCTTCCGAAAGTTCAAATTACACCATCTTATTTGCACTTGTGAAGCCTTATACATTAAAACACCTACAGTTTTAAAAGTATTTAAGATGTCAACACTCTATGCATGGCATCTAGAAACTTAAAAATGTCTTGCCACGGCGCTGATTCCCGTTAAAATTCCTCCTATCAGGCAGGAAATGATCCCTTTGTTACCCGAGTTTTGCACCAACCTAGCAGTGAACTGCCAAACTGGGGG
>VZSZ01000677.1:308618-340892 GCA_013398815.1 Ibidorhyncha struthersii
GCCCTGCGGCCGGGGGGCGGGAAACCTTCCCCGGGTCTGCACGGCTACCTCAGCATCTCTGGTACTTTTTGTACCAGGGACACCTGATCTTCGTTACACGTTGGCACTGTCAGAGTTAACGCGTCTGGACGCTGGAGCGCAGAGCAGCAGGCGAAAGGGGCTTCGGCAAGATGTCCTTTTTCCAGGGAGTGTTTGACTGACTGGCGAGCAGGCAGGGCTTTGGCAGCGCACAGTCTAAACAGCAGGTCCTACCGAGGTTTTTCTTCCTAACGTGTCAGTAGAGATACCTTAAAACGAGAACAGACTGGTTTGAAATTTGGCCTGCAAGACGCGGCTGTGAACTTCATAACAAGATTGGGCTGTCGAGGCTGCCACCGTCACCAAAAAACAGCAACAGGGGAACTCCTGCGTGAAAGTTGCCGTGCATCTTTTATCAGCTCCCTGTACACAGGCATAATCATAGAATCACAGAATGGTTAGAGTTGGAAGAGACCTTAAAGACCACCCAGTGCCACCCCCCTGCCCCGGGCAGGGACACCTCCCACCAGCCCAGGTTGCTCCAAGCCCCGTCCAACCTGGCCTTGAACACCTACAGGGATGGGGCAGCCACAGCTTCTCGGGGCAACCCGGGCCAGGGGCTCACCGCCCTCACAGTAAAGATTTTCTTCCTAATACCTAATTTAAATCTACCCTCTTTCAGTTTAAAAGCATTACCCTTTGTCCTATCACTACACTCCCTGATAAAGAGTCCCTCCATCATTCCCGTAGGCCCCCTTTAGGTACTGGAAGGCCGCTATAAGGTCTCCCTGGGGTCTTCTCTTCTCCAGGCTGAACAACCCCAACTCTCTCAGCCTGTCCTCGTAGGAGAGGTGCTCCAGCCCTCCGATCATCTTCATGGCCCTCCTCTGGACTCACTCCAACAGGTCCATGTCCTTATTATGTTGGGGGGCCCAGAGCTGGATGCAGCATGATCAGACATGGCCACATTGTGTGATCGCATATGTTTTCTAGATCCCTTTCTCATACAATGAACTGAAGTGAGCTGCTTTTTGGGAAGCCTCAAGGTTACATAGTAAAGGAGGCTGTAGGCTGTATAGTCCTCCACTCATTTGCTAGAGAAGTTGGAAGGTATGTTATGAATGAGGTTAAGGAACTGCAAGAGGAATAGTTCAGTTTCATGGTGAAGGCATTTGGACACTGCTTACTCACTCTCTTTCCGCTCCAGGGTTCTTCTCAAGTCAAGTGTCTTCAGCCACAGTTTTAAGAAAGTGTTTGTGTACATGCTCTGTCCTGGGATGTGCGAGGAGGGGGTAATACTGCCTTGCCCTTATTGGAGGAATTTACTTATCAGAAATTTTGTTATTATAGTGTCCTGGTTTGAGGTAGAACAGAACCGATTTTCTTTTCAGTAATTTTACTTTTCAGTTGAGTCTCATCTAACTAACTGAACTCTCTGAAATTATTTTTCATACAGAAAAATACACTTCCAGAGTGATAAGGCCTGATGTTTATAATTAATACCAAGGGATGGTACGCAGAGAGGCTCCTGTTTATACTTATTGCTATAACACCCAAGGCCAGCCGGCTTTGTTACTTTCCCCGTTGGAGTGTCAGAAATGGAAAAGCGTAGAGGGGTCACACCTGCGGGGCGGAGCGGACAGGACAGGTGACCCAAAACTGACAAACAGGGTATTCCATCCCATCTGCATCATGCTCAGTGTAGAAGCGGAGGGATCAAAGGGTCAGCCCTTGTTCTTCAGTGCCTGGCATCTAAGGACTCTGTCTGTTCATCTGCCTTTGATCCCGACCCGTGCATTCCTGAATCCAGTTCCTGAGTTCAGCTCCCATCCGTCACTGAGTCCAGTCTGAGACTCTCCCAGTGCCTGGTGGTGACTTGATTGTCATCCTGGGAGCTCAGGTACGGCTTTGTATATATTGTATATATTTCATTATTTTCTTATTAATATTATTATATTTTCTTTTTATTATTTTACTCTTAATATTTCATTAAAGTAGTTTAGTTTCTTTTCAACTCATAAGTCCCTCTCTCTCTCATTTTCTGTCCTCTTCTCTGAAGGGAGATGCTCTCTCTTCTCTGACAGGGAGAGACATAAAAAAGAGCATCTCTCATTCATTTTAGTGGCCAGCCGAGCCCAAACCATGACAATTAACAGGGTTTGAACAGTCGGAAATAAGTAGAGGATAAGGCCACACACTGAACACTGGATTTAGAACTGAATACTGAATGTTAGCTATGTAAACCCCAGATGTTCTTTGTATTTTGACTAGTAGCCTTAATCCTCATGTTCCCTGGTGTCTATTATTCTTAATAATATTCTGTTAATGTTGTCATGTGCATGCAGTAAAGCTACATGAGAAAAGGTGAGTTGTTTTGTTTTTGCATATTATTCCTTCCTTTACAAGGCTGCACCGTTCTCACTGGGGAGACTGCTAGTATCTCTCTACTACATATGTTGCCTTCTTTGCTATTTCTTTATCTGAAATAAAAATAATCATCACTGAGGAAACATGTCCACATTCTTTTGTACGAGAAAACTGAAGTTTACACTACCAGTGACCACTGAGGAGGTGTCATGGTTTAACCCCAGACAGCACCTAAGTCCACGCAGCTGTTTACCCACCTCACCCCCACCCAAGTAGGGTAGGGAGAAGAGGGAGAAAAGGAGAAAGGAAAAAAACCTCATGGGTAGAGATAAAGACAGTTTAATAGAACTGTAGGAGAAGAAAAAAAAAAAGTTAAATATTTTACAAAATAAAGTAATGCAACACAAGTTGCTCTCATCGCCCAGTGATCGATTGCCCAGCCCGTCACAATCAGCGATCGCAGATTCCTGCCCCCTGGCCAACCCCCATATATATACACTGAGCATGATGTCTATGGTAGGGAATATCCTTTGGCCAGCTTTTCCTGTCTATGTTCCCTCTCAGCTTCTATGGGAACCTGAAAAAGTCCTTGATTTAATATAAGCATTACTTAGCAACAACTAAAAAAATATGTGCTATCAACATTTTTCTCATACTAAATCCAAAGCACAGCAGCTACCAGGAAGAAAATTAACTCTATCCCAGCTGAAACCAGGATGTGACACCACCATGGAGCTCTATCAGGAAGTGCTGACTTGCAGCGTTTCTCCTCAACCCTCAACTGACAGGTGTTTTTAGCTCACACCCAGACTTCTTTCTTTTGGGGAGTGCATTGATAATGTTCTGCTCAGGGGCAGCAGGCTGAGGCCTGCCTCAAGAGTGCAAAGGAAAAGAGGTTGCCTCAAAGAGCAGGAGAATTCATCAGGAATTTTCCTATTGATAAAACTTACAGACTTCCAAGTCTAGCAAAACCCAGTTCCATCAAGAGTGGTAGTCATGATAGTCGAGGAAAGACTGAAACAATAGCTGAGGTGGGAAAGGACCTCTGGAGGTCATCTAGTCCCAACACCCCAGCTCAAAGCAGGGTGACTAGCAGGTTGCTCAGGGCCATGTCCAGTTGTGTTTTGAATGTCTTGAAGGATGGAGACTCTACAGCCTTTCTGAGCAACCTGTGCCAGTGTTCAACCAACCTTACAGTGAAAAAAGCTTTTTCTTGTGTTTAGGTGGAATTTCCTGTATTTCAATTTGTGCTTATTGCCTCTTCTGCTTTCACAGGGCACCTCTGACAAGAGTCTGGCTCTGTCTTCATTATGAACCCTCGCCCACCACCATCAGAT
Source organism: Ibidorhyncha struthersii (assembly GCA_013398815.1). NCBI lineage: Eukaryota > Metazoa > Chordata > Aves > Charadriiformes > Charadriidae > Ibidorhyncha > Ibidorhyncha struthersii. The sequence continues at coordinate 312,341 of VZSZ01000677.1, forward strand.
GTTCATACACCTTGGTAAAATCCCTCTGGAGCCTTCTTTTCCCCAGGCTCCCGGCTCTCTCGGCGTCTTTTCGTATGACGGATGCTCCAAGCCCTTTAATAGTGTTTGTGGCCCTTTGCTCACTTGCTCCAGTATGTTCATGCCTCTTTTGTGCTGGACCCAGCACACCCCAAGTGGTGTTGCTAGTGCTGAGTCCATGGCAAGGAGCACCTCCCTCAAAATAATTGGCAGTGCTCTTCCTAATGCAGTATAGGATGCTGTTGCCTTCTTCACTGCAAGGGTTACATTTGCTCATTCGTGGTGAGCTTGATGTCCACCAGGGTCCCCAGGGCCTTTACTGCAAGACTCTTTTCCAGACACTTGGCGCCCAGCCTGTCCTGGTTCCTGGGGTTGTCCCTTCCCAGGGGTAGGACTTGGTATTTTCTTTCCTTGAACTTCATGATGTTTCTCTCTGCCCATTTGTCCAGGCTGTCAAAGTCTCTCTGGATGGCAACACAACCATTTGGCCTATCATCCACTCCTTCAAGCTTTGTATTACCTGCAGACTTGCTGAACGTGCACTCTGCTTCATTGTCAAGGTCATTAATGAAGATGATAAACAGTATTGGCCCCAGTATTGACCCCTGTGCAAACCACTAGTGAGTGGGTAACCAGTGACAGGACCCTCCTAGCATAACATGAAGCACCAGGGACCAGCTTTGTATTCATAAAATATCTTTTTTTTTTTTTCCATTTCTGCAATAGGAAATAACCTCCTTAAGGAAACCAGAAAAGACTGCAAATTTTCTCCAGATTCCCTAAGTGTAATCTTGCCCTGTGTTTGAAGATTAGTTCAGTTATTTGTATTTGTTGGTACTGAATGTCCCCCTTTTGTACGTGGAGATGATAGTCTTGGCAGCAGAGCAGAACCATGTCATAAAAACGATTTGGCTTTGTTTGCCCTACAAATATCTCAAACTGATGGTTAGTGTGTTTTCCTTTGGCCTGCTCATCTCCCTCACCCAAAGATGTACATTTAAGGTCATGCAGCTTTCTGAACACCTGACATTTTCTTGAAAGCTGCCACACCACACAGCTTTTATATAATTCAACGTCATATCTGTCCTACCAGACCTCGTTGGATGGGTAAGAATAGACAATAGTTGATCCCTCACCAGCAGGCTTGATGCATGTAGGAATCGAGTGACTGAAGTCTGACACTGCATGGCCACACAGGGCTAGAACTGGCAATGTTACAGGTAAGGGATGAAGTAAGAAGAGCTTACGTCACCTTACCAACCCTGATACGTTAACTCTTATCTCTGGAACAAATCGAAGGTGTGCTGCAGCTACAGTACTGCTGATCTCAGAAAGCCTCTGCAGCCCCTCTTTCCACAGAAACTATTTTGTGATTTTCTCTGCACCTGTAATTGTGCAGATGAAAAGCTCAGCTGGGAGAATAACAACAGAAATCTACATAATTATTATTATTGTTTCTGGTTACTTTGATTGCACTGAGACAAAGTTTTACAGAATAATTGCACCCATCATTCCTGGATAGGTGCAAGGTAAAATCCCTGAGATTGTGTGTGATGACAGCATTAGGGGAAGAATCTGTAATTCTCTTCAGTAAGTATAATTCTACAGAACACACTGTTAAAATGCTTGACTTCATGTCTGGTTACACCAGATGGCTTCCATCAAGAGGCAGATGTTTTCCCCAGTCTTCCCCTCGAAAAGGACATCAGACTTTAACCACGCCTTTGTATTTGAATACACAGCATGAACAAAAGCATATGCTGTAGATATCAGCTTCATATAACTGTCAAGTGAAAGCACTGGGGTGATAGATACAGCCTTGTGGGGAAGCATCTCTTGAAAGTGATAGATTTTAAAAAATATATGCATTTAGTACAACTGACTTCTAAGAAGATAAAGGAGATAATCTGCATTTTTTTTACTTAAGGTTGAAACACGCTTAGCTAAAACTTCTCTTAAAATAAAAGACACGTTACCCTGCTTTGGATGTTCTATCTTTAATGAAAATTCAAAATGCATTATATAATGCCTCTGAAAGGTGACTTGGCTGACTATTTTCCTGTTCAGACTGATGACTTTGATGCTGTAAGCCTTTCACAGCATACTTAATCCACAGTAATACCTGTTCCATAGTAGTTTTTGTGAGGCTGTAGAGCACAAGGTGGCCAACCTCCCAAAATCTACAAGCAGCTTACAAAAATCTGCAAATGGGTAAGACCCACAAAGCACACACTGTATACCTCACCGCTCCCAGGAGAGCTGTGGGGTGGTTTGCAGACAGGACTTGAGAGCAGCTCCCCAGCGATCCATGGACCCGACTCCAGCCCGAAGCCCGGGCGTGCAGCTGCGATGTGGGGTGGCTGGGCAAAGCCACTCTCGGCTGTCCCATGTGGCTGGGGATTTGAATGAACCAGCCGTCCTGGTCCTAGACAGCCCCGTTGCCAATTACGTGATGTAATGTTGTTATGAGAGCTGTGTCTGAACTACTCAGAAGTGACGCACAAGTTGTTCAAGAGTCACAGATCGGCCAGTCCCTATGGCAGGGAGTTTATAGCTATTTATATGTAATTCTTCAGTGCAAGAAGTCTGCGAGGCGGTATCACATTTAAATATTACAACAAAATAAGGAGACATTCAGAAGCTCTCACAGCTCTTCCATGCCCAGACACCTCACTGGATCCACTGTGATAACCAGTGACAGATTTCACTTGGGGAAGTGAAATAACCTCATCCTGCTTTTTAGTGCTTCCAGTGGGAAGGGAAGCTTTACCCTCCTCAAAAGCCGGCAGGATTTACCATTAGAAACTAGAGCAGCTTTTGTTTTATGTGAACGCCCCATGTAAAAGAGGTTTGTCAAACCAGGACAGGTAGTTTCCATTGTGGCAATCCTTTCCTGTTCCTAAACTCTTGACTTCTCAGCCAAGGACCTTCTGCCAGGGTTTCTGCTGGCTTTTACAGGAGCAACTCAGGGAATGACTTTAACACACGGAATGCAATGAAATGCATATCTGGGGCTTGATCCCACTTCAAAAGGAGATGATGCAAATTCTTAGCACCACAATAATCAATTAGCAGGCAGTTTAAATTGTGTTGTCACCACGTTTTACATCACCTGGCTCTTTGTGTTTGAAAATGCGATTTTCATGCTCTTTTCACATAGGATCTTTTTTTTCTGGCAAACACCTTTGGCAAAACTCTGCGCTCTTCGGTGGAAATATAGTGGAGACTAATTTAGCTTCTCAATTCTTGTTTTTCTTGGGCGACCTGAAAGAAAAGGATATAAAAAATAAAGCATCTGTAAAAGTTAGTTATATTTTCCCTGTTGCTCCTTCTCTACGAGTCGGTGTTAGTTTTACACTGATGTATCCGCACAGGTGTATTTTGAGCAGCGCGATACTTTTGGATGGGTATTTTTGTGTATAACAGTATACAAAGTGGCTCATGCCAGCTCATCTGTACAAGAGATTATCACATACACACCTACCTGAGTGAAGCTACTCATACACACCCCAGCACAGACACATCCTTCTGGTCCTGCCCTTGAAAACCCTACAGGTAGTTGTCCTTACTCATAAAGTAAACCATTATTTACTTTGTTGGGGCTACTCCCACGGTGCCTTCACAGTCATGTTTCATATCTTGAAACCCACATAGTTTTGAAATGCCTGACTCGGAAGCATGAATCAACATTTCTTCCTTTCTTAGCAGGGTTGTGTACAATTTAACAGCCCTTCCCTCCTCTGCAGAAGGAGAACACGTCTAAACATTTTCGTTGTAGAAGAGAAGCTGATGACAGATTCCTGTGCCGTCACAACAGAAGTTCATTCCAGCTCTAGATGGGGCCATTGACCAGACAGGATAGGCAATTTTTGTAACTAAAGCTGTTTGTGATTGCAGGACTTCAGAGCGGGGATTTCCAACCTGTGCTCTGCAGGCTCTTGGGGCTGGTGAGTCCATGGGCAGTGATTAAGAAAGACACTTTGCTGTCTAAGTAATCTACCAATGTGAAACTTTTTTCACTCACCTCCACTGGTAAATGTATAGACATGAAAACCATCAAACAGCTGAAAAGCCCTGCCATAATGAAAGCTGTAGACTTCTTATCGGACTTAGGCGAAATGTTTGTTCAGACCAAAACTTTTTACCCTTCCCCTTCCCACTGGCAGGAGTCTCCAGCCCAAGGAAAGAACGGGGGTGCTGGGTCCCCCTTTGGCAACAGGACAGGTGGTGCTACGCCCTGTCTGCGCAAGACGGCAGAGCCGGACTGCTTCCCCAGCCTGGGAGGACATGCGTTTCTCTGTAGTCTCCCTCAAGCAGAGTGCCGCAGGGTGGTCCATAAGGAGAAATTATGTTCCAGCTACTGAGTATGACAACTCTTGTTTAAACAGGGGGGAAAAAAATCTATTTAGAGCAACAGGGAAAAAAACACTCAACTGGGAAATGAAAAGTGTGTTGTTCTGTCTGCACAGGCAAAATGTAACAGGTAAGATTCAAAGTTCAGAAGAGGAATTAAGGTAATACTTTCCTGCTTATGGTGGATCTGGAAAAGTTCAGAAAACCAAGCAGGAATGTAAGGGGGGGAAAGGAAGGAGCTGTCAGTAGTGATTTTTAATCAAAGAGAAAAATCATAGCACTGCAAAGAAGATAAGCAGAATCAAAAGTGATCAAGAACAGAGCTGCTGATAGAAGTGACAAGAAAAAAAATCATTTGGTCTGGTGCCTTGCGGAGGAAAGATGTGCCTGGAGACAGAAGTCATTAGCAGGTGAGAACAAGGTGAAGCAAGCACCATTTTTTTTTCTCAAAGCAGTGATGAAAACAAGTACATCTGAAGTGGAAGGGGTAAGATGGTACAACCACATAAACGATCAAAGAAGACATACTGTATACTGATTTAGCATAAGAGACAAGCACAGTAGCTTCATAAGCTGATCTTACAAACCATAAATTATGGCAGTAGCGTTAGTTGTGAGCATCTGAACTGGTAAAAGTGGAGTTCCATATGCATTACTAAGAAACCCATAATCATACTTTGAGACATACAGAAACCATGTGGGTGTCTGCACAAACTGAGAGCTAAATCCCTTTTCCATTTTTACTTTATCTGAAAACTTACTGTATGGATGGTGCTGAGATTTTTCTTTTCCATTATTTCAGGAAGATTTGGGGGGAGAGAGACTTTTTTTATGTTCTGTTCTCGTGAAGGCAAAGTTTGGACTCAGTTTGGATCCTGCTGGTGGGCAGTTTTAAAGCAAAGGAGAGAAGGTCTTAGCAATGATCCATGAAGGAGCCTCAATCAGCATCCTCTCTGCTCTGGGTGCCAGCTTCTTATAGGTTTTGATGCATCACACGGGTGGAAAGGCCAGTTGACAGTTAGCACAGTCCTAGCATATGAAGCTGTTTACAAGAATAGTCCCCCAAAGGAGATGAAGTAACAACTAAGAAGCCACAGTATACTGGGATACTCCATCACTGCTTTTTGGACAAATGTATGTATTGTATGCATCTCAGTTTGACAAAAATGCTTCTGTCTTAGAAACGCAAGTGAATAGGGTATGTGTTGGGGGGGGGAGGGGGGGGAAGGTTCAGTATACCAAATGCACCTTTTTATTGTAGCAAAAGCATACTCTAGTAGAAAAACAAGCTTCAGGTGTGATAACATAAGTCAGAACCATCCTCATGCTGAATTCAGTTACAATCAAGACTTTCTGGTAAACATTTTACTTTTCAACAGCATATTTTGCACGCTATTTGCATGACATCTTTTCTCTCTTTCCCTTGTTGGCTGACTTCGTGCCTTTTTGGCTTGTCCCTTCTCTTCTTTTTAAGCCTAGTGGTGATTCACTGGAAAAAAATCCATTTAGCCAGTGAGCAGGAATTTATGACCTATTTACAAGTGAACTTCACTATACTTTTCACAGGCCAAAGTCAACCCCCAAAGTACCCTGCAGACTGCCTTTTAGAAACCATGTCAAGTTCTCAGTGATTCCCAAGGACTCTGTTCAGCCCGTCTGTGCTTACCTCACCTGGCCTGCCGTGTCGTGGATGCTATTCACTATTTGCTCACCCAGAATATTTTCTCATAAAAGAACCTATGTTCTTGGGGATGGACTGTGTGTCTTCCGAAAGGTCTCTAGAAGATACTTCATTGCAGGAGCAATAACGAGAAATAATGGCATTTGAGGGTCTACTCTCTGCTTCCTGGGGTAACATCGGGCGTAACTCTTGGTCCTTGAGCTGTTGCTAACTCTGCTGCAAAGCCTCCACATTTCAGAGAGGATAACCCCATATCTATGAGCTGGACAGCCTAATGTTTTCCTAACATTCACCACAGGATGGCAGTGCAAGATTTGAATTTTCAGCTTCTGTTTTTATTGTATGTGTACGTGCCTTGTGCGTGTGACAGCGTAGTTAGACAGAAAATTAAAACCAGTAGTGCTTTTTTCCATTTTGAATACAAAGATATACTAGTTTCCTTTCAAACAGAGCTGGATTATGAAAACGCAGAACCAATAAGGAAATGCTGCTGCTGCATGTGGGGTGTTGCCACAAACGCCACACTCCAGAAATGCACCTCAGCTTTGTTCCTATGCTGAATATGCATTTATTTAATTTATACCTTTTCTTTTTTTTTTTTGCTTTTCCACCAGTATACAACCTATATTGCCAAGATCATTTAGAAGATTTATTCTAAGTGGCTTTTGAATTCAGGGAGCTAGTGTTCTAAAATTGCATCTTTGGCCTGTGTGCTAAGGCACACTCCCTGCCGGTGTGGTCCCAAAGTACATTCTGCCGACAGAGCTGCGCGCAGTTGCCAGAAGGTTAGTTCAGCCTTCCTCCTCTGCCTCCAGCTTCACGTTCCCATTTTCTTTTTGCGAGACAAATCAGGGAATTTCATTTGTCTGAAAATGTACCTGACAAAACTAAACAGTTTTTAATCTGACTGGTTCCCCCGTCTGGCTTGCAGCTTGGGTCCCAGGACCAGCAAGAGGAGGCAGCAGGGAGCCTGGGATCCACCTTCCAGCCGCACCTCATGCCCAATGCTGGTTAATGTGATGGCAGAGCTGAAGAAAACTTGCAGGCCTGGGCTCCGCTGGTTGTTGATTCAACTGCCTTGCCATCACAGGTGCTATTTTCTGGTACGGTGTTCACAGCTGATGGCGTAGCTTGCACCACGACATTTTTGTCAGTATGCAATACAGTAAAGTATCATCAGGGCTACATTAATGCCAGGGGCAATGCAGGATTTGCATCCTGCTTTGAAGTGCTGCTAAAACAAACCCATACACTCAACTTCTTACTGATATGTATGTCCATGCTGGTGAATTGCGCTGACTGCACAGCTAAATCTCTACAAAAAGACTATGCAGGTGATCTCCAGGAGACTGAATGCTGTATTGACAACTGTCATAATTTCACAGCTTGTTTGTCACTAAAAAAGTCACAATTCAACAGAAGAGTTGAAAATATGAACTCTCTGGCTCAAAAACATGAGGGCACGTTTAATTTGTAAATTCATCATCTTTAAGGTAATGCTTTGAATACTGCTTTATGATTTTTAATCCTCTGGACTGGCAGCCCCATGGTTTCTTCTCTTTCACATCATCCCAGTGGCTGAGCGAGGAGGGGTGTTAGGTCTTGGTTTGAATGCAGAGAAGTGCACTCTCAGGTCTGAACTCTGCCATTCTTCTTCTCCTCGAGCAAAATGAGAGGCACAACCAAGGCATGGGCAATGTTCACCTATTTGCTCAGACCGCTGCTGGAGAGAGATAGTTTGATAAACAAAAGCTAAAGGGTTCTTCAAGTGGCAGCTATCTGTCAGTGTTGCTACTTTTTTAAAGCTTATGTACATGTGTTTAGTAGTCCCAGTAGTCCACTGACAGATAAACAAAACATACAGTTCAGCAGTGCTGCTTGAGGTGTAATAAAGGCTCCACATAAACGCAGCAGAGCAGCACTTACTTCTTCTTTCTCCCCTTCCCAATAAAGGGCAGTTTTATGTTTCAGAAGGTTTCGGGGATGACTGATATGATCTGATACAGAATTAGCCTGTATGTAGCAGGATTCTACACTGGAAGACTTAATGGAGGAAAAAATGCATTTTCCACAGCTAGTAGTACCCAGCAGTCTTAGCTATATCTGAGCGAAGTGCTACTCTTACATTGCATGTCAATCTTTGACTTCAGCCCGTATCGGTAACATTTCTGAAATGTGGTATTTTTCTTTGCAGGCTAACTTCAAGTAAATCTCCTTTTTGTCTGAAAAGAAGAATATTTTTCTTTTTTTTTAGGACATACCTTTATTTCCATCTCTTCTAATGGTGTAGTGATAACTGAAAAGTGGACAGAAATGCCTATTTAGGATGAGATGTGGCTACATTCTACATTGTCTAAATGGAACTGAGAAAAAACATTTACCGTTCGCTGTAAACTATACAAAAGTTTTCCCTTCTTTTCCAGACAAGATAGAATTTGCGTTTTCTTCTTTCATACATAGAAAACAGTAACAAGTAGTCATAAAGAGTACATGCATGTGTGCAACTGCAGTAACCCTTCGAAAGCAAACCATTAGTGCTACAGCTAATATACTCATATATTTCAAGATGCAGTATCCCAAAACAGAGATGCTGCAAATTCACAACTGCACAGACCCTGAGCACATCACACAGCCTGTAAGGAATTAAGCTTCACAAAAAATCCCCTGGCACAGGGGAGTATTTTGATTCCTAATGGTGATGATATATATTTCTGTAGCAGCCAGCAGCAGGGCCGGCTGCAGCCGCAGTCCGAGGGGGGAAGCAAGGAACCATTCTGCAGTGTGTGACCCACAGTGTGAACACCCACCACCATGAGCTGGTGTGGGGTGCTGCATGGGGCAGTAGGGGGAGAAGGGGAATGGGACAGCCTCCTTGCAAATCACAGTTAGGAGGGGGTCCCACTAGGCTTGTTGTCCTATGAGCCCATGTAGAAATAGTTATTCTTTTTCTGGAGAGTCTGCAATATGGAAGAGACCAGACCAGTAGGGGGTGGGTGGGGTGGGGTTTGCAGTGTGGTTATCAGGACTATGGATGTGCCAATGGCACTGGGCGTACCAGGTCAGAAAGATGCAGACACTGAACAGTAGTGATGGAGGCAGACCACGACCATGGGCAAATACTACCTCTTGCCTCTAATGCCTTTGATCCCTCAAGCTGGAGCCCAGCTGTTCCCCTTTGGAAGGTACCATTTTGCATGCCTGTTCCACCTGTGTGCGCTTCACAGTGCCTCCTCCAACCACTTTCTTTTGGCAGGGGCAGTTTGGAGCTAAAGAGGGGAGGGGAAGGGGTGGTCAAAACCAGAACCAAAAATGTGCAAAGGGAACAGGAATATGGGAACGAGGAAGATAGAGAAGGGAGAAGGGCAGGAAACACAAAGGCCACGGAGACTTAAGATACTGGCTGAGGACCTACAGTGGTGGGAGGGGGGTCTTGAAGGGCAACAATAGTCAAAGACCAGCAGACTAAGTGGTATTGCCTGTACACAAGCACATGCTCCCACACGTGTTAGAATTGACAGAAAATGAGTATGAGGAGGAGGGAAGCTATCTCACATAGAAAGAGGCAGGGTTAAGACATCTGTGGCTGTCCTGGTTATCAGGCGGCCCCAAATGCCACCTGGTCTGCACCAAGTTGAACTGCTGTGGGAACCCTGAGGCTCTGGAGGTGTCCAGAGCTGCTCTCCTGAAGCATCCTTCAGCTGCAGCGACAATGTGGATCAGCAGGGCAGGTGGACATTGGTGAGGCTTTCCGTGGCAACTGGTGAGCCAGCAGGTCGAGCCATGCATCTGTGGGAGCCGGGCAGAGCTGAGAATAAAACCCAGATTTCCTGCGCCTCAGCTCTATCCACGAGGCCGTCGTTTCCCCACGCACTAATCTGACATTACAGAATGTATGGCGACGCAAAGCCACAAAGAAACTAAATTAAGAGAGTAGTGGGCGTATGACTTGCATGCAATGTTTCCCTTTCACTGCAAATTTCTCATTTACTGTTATTTTTGCATAGGCCCGTGTGACTGAATTCCCATAAAGTGGTCTCCCACACCTCAGGCAGTTATTAGAGCAAGTGGCAGTCACTGGGCTGATCTGTGCCTGGAAATTAGAGAGAGACAGACACAGACCAGGCATCTGAGAAAGAGACTGCAGTGCGGGAAGGGATATATGAACCACTCTGGCACAATTCAGTTGTTAGGCAAATCATTAAAGCTAAAAAGGAAGAAAAATGATCTGCTTCCCCAATTGTATATATAAGGTGGACATTTGTGGAGAGTGAGCAAGTGGAGTGGTTATCAACAATAAAGGACTAATAAAAAGATAAGATCTTTGCATTCCAATTAAAAGAAAAATCATTGCAACAGGATCAGATGTTTTCCCTGGCAAAGAGGCAAAGAATTTCTCTCCAGGCAAGAGACAAATACCTGCCTCTTCCCTTTTTATCAGGTATTAACCCATAGGCCTCTGATAGTAAAAGGCAGAGAACCAGTATAGGAATTTCTATTGCAGATGGGAAAACACTTTTTTTTTCCCTTTGTTCAAATCTGAAGCAAGATTGGACCAATGAATCAATGGGGTGGAGGGAAACCAAGCTATTAGGAGATTAACATCAGGGGAAACTTTAGAGCAAGATGGCTTTTCTGATGGAACCATGTAAGAAATTAAAGAAACGAATATCAGCTTTCTTCCCCTTCCTGCCACCCCCACATTAGCCACATCTTTGCAAAACATACCATGCAGCATGTACTGATTCAATGGCAAGGCTTACTTCTGCAATAAAGATTTTTCTCACTGGGACTTTCAAAGCTCCAAACAATGAAAAACAAGCATCAGATGAAATGATCCAATGACAAATTTGCAATATTCAGTCTTGAGTGACAAATGTACAAATGCTTGAGTCAATGGAACAAAAGTGGGTTTGCCTCTTCTGTACTGTTTTTTTCAAGATTGTTCCAAAGTAGCTAGAGTGATGCCTAAGGGTTAAGCACATGATTTACTGAAGACCTTCAGAGGCCACATTCTGGGCTGTCTTCTCTCTGTCAGTGCTGGACAGGTAGAAAGACAATCAGAGAGAAAGTTGGTTTCACTGGCTAACATTAAGGATTCGTTGTGGAAATTGCTGCTTTTTACAAAGTCAAGAAATGTCATTGATTCAGCTCCTCAGGAAGCCTGCCAACTGCTTAACCAAAATTTCAGAAATTATTTGAAAAATAGAAGTACTTCATAATTTGCTATCAAATATAGTTTTTAAACCTGATTGCTCCTTGGAAATTTTCAAATCTGTTTTTAGTGGAAGATTGAGGGTTTTTTTATTTTGTGCATGTGCAGTGTAGACCTGAGAAGAGTACCTGCTTACCATGGAAAATGTTGACTGTAACTGAAAAGATAATGCCTGAAAATGTAAGGAAATGTGCCTGAAAATATAAGGAAATGCAATGTTTCTGCCAGCATATTTAACCCAAAATTTAATTTGAATGTGGCACAGTGGTACCTCTTAGAAAATGAAATGCAAGGACTTGGTCTCCCCATTCTCTTTATGAACAAGTTTCCCATTCTGGCTCCAGCTCCTGTCGTGCTGGGGGAGACTTGCTAATGGCTGTACTGCGCCATGGGAAGTGTGGGCTGATGGGGAGACTTGCTTAGGCATGTGGGACTTCTGGACTGTAACGAGATACTGCAGTCGCATTTATAGATCGCAGTTTTGAAGTTATCACTCCTCTGCTGAAAGATGTATATTTTCCAGTAGGAAATCCCTTCTCCAATTTTTCTGACCAGAACTTATGTTTATCAGTCTCCTAATTCCAAAACCTCTTCTCCAGCACTTCCTTTCCTTTGACAATCCACTAATAGCTTCATTCCCTTCCCTATCATTGGCTCATCTTTCTTCTTATGTGCAAGCGTAGATCAGCTGAAACATGTATATCTCTTGTCTCCTTCCAATAGCAATCTGATTCTTTACATTAACCTTAAATTTCAAACATATTGAGGAGAAAAGTAAGAGGTTTTTGTACCTGTCATTTGTTTCACTACTGGGAATCTAAACAGAAACTCATTACATCCCCCACTTTTACATTTTACATACATTATAAAAAATGTTTTAACAGCATTTGGCAGAACACAACCAGCCAGTGAACAGACCCTCCTGATAAATATTCACAGGTTCAAGTCTGCAAACAATAGGCTGAATTATTGTCTACACCTATTGCATATGTTAAGTACAATGTCTTGGAAGTACTTCAGCAAGTTACTAATTCTTAGTGGACGTTTAGTCTGTAATCACTGGGAAAAAATATACACACATATGCGTGTATATATATAAATCCAGCTGTTGTTCCAAAGATTCCTTATGTAGTTACCCAAGTGGTGTCTTACACTCATTCCTTGTGGTCAATGAGTATGATGAATACATCCTTAGTAGCAAGATGACAATCACTTCCTCATGCCAGGGGAATACCCAAAACAGCATTAATAGATGTCAGTTGCAGGAAAATTGTCTGACCCAATGAACCTTTATTTTTTTCAGAGTACATAGTAGCTATTTATTTAAACATTTTTAATGATGCATATCTTTCATGAGGTACGTGTTTTAAAAAGCGGGTTCTGTCTAAGTAACCTTTTCTTAGTTACTAAGAGTTCAGAAAAATACCGAGACCCATCTTAAAATAGGCCAACAGCTGAGCTTCTCAAGGGCGCCTGCTAACCTAGGTATTCCTAATTTAGCCCTAACTTAGAGCCCTTAGAGCCTAACTTAGCCTCCTAGCTTAGGTACCCAAATGTGAACCCTCCCTCCCACACAGTTTCATATCTTCGGTGTCAAAGAGGGAGCTGAACTTGGTGTCTTGTATTCTAGGTGACAGCCTGACCAGGCTACTGGCTATTATGGGACAAATCTCTCTCATCCTCTCCTGTGAGGAGTGCTCCACTTAATATCAATAATTAAGTACTTACTTGAGAAGGTATTTGAACTCTGAACTCTGCTGTATTTCCCAGCTAATGGGCTAGAGAGTCAGGGTGTCTTCTCTCTCTGCTTTCTTCCCTCTACTTCGATTTCTAGACCAGTAGTAGTTAATAATTTATATGAAATGGAACATTTCCAACAGTAAAGATGGAAAGAAATGAACCCCTTGGTACCTATATCACCCCAAAGCTGTGCCTCTAAAGAGAGATTTGGGAGAAAATGTTTGGATGCAAGGACTATCTTTAGACAGACAAGAGTTTGGATCCCACAAAAACCTTTGATTGAGTTGAACCCTTATGGGTCCAATCTTTATCTGCCAGTGCCCTTATACTACCCTGCGTCCTCCCCACGTGGGGAGGGAAATTTGGGAATTTTGGGGAAAATGAGAGAGATTGAGCCATAAGAAAACCTATTAAAAATATTACCACAAAAATGCAATACTGAGATACATACTGCAACTCTGTTGACTTTCCACTGTCTTTGAAAGATGTTACTAAATCCGCTTCCTTTAGTTCATTTTAAATGTTATATTCCCCTGGTTATTTTTGTTAACTGTGTTTCCCTGATTTTGCTTTTAAAATATTGCTTTAAAATATGAAAAGGTTAAGGTTTACTTTTTCTGCTTCCCTCCCCCCACCTTTTCTGGTCTAGCATAAATGCCAGCAGGAGAAAATGCACTCTCAGACTTAACTCATCCACTAGCTGTAAATATTCTGTACTAAATTAAGTACAGAAATGGATACCTGGTACTCTGGAAATACAGCTTTAACCAACAGAATTGTGATAGCTCAGGAAACCATGCACTGACAATCAGCAAGAGCTCTATCCTGATGAGTAACGGGGGAGATTTGTCATTGTCTTCTCCCACTGAAGTATTTACAGATGAACTCTACTTTCAGAACCAATTAGGCATCATATACTTTTGAACATAGGCACATTTTCCTGAATAATACGGGAAGGACAAACTTTTGAATTAAAAACAGAGAAGTTCAGATCAATCACGGTTATTTTCATCTTGCTTTAAACGTGCTGTTTCCTTTTTTTCTTTAAATAGTTTTCTGTGTGGTTGCTGAAATGTCTTTGCAAGGGAAGCTACAATACTCAGACAAGGAAAGTCCCTGGTGGTTTTTAAACACCATTTTTATTGAGATTTTTTAATTAAAAAAAAGAAAGATCTAATAAGCACATCAATCATAGAAACCCCTTATCATCATGACTACTGTTTAAGTTTTATGAAGAGTAACCAAAATGACATCTATGTCACGGGTTACTCTATGGAAGTGTCTAAAGTAGTTTAGGAAGGCACGTTCTAAAGGAAACATTTTTATATGCAGAAGAGTTAGGTCTGAAACTGTATTAATCCGACAAGGAGATTAGCCGTGCACTTGATTATTTAGGTGTGTGATTTTACATTGTTTAACGTGCACAACAGTCACAGGAAATGAAGATACACACATAAGCCAGCAAACACATTGATTATCTGCAAGAAATACAGGCCTTTCTTCCAAATGTTTTCCCCTAGTATATTAGTTTTCTCTGAATAATGTTCTAATGACTAAAGCTGTCAGCTCTGAAGACTGGCTTTTTGTCTATGCCCCGTACAGGTAGGTACAACATAGGTAATGCTATTTGACAATCTGTCTATATCACCATTTAATTTTCTCAAGAATTCCTGATAGACCCTTGAAAAGAACTTTGGAAGAACCAGAAAAGAGATTTTCCCTAGGAAATGCATTCACAGTTTTGCACCAAACCCTCCGTAACATTGGAAAGGACCTCAAGATGTTAGTCATGGTAGACAAATGCTCATTTCCCCTATCTAGCAATTGAGTATGAGAACAAACTTCAAATATGGTCAGAAACTACTTCTTTCAACTTGAAAATGTTGGAAGATAATGGCCTTTATTCCAGATTTACATCTCATCACAGGAGTTTACATCTAGTATTATTGCGAAGTAGACTGCTGTAATGCACTGCGCACGGAGCTGTTGTTGCAAACTGCAGATGGCACAGAGCGTGGCCAGATGACGGCATGCAGCACACTGGCCATGAATCAGCAATGCCGGTACTGCTTGGAAAGCTGTGCTAAATATTTGCCGTTAATAGTGTTGCCAGCAAACACAGTTCACAACCATTTTAGCATGCAAAACTGAAAATAATATCCGGCAAATCTGTGGTGTTGCCTGTTGACCTACCTCTTACTGTGGTGATTAAGATCAGCTAAGGTGAAAGATGAGCCAGCACTGGCATGGTGTCACCCTGAAAAGACGGGAGTCTGAAGCCACACGGTTGACTTCCAGTGATTTTTAACTGTGCTTTTTCCACACACGTGTACAAGCAGCCCAGACTCCTTTCTCATTCCCTATGTACTGCTTGGAGCTAGAAACCAAGGGTATCTAAGTGTGTTGTAGGGTTACCAGGGGTTTATTTTAAGCATATTCTGATACTCTGGAAAGGTTTTATCTACCTAGACATAAAATAGGATAAATTTATGATCGTTCGGCTTACTGGACCAGGCTGCATTTTTCCTTTAAAATCTTGGTTTCAATTATATTTGAGCTAAGCTCTCAGAGGCCTTAAGGCATGAATCATTACTTTAGTAGCAGTCATAATTAGTCCTGATTGTTCCTTTTTGTGCCTGTTATGAGCACAAAGCGCAGGAGCTCAGAACGTATATTGCTATGTGATGATTACAGAGCATCTCTCCAACACCAGGGGAAAAGCACAGGCTCCTTATAGGACAGCTGATTCAGATATACAGTGTTATGCCACCAGAAGAAGTACTTTTATTTATTATTAAAAGGCAGCAACGAGGCTGTCTAGGTATTCATTTCATATTCCCCATAATTACCCAGTGCTTGCCTTTGCTCGCAAACAAGGTGGTGAGTCACCTTTCAAACCTTCCTCTTCCTGCCACTCAGGCCCTGTGCTACATCGCCCTTGGTTCAACGAGAAAAAATTCACCAGGCAAAGCTGGCTTTCAGCAGTGACTTCTTAGGCTTCTTTTACAATGAGGATGTGAAATGAAATCATAGCGTTTTGTTTTCTCGAGTTTCCCTCAGTCCATTCTCAGTGGCCTCCTTCGGTGTGCAAATTAAGTCTGGCTCTTGTGGTTCAGCCTCTTTTCAGTGTGGCTGTAGTTAGCAGTTGGCTGAACACCCAGCACTGTCACTTTGTTTCATAGCTTTGCCATCAGCAAATGACAATTATAAACCAGTTTCTTTAGCTCGTTCCCCAGGTGCCTGCCTGAAACTGGAAACCCAGTGTTTGAATCAGTAAGACTTTTTTTTTTTTTTTTTTTAAATTAGCATCCCTAAAAAAACCCAAGCAGCAAAACTACCACCACAAAACATAATTTCTAAGCTTGGCTGTCCCAGCTTGCGTGCTGTGGTAGAGTACTCCGTTAGAACACAGGCAATTCAATAGATTGAGCTAAGCAATCAACGTACGGCAGCAACAGGAGGTGTGTGTTACTTTGTGTGCATTAGACAGAGTTTTCATGACAAATCAATCTCCTAAAGCATTTCTAGGGACTGGAAAATCTTACAGTTAATAGATTTTTGAAGGGTAAATGGAACAATTAACATCATCTTATGTGGCCTCTAAGCCACACATTTCACCTACACTCTGTGTTGGACCCCATCACTGAAGCTGAACTTGAGTATTCGTTTGGACTGCTAGGACTTCAACTCTAGTCTGTAGAGATCTCCAAGCATCAGCAGAGGAACAGGTCGCACTCCGCAGCTATCTCTGCCAGCTGTCCCCACCTCAGTATTAAAGCACATTTCCAGACCTAAACTTCTCCCATGTAAAGTAGCTCTTGGACTGGGAGGGAGATTTCAATTGGGTGTGTGCTAACCATATGCTAACCTAGCTTCGCATGGCAAAGACCCCTTTTTCAGGCAGTGTAAGTATATGTGCCTCACCAACTAAGCTGGTGCAGTTTAAGTCAATCTCTCCTCCCTGCTTCACTGGTTTGTTACTGCTCCTTATCTCAGTATCATCATTGGCAATATGAGGATTCTGTGTCTGCTTCAGCGCAGAAGAAAAAAACACCCAGGCTGAGCAAGATCATACCATTAATAATTTCCAGACAGTGCTTTCCAGTGATGAAATATACATGACTCATGTGCTGGACCATCAAAGTTACCTGAAGAGGTTAGATTAAAAGAATAAAATAAAAACATAAGCAAGGCAGCATCAGCATTAGGGGATTTGTTAAATTATGATTACTGAATTAATGAAAGCATTAATTCCCTGAGCTGATGAAAGAAAGGACACACAACAGACTGCCTGTCTCTCCTACTCTACGTGATCTCTTCTGCACAAGGGACTCTTCCTCTCACTATCTATGATATCTGTGGGTGTGGGGAAGAGGAAATGTTCAACTTGCTCTTCATTTAAGCCCTAGTACAGGTAGATATAAGATGTTGTAAAGAAAAAAAAAATGCAAAGCCCACAGCACATTTAAGCACTCCAACAATACTAGGAAATTGAGATGCCTTTTCTAGAACATTAACATCTTGAATTTTCTCCCCCAGCTTCCACACAAGCCATGGGCACACACTCTGCTCCTGTCAGAGCTCCTCCAGCCTTCTTTTTCCTGGTGATGCCCTGTCCTCCTCTGACACAGGGCAACACCAGGGCTTTTCTCCTGGGCCTGTCTGCACAGACCGACCTGCTGCCTTGCTCCTCTTCTATTTCTCTCATCTTCAGCAAACAAATTACCCTCTTGTCTTCTTCTTCTTCCTGTTTTTTTTTTCCAGTATTCTTGGTTTCACTGTTCCAGACAATACTTAATACTGTGAAATCTCAGAGTGAATGAGGATAGCAGTTCTTTAATATGTCTTTCTGAGCGTCCTTGCACTGAAAAAGTGAATCTCATTCGTGAGTGTTGGTGTAAGAAACATGAATGCAATTTCCTGAAGTTTTGCATGAGACATGTGGGAGCAACAACGTACCTTTCATACCCTGCCAACTTGATTTCATAAGGTCTTGGAGAACGTAGACCCTAGGGACAGTTGATAGCCAACTTGTTATTTTGTATAGCTAATATTTGTTATGTGACCTTTACATGAGCAGGTCTTACTGTATATTGGGATATGTATGTGCCTGTCCCTGCGCCCGTGGTCTACGTGTTAGATCCTTCGCAAAGGCAAACTCATTATACCACATCCTTGCTTTGGAGACAGTCAGTTTTGTAGCGGTTGTCCAGCAAAGTGAAAAGGCTAATTCTTAAATGGATTACTTCTCATTTAGAGGGCCTAATACGTTTTACTAGGGCTCTTCCCCTTCACCCAGTATCAGAAAACAAAATATACTGGGTGCTAGACAGGAAATGGTGCTGTTAGCATACTTATAAGCAATGGCAAAGTTAGTTAAAAGGTAGTAAGTTCTATTTAATGTGTCTTGTCCTCCTGTCCCCAAATCCTCAATGCTTTACCATTAATAGGGTATAAATTCTTACAGCATCTTTGTTAGGCATGTGGGTAGACAAACATTATTATCGTTATAATGGAAGGAACTGGAAGTGTTCAAGGCCAGGCTGGATGGGGCTTTGAGCAACCTGGTCTGGTGGGAGGTGTCCCTGCCCATGGCAGGGGGGTTGGAACTGGATGATCTTTAAGGTCCTTTCCAACCTAAACCATTCTATGATTCTATATTACCGAATGAATGAATTGAGGCAGACTGGTCTCTAAGGCTATGTCTATACTAATCATCCTGTTAGTACAGACACAGAATAACTAGTGTACAGTAATTCTATATTAATAGAAAATGATTATAAAATGGGCCATTGCCCAATTCCTGACACCAAAATGACTGGCACAACATATTTTGTGTTCGTACAGATGGTGAGAGACTTCAGCCAAAACAGGGTGGCAGCTTTCAGATTACCTACTGGGAATGATTCCTCGTCTGTGTTTATACCCAAAAACATGCCTATGAATTGTCTGGGAGAGTATTAGTTAGCCCAGGTCAAAATGTGCTACAGATAATTTCACAGTACGTCTTGGTCTGTAGTTCATGAGTACAGACGTAACCAAAGGATCTTACCTAATGTCATGCAACAGCTATATTGCTGTGTTTAATTTTTGGCATCATCGTTTGCTTTTGTGAAAACTGACTTCCTCTTCTTCTGCCTCTGTTCCTCTCCTTCTCTTCCAGCCTGGCTAGGGTCTGCTGCCACTGGGGGGCAGGTCTCTAGAGCAAACAAGCATGTTTCTTTCCTACCAGCTCACTTCTAACAAGGCAAAGGGCCTTGGCAACAATTCGGCATTTTGCAGATTTTTCTACAAACATTTAAGTTATGATTAACTGGAGGTCCTGTTTAAGGACTAGATTCTGTCACCTCTACAGTTTTGAAGTGACACCTGAGTGTAATGCTCTGCTGAATGCAGTAAGGCAAGATACTGCTCATCATTAGAAAGAATAGAAGATTCTGGCCATAAAGTGTTATGTTATAGAGGAAAATAAAACCATAGACAAAATTCAATACAAAGTTAAAGTGACACACCATGCCTCTGCCACCATCTCTGCAAAAGGCTTGATTTTGAGCAACTGGAAACTGGTGCAGCTCTGGAAACTGGTGCAGCCCGCTACTGAATGTGTGGGAATCCTACAACACTGTACTATAAGGGAGCTTAATATCCTTCATTACACAAAGTATGTGTAATGTGGGCCAAATTAATCTCTGGCTCAGTTCTCCCAATGCATTAAAATCCCTTGGTTTATTAATTAGTCCCAGAGCTAAATATTTTTCCACCATTCTGTCTACCACTGTTGAAGCAGCAAGATTTTCATTAATTTTCATGCAACACAGCAAATTGCTTCCTAGAATTTAAATCCCCATTTATCTTGTAAAAGTTAGGGGTCTGTGATGAATATGGGAGTTGAGCCAACATTAGTGGGATATTATATTCAAAAAAATATGCATGTAACATAAGATGCACGTTTCTACACACAACTCGTCTACTTCTGTGGGCAACATACAAGTCTATTACAGTGGAGTTAATATATTATTTTCTGAGTGTCTGTTCTAACTGGCTGGGATGATAGCAGCAATCTGCTATCGGGACCCAAACAAAAATTTCTGTGCATCCATCTTGCAGAGGGGAAAGATGAAACAGAACACTCACTAGCAGTCTGAGGTAGGAATCAAAATACATTTGGCAGCGGGTTGAAAAGAAAGGGGAAGAAACTGTAGGTACGTGCAGGCAGTCAGAGCACACTCATAGCAGTTGCAGAAAAACGAAATGCTACTCATTTCATCCCCAGAATGTCTAACATCAAATCACTTCAATGTACCTAACATCCATCACTCACACGTGCTGCAGCTCAAAAGGTGTGTACACATTTTAATTTCCATCCCACAATTTGTGATCCACCTGGACTAAAAAAAAAGTCCTTCTAAATGGAACTTGCTATGCTTCTTCACAGCCTTGTCACCTCAAGATTAGCCTCCTGTAATATGCTTTGCTTTAGGCTATCACTTGAAATCGTTCAGAGCCTGAAGCAAGTCAGGAATGCAGCAGTCACATATTAATCAGAGCTTAAGTTGGCAGCATGTAACACCAGTGCTCTCTGAGCTGCTTTGGCTGCCAGCAGGATTCAAGGTATTGGTGGTGACCTTTGAGACTCTGGATGCAGGCTCTCTCCTCAGAGCATGCTACCAGACAGCCATCAGTGAAGGCATTTGAGTCAGAGCTCAGCTGATAGCAAAGACTGCCAGTGGGGCATGGTTTGCCAAAGCCGACTTGGCTCAGCAAACCTCTGCACTAAACTGCCAGACGTGCTGCTTGAGCTCGTATTTTTTTCTTAAGAATTTGGACAAAGATGATCTGAGGGATGAACTGTCTTTTCTGTTTTATGAGCTGGTTCCAAGGCTTAATATAGGTTTACCTGGCCTCACCACACTTTATAAATAAGCCCGCAATATCTGAAATAGATTAAAACATGCTTGCAGTTAGCACCTGAGATGCAGGCTTACTGTACTTGCAGGCTTGACATATCCATCTAAGCGGAACCTCTGTTTTACCTTACAAAGTACTAAAGAGCAAATCTAATCACTGTGCTTCAATGAGAAATGTCTGTATCAAGTCAACGGGACACAAGAGACGTGCTGAGTGCTCGTTCCAAACCTGGCCTGTGGAAAAACAGGATCTAAGCTAGTTAACGTAAAGTCCAGTTGTAACGCAGTGTTTTCTCTTGGGTGCTAGAAATGGCTGAACATTCAAGCATCTGTACGTTGGCAGCAAATGAATTGTGTAGTGACCCCAGCTATAATACTAGATTTTACCATCCTCAGTGCTAATAGAAAATGCACTGATGCATATTACTGAAGGAGAATCCTGCTTATGAAGTAGCAACAGAGTTAAAAACATTTCTCAGGCCACTGTACAGGGCGGGAACCGACGGCTATTTCTACTCCATAAAAGGGGCGTCTCTTCAGTGACAAGTGAAGTGCAGTGGCAGTTGCATGCTGAAGCGCACGCAGGAACCTAGTTATGATGATGCAGCTGTAACAAAATCTCATTTGTAATGAAGCAGAATTGAGGTGTGAAATTATTTCGTAAGATTTTTGGACGGTTTGGAGGAGATGATTCCCATCATCTCAGGCTGTATGTTGAGAAGGATCAAGTATGCAGCCCTTGTTCTGCCCCAAGGGACCATCATGTCTGTGAAAAAATAATCATGGATTCTTTCTAAAGGGGAACCACTGCTGTTCTTTGAAGCGCTTTGAGGCTTCCTGAGGTGCTATAACTTGATAACTTTCGTGCTTCTTACACATTCATAGAATGTTAAAGTCACATTTGTTAAAGACACACTTTAAAACAATAGAATGTGATAATAATTTTTAAAATTCCTGCTGAACAAATAGTTACGTTTTCACATGTGAGTATGCATTCATAAAGCTATATTTTTAGAGAAAGTGGATAAGTATGATATTTGAAAATAAAGCCCCACAGAGGTAGCTTTAACAATGACTACCTACTGTTAGAAGTTATGTCATCCAAAATTAATTGATGGCAGTGATACTGGTGCCTGGCAGATCTCCTTCTACTTTACTATATTGATCTACTTAATATTTTTCCACATTATACACACCCAGCCTTAAAGACTGCTTAGCTTGTAAATAGGCTCTCCGTTACAGAAAATAATAAGCAAGTATCACTGACTGCATCCCCTGGTCCTTAGTGTTTGTCCAAATGGCTCTCCTGTTCACAGTTATTGCTATGTCAAAACTAAAAGATCCATTACCACAGCTTTTACTCTATTATCTGGTTGCCCTGTGGGATTATTCAGTTAGGTAAGGAATATGGAAGCAAGTCCAAAATCTAGCTCTTTCTGATACAAAACGAAAGAATAAAAAAGTGAAAAAATGCAAAAACTGGGTTTTGTGTGACCTCTCCTCATCCTAACACCACTGGGAAATGACAGCACTCTGCACCTTGCAGGAGTAGGTTCTGTGACAGAACGTGGTTCTGCAGTAACTTGTGTGAAAACTGCCCACCTACACATCTCATATCTGATCAAGAGGAAAACACGTCTTTGAAACCGTACAGTGTTTTACTGCAAACAGAACAAGGTTCTCTATTTGCAGATTGGATCACTGTTTAACTATGGGCAAAATTGTGAAATTTCTGGTTTAGACTGCAGCCTGATTTCCTTACAGAGATGTTTCCCTACTTCTGTAGCTATGGAAATAGCCTTTTGTTTCTTTAAATATAAGCCAAGAATTAGGGGCTAGGCCACAAAATATTTTGTTTTATTACAAAACCACCAAACCGTGATTTCTCACCAGTTTAACTGGCAGTGAGAATATTTCACACAGCAGTACCGTGTACTGATGCTCTCCTGGGGAAGCTCAGCAACAGTAACTTTGGCTGAGAGTTAGGACTATTTTTGGAAGCTTCAAAAGTATCTAGGGAAAGTACTTTTCACTTTTATTCATATAAACAGTATCTCTATTTATTAAAAAAGTGAGAAATGGCTTCTCTTCAACTTCAAATGGCTTTGACAATAAAATTCTTCTTATATCAAGGTCTTGGGAGACACATGAAGCCTTCTGATAAATGGGATGTTTGGATGATGAAGAGATGACTTGAAGACTCAGGAAGAGATGCTTCAGACTCCCGCCCCTGGAGCACGGTGAAATAAAGGTGAGTTCACTCTAGATCCTAGCTCTGTGTTGCCTACCCGTTTAATCTCTCACATGCCTGCATGGGGATGAACTATGATGAACTACACGATCTTTTCCACCTTAAATTACTAAAAGGCTAAGTCAGTCATTCCTGCTGTGAAAAGAAGGAAAAAACCTATCTAAATGTTTAGGTTTCTAAGTAGAGGCTTAAATCTTATTGAAGTCCACAGAATTTAAAGTACATGCTTAAATGTATTGCTGAACACAGATATGTTGCTGAATTATGGCCAAGACTTCTTAAGTTGAGGTATGGTTACCCATGAAATTACTAATATACTCAATATCAATCCCGTACTTAAATGCATTGTTAAGGGGGAATAGACTTTTTCAGGGCTTCTGGTTCATTCTCTACAAAAGCATCTGGCTGGAGAAGGGATTCAGAATACAGCTGATGAGTAAAAATGTAAGAAAATAAAATGCCTAACCAGAGCAGGAAATTGTGGGATGAGCCAGGGCAAGACTTTTCTAAAGAGCTAAGCTGCTACTGACAACTTTAAGGTTCAGTACACTCTGTGGTGGAGTTACTCCTCATTCTGAAACTTGCTTTCCAGTGAACAGAAAACAAGATCAGGAATTTTACTGGAAAACGTATCATCTTCATTGGTATAAACTGTCTGATTTCCATCACTTTGCGTCCATCACCTAAGGATATGCCCAAATGTTTACAACAGCAGCAGGCTAAAGTTCATGGTATGAACAGGAAACGAAGTAGTTTAACAGTCTGTCACTGCATAATAATTTCCAGTACCCTTTTTTAACTTTCTTTTTCTGTCTTCCACCACTTCTGCAATAAACTGTCCGATCCACCAATGTGTCAAACCTGCAATGTACTCTGATGCTGTTGCTGCAAACTGTGGGTCAGTGTATGTGTTTGCAGTTAGTTAAGCATATATATGCTGACAGGATTTACTGGTTATGGCTGGAATGATCAGCAGTGATGAGATTAAACCAAAATTTTTGAATAAAAGATCAATGAGGCTTTAGACATCAAAGATGGTCTTAAACCAACTGCCTCTAAACTTCAAGGAAGATCAGGCTTGTGTTCACACATTGCACCCTATGGCTGTTCAAAAGCTGTTCAAATGAAAATCTGCAATGAGGGTTTGTGTCTGTTGTTCCTTATCAGAAACAGCAGTCTCAACTGTGTGGCATTTTCTCATTCTGTCGGGCGCTGTATTATCCTTTGCCCTCACTTTCTCTTCTTTTTGGTGTCGATGACTTTCTGGAGGTCAGACCTCCTGAAAAAATTGTTGGGAGTTGATTTCTGAATCTGAGCCCTTCTTATGCATGAAAGTGAGTAGTGAGCAAACCCACATGTTGAAGCATTAACTAAATAACATGCACTAGGAGTGTGGGGGGGTGTTGCAGCCCCCGGCCATGCCACTCTGCTGAGTGCCACCACTTCCAGGGGCCCTGCTGGCCCTACGTCCCAGAGCGGCCGCCACATCTGTGCCTGGCTCCTTGCTGGGATGTGCTTTTGAAAAAGAGCAATGGGAAAAATGCTGCACTTCAAATTACTGCAAGCCATTGTCCGCTAAGCGTAAACAACAGGCTCTGTCCAACCCCTCTTTTCATTGCGCTCTTCTCTGTGCTAGAGTACTTTTTGTTGCTCTTTCAGTAGCTTTTCTTTGCCAACAACCAACAAATAACACGCGTTAAGGATAGAAAAACAATAAAATTACATCAGGAGTGAACAACAATCAGTACACAAAGATGAACATCAGCAATAAATACTTTCAGCTGCCAGTCCTACAACATACAAATGACAGAGCGGTGTGGGTGAGGGAAGCGGCTGAGTGCAGATCCAGGAAGGGATGGTATAAAGGCTCCTGTCAGGAGCTTGGGAGAGCCCACGTGGTTCAAGAATGCGGGAGCCACAAATAGTTTAGACAGGAGAGCCCACTACGCCCAAATGCCACATCAATGTGTGTCCCTTTGGCTTCCCAGAGTTGAAAATGAAACTGTAGGGTTAATGCAGCGGGTCAAACATCCAGGAAGCAAGGGTGGCACACATGACGTGAACTGACCCTCTGAGAGCAAAAGAGCAAAAAAGATTTTTTTCTCTCTATGATACTGAAGTCTAGCCTACAAATAGCATAAAATGCTCTGTTTGTGGGGAAAGGAGAGCTTTGCTAGGTACTTGCTAGAGATATTTTTCACTGCCTAGTATTCATTTCTAGATAGCAGGTCTTATCTTTGTCATTCTCTTCCCAGTTTCACAGAATCATAGAATAGTTGAGGTTGGAAGGGACCTTTAAGATCATCGAGTCCAACCATTACCCACTTCTAAACCATATCCCCAAGTACCACGTCTACCCTTTTCTTAAAAACCTCCAGGGATGGCGAATCCACCACCTCCCTGGGCAGCCTATTCCAATGCTGGATAACCCGTTCAGTGAAAATTTTTTTCCTAATATCCAATGTAAACCTCGCCTGGCTTAACTTGAAGCCATTTCCTCTTGTCCTACCACTTATCACTAGGGAGAAGAGGTTAGTCCCCATCTCTCTACACCCTCCTTTCAGGTAGTTGTAGAGAGTGATAAGGTCTCCCCTCAGCCTCCTCTTCTCCAGGCTAAACAGCCCCAGTTCCCTCAGCTGCTCCTCATAAGACTTGTCCCCCAGACCCCTCACCAGCTTTGTTGCCCTTCTCTGGACACGCTCCAGCACCTCAATGTCTGTCTTGTAGTGAGGGGCCCAAAACTGAACACAGTACTCGAGGTGGGGCCTCACCAGCGCCGAGTACAGGGGGATGATCACTTCCCGAGTCCTGCTCACCACACTATTCCTGATACAGGCCAGGATGCCGTTGGCCTTCTTGGCCACCTGGGCACACTGCCGGCTCATATTCAGCCAGCTGTCCACCAACACCCCCAGGTCCTTCTCCACCGGGCAGCTATCGAGCCACTCCGCCCAGTTTCAATGCTGCCCAGCCCAAATCTCAAGTTGCTATTATTTTGAGAAGGAAAAGTTTGAATCTGGTTAAAAGAATGACACTTCTTGCAACAGACTGAATGGAGGAAAGAAGAGCTTGCTGTTTGGTGCAGTTTTGAGGTCTGGGGTGTTAGAGGTGGTCCAGCAGAACAGGAACGTGATGGGCTGAGTGCAGGTGAAGTGGTGGGGAGCACATGCTGAATTCAGTTTGCCCGAGCTACTCTGTGGCTGGCATCTCAGATGGCTTCTGCAGCCAGAAGTGGAGTCTCTGGGCCAGTTCTCTGTTTTCCTTTTCTTTTTTTTTTTCTTTTTTCTTTCTTTTACCTGTTGACACTAACACACGGTTTCACAACTGTAGACAATTTCAGCTTAACTTTATACACATAGGAAGTGTTGGTGGGCAACATATATTCTCTGGGGTACAAAACCCCTACAACAGCTGCTCTCTGAAGTAAAAGTTTTAAAACACTGATGTTTTAACTGCTTTCCTGCTTTTAAAACAGATGGGCACTCAGTTCTTAATAACACTCTCCCCTCCTTTGCTCCAAAGTTACAGCCCAGGCATCACACTACTATTTGGAACTACCACAGACCATTTTGGACTGATGAATTTATTAAAGGGATTATGAGAAGTAGCTACTACAAGGAGAAGCAATTCAACTTGGTGTCCAAGGAGCCTCCTTTTCAGGCAGATACAGGCTGATGTCAATAGTAAGGTACTGCTCCTGCACAGGTCATTTGTGTTCAACCCTGAGGATCACTGCAGATGGCATGGGGCAAACATGGAGATCCTATGCCCTCAAACACACCAGTTAGATAAATCCTATTTTCCCAGCATCTGTGAAACTCAGAGGAAAAACTGAACCATCTTCCACATGACAGGGCATTTGTCATGTGCAGACTGTGACTTTAGGTACAAGTTTCATGGAACAACAGGAAGGTTTCAGCTGATTCAAGGAATCACGTGCTATGGAAAAGCATTATAGGTTGCCCAAGTCAGAGAAGTCCTTCCCCAGCTCAGATTGTTGCTTTGATAAAGAGGGATGAATAAAAAACCCAGAACAAACAAAACCTACCATTTACTCTAAAGGAATACTAATAGGAAATGGAAAAATAACCCCCGATTAAATTCAAGGACTGCCATAATGAGAAAATATTTTCACCTTTCATCAGATAGAAATGGTGCTTTTCAGTGGTGGAGATAGACACAACTAAGATTGCACTGCAGCAAACTGGATAGCCGTTTTAAAATACTTTAAAGAAATGATCGGTTTTGTCTGTAGAGGTCCTTTTAATGTGTTTCTATATGTCTGAAATTAGGCTTTTATCAATTCTTTTGTCAAGCGGACAGCTCAGAGAAGTGACTTGTTTAGGGGCACACAATAGATTAGTGGCAGAGATGAAGAATAACCATCCCAGTCCACTGATCTCCAGGCCTAAACTGCCTTTCTCATTTGCTCTTTTGTGGTATTACAGCCTCCTAGCTGGTGCATTTTGCCCATTTTTCTCCAACATTATACTAACTTTATACTAAAGCACTGGGGGAGAAAACCAGAAGGTACTTCACATATTGATTGGTCTTTTTAAACTGGAAATTGTTTTAGTCAACTCTTCAGAGTGTCTGTTGTTTCTTTCTTAGCCTATTGATGACATTTTTCATCTAATCCAGTGTTCTGGTTTTAGCAGAAGTCAGTGGCAAAAGCAGTACCGATGTTAAATGGATTGTTATAGACTGCAGGATGCAGTTCTGTTCCTGCATGAAAAACTGCCAGTCACTTAACCTCTCTGTGGATGTGTGGTGCACAGCAACATCTAAGCTAGCTTTAAATTAGCTAGGTGTGACAGCATTAGCACGTGAACTGCAGCAGCATGGGGCTCAGCACCAACGGAGAAGCTTATGTTTGGTATTGAATGGAGCCCTCAATACCTGTGGTGAAAGAAATACAAAACTAGTACCTCCATGTTATAAAACACTATCCTTAAAATCTTGTTATGCTTAGTACTACTAGACAAAACTGCTGAATGCATAGGTCACATGAATTTCCTTTTTGCATCTGGAAATGGAGGAGTTAGTACAGTGAAGATCTGGCCAGGAAATTGATAGTCTGATGCTTCAGAAAGCCAGCTTACACCACCTTATGCTTTCTTTCAGGTCATGATTAGTATGAGACTCTAGGACAAGCCATTGCTGAGTAATGCACACATGAGGATGCTGGAAATATTCAGGCCTGCCTCATCTTTTGCTATGCACGTATGTTGAGTGTCACTCAGCTTAACCATATACAGCCCAGCCTGGAGTACTTTATAGCCAGGAATCAAGAATGACCCACGCACAAGGAATCATAGAATCATAGAACTGTTGAGGTTGGAAGGGACCTTTAGGATCATCAAGTCCAACCATTAACCTAACCTGACAAA